>NW_024121988.1:1735901-1867554 GCF_016745375.1 Pimephales promelas
TGGTGCAAAATGGAGGCTCTAGACCTTCAGAGCTGAGATATCGGAACTCAAAAATTTCGACCGAAAAAAAACGACAGTGTTTACCCCTTACGGCTTTTTTTTTTTGGCGAAAAATTAGTATCCCCAATCTTCTCGAAACTCTGGATTCTGATAGAGGGCACTGAGACTTACACCTGAGTGCAAAAATGGAGGCTCTAGACCCTTCCAGAGCTGAGATATCGAAACTCAAATTTTCGACCCGAAAAAAAAACGACAGTGTTACCCCTTACGTTTTTTTTTTTGGGGAAAAATTAAGTATCCCAATCTTCTCGAAACTCTGGATTCTGATAGAGGGCACTGAGACTCACCTGAGTGCAAAAATGGAGGCTCTAGACCTTCCAGAGCTGAGATATCGAAACTCAAAATTTCGACCCGAAAAAAAAACGACAGTGTTACCCTTTACGTTTTTTTTTTTTTGGGCGAAAAATTAAGTATCCCAATCTTCTCGAAACTCTGGATTCTGATAGAGGGCACTGAGACTTACACCTGAGTGCAAAAATGGAGGCTCTAGAACCTTCCAGAGCTGAGATATCGAAACTCAAAATTTCGACCCGAAAAAAAAACGACAGTGTTACCCCTTACGTTTTTTTTTGGGCGAAAAAATTAAGTATCCCAATCTTCTCGAAACTCTGGATTCTGATAGAGGGCACTGAGACTTACACCTGAGTGCAAAAATGGAGGCTCTAGACCCTTCCAGAGCTGAGATATCGAAACTCAAATTTCGACCCGAAAAAAAAACGACAGTGTTACCCCTTACGTTTTTTTTTTTGGCGAAAAATTAAGTATCCCCAATCTTCTCGAAACTCTGGATTCTGATAGAGGGCACTGAGACTTACACCTGAGTGCAAAAATGGAGGCTCTAGACCCTTCCAGAGCTGAGATATCGAAACTCAAAATTTCGACCCGAAAAAAAAACGACAGTGTTACCCCTTACGTTTTTTTTTTTTGGGCGAAAAATTAAGTATCCCAATCTTCTCGAAACTCTGGATTCTGATAGAGGGCACTGAGACTTACACCTGAGTGCGAAAATGGAGGCTCTAGACCCTTCCAGAGCTGAGATATCGAAACTCAAAATTTCGACCCGAAAAAAAAACGACAGTGTTACCCCTTACGTTTTTTTTTTTGGGCGAAAAATTAAGTATCCCAAATCTTCTCGAAACTCTGGATTCTGATAGAGGGCACTGAGACTTACACCTGAGTGCAAAAATGGAGGCTCTAGACCCTTCCAGAGCTGAGATATCGAAACTCAAAATTTCGACCCGAAAAAAAAACGACAGTGTTACCCTTACGTTTTTTTTTTTGGGCGAAAATTAAGTATCCCCAATCTTCTCGAAACTCTGGATTCTGATAGAGGGCACTGAGACTTACACCTGAGTGCAAAAATGGAGGCTCTAGACCCTTCCAGAGCTGAGATATCGAAACTCAAAATTTCGAACGAAAAAAAAACGACAGTGTTACCCTTACGTTTTTTTTTTTTTTGGGCGAAAAAATGTTATCCCAATCGTCTCGAAACTCTGGATTCTGATAGAGGGCACTGAGACTTACACCTGAGTGCAAAAATGGAGGCTCTAGACCCTTCCAGAGCTGAGATATCGAAACTCAAAATTTCGACCCGAAAAAAAAACGACAGTGTTACCCCTTACGTTTTTTTTTTTGGGCGAAAATTAAGTATCCCAATCTTCTCGAAACTCTGGATTCTGATAGAGGGCACTGAGACTTACACCTGAGTGCAAAAATGGAGGCTCTAGACCCTTCCAGAGCTGAGATATCGAAACTCAAAATTTCGACCCGAAAAAAAAACGACAGTGTTACCCCTTACGTTTTTTTTTTGGGCGAAAAATTAAGTATCCCCAATCTTCTCGAAACTCTGGATTCTGATAGAGGGCACTGAGACTTACACCTGAGTGCAAAAATGGAGGCTCTAGACCCTTCCAGAGCTGAGATATCGAAACTCAAAATTTCGACCCGAAAAAAAACGACAGTGTTACCCCTTACGTTTTTTTTTTTGGGCGAAAAATTAAGTATCCCCAATCTTCTCGAAACTCTGGATTCTGATAGAGGGCACTGAGACTTACACCTGAGTGCAAAAATGGAGGCTCTAGACCCTTCCAGAGCTGAGATATCGAAACTCAAATTTTCGACCCGAAAAAAAAACGACAGTGTTACCCCTTACGTTTTTTTTTTTGGGCGAAAAATTAAGTATCCCCAATCTTCTCGAAACTCTGGATTCTGATAGAGGGCACTGAGACTTACACCTGAGTGCAAAAATGGAGGCTCTAGACCCTTCCAGAGCTGAGATATCGAAACTCAAAATTTCGACCCGAAAAAAAAACGACAGTGTTACCCCTTACGTTTTTTTTTTGGGCGAAAAATTAAGTATCCCCAATCTTCTCGAAACTCTGGATTCTGATAGAGGGCACTGAGACTTACACCTGAGTGCAAAAATGGAGGCTCTAGACCCTTCCAGAGCTGAGATATCGAAACTCAAAATTTCGACCCGAAAAAAAAACGACAGTGTTACCCTTACGTTTTTTTTTTTTGGGCGAAAATTAAGTATCCCAATCTTCTCGAAACTCTGGATTCTGATAGAGGGCACTGAGACTTACACCTGAGTGCAAAAATGGAGGCTCTAGACCTTCCAGAGCTGAGATATCGAAACTCAAAATTTCGACCCGAAAAAAAAACGACAGTGTTACCCTTACGTTTTTTTTTTTGGCGAAAAATTAAGTATCCCCAATCTTCTCGAAACTCTGGATTCTGATAGAGGGCTGAGACTTACACCTGAGTGCAAAAATGGAGGCTCTAGACCCTTCCAGAGCTGAGATATCGAAACTCAAATTTTCGACCCGAAAAAAAAACGACAGTGTTACCCTTACGTTTTTTTTTGGGCGAAAAATTAAGTACCCCAATCTTCTCGAAACTCTGGATTCTGATAGAGGGCACTGAGACTTACACCTGAGTGCAAAAATGGAGGCTCTAGACCCTTCCAGAGCTGAGATATCGAAACTCAAATTTCGACCCGAAAAAAAAACGACAGTGTTACCCCTTACGTTTTTTTTTTTTGGCGAAAAATTAAGTATCCCCAATCTTCTCGAAACTCTGGATTCTGATAGAGGGCACTGAGACTTACACCTGAGTGCAAAAATGGAGGCTCTAGACCTTCCAGAGCTGAGATATCGAAACTCAAAATTTCGACCCGAAAAAAACGACAGTGTTACCCCTTACGTTTTTTTTTGGGCGAAAAATTAAGTATCCCCAATCTTCTCGAAACTCTGGATTCTGATAGAGGGCACTGAGACTTACACCTGAGTGCAAAAATGGAGGCTCTAGACCTTCCAGAGCTGAGATATCGAAACTCAAAATTTCGACCCGATAAAAAACGACAGTGTTACCCTTACGTTTTTTTTTTTGGGCGAAAAATTAAGTATCCCAATCTTCTCGAACTCTGGATTCTGATAGAGGGCACTGAGACTTACACCTGAGTGCAAAAATGGAGGCTCTAGACCCTTCCAGAGCTGAGATATCGAATTCAAAATTTCGACCCGAAAAAAAAACGACAGTGTTACCCCTTTCGTTTTTTTTCGTTTTGGGCGAAAATTAAGTTTCTCCAATCTTCTCAAAACTCTGGATTCTGATAGAGGGCCATGAGACTCAGACCTGAGTGCAAAAATGGAGGCTCTAGACCTTCCAGAGCTGAGATATTGAGATCAAACGTAGCATTTAAAAATATCCTCAATATCTCGCTTTGAAGGGTCTAGAGCCTCCATTTTTGCACTCAGGTCTAAGTCTCTGGCCTCCATCAGAATCCAGATTTTTCAAGAAGATCAGAGAAAAACTCAAAATTTCGACCCAAAAAAAACAACATAGGTACTTTCGGGTTTTTTTTTTCGGGGTGAGAAATTAAGTTTTCTCCAACTTCTCAAAACTCTGGATTCTGATAGAGGGCCATGAGACTTAGACCTGAGTGCAAAAATGGAGGCTCTAGACTTCCAGCCTGAGATATGGACAATCCCAAATTTATGCCATTAAAAATATCTCATAACGTCAGCTCTGGAAGGGTCTAGAGCCTCCATTTTTGCACTCAGGTTCTAAGTCTCATGGCCTCTATCAGAATCCAGAGTTTTTGGAGAGGACAGAAGAAACTCAAAATTTCGACCCCCCACCCACCCAAAAAACGACGTAGGTACCCCTTTCGGGTTTTTTTTTCGGGGTGAGAAATTAAGTTTCTCCAATCTTCTCAAAACTCTGGATTCTGATAGAGGGTCATGAGATTTAGACTTGAGTGCGAAAATAGAGGCTCTAGACCCTTCAAGAGCTGAGATATGGACATCCCACGTATCATTTATGCCATTATAAATATCTCAATACGTTAGCTCTGGAAGGGTCTAGAGCCTCCATTTTTGCACTCAGGTCCAAGTCTCATGGCCCTCTCTCAGAATCCAGAGTTTCAAGAAGATTAGAGAAACTCAAAATTTCGACCTGAAAAATCCTGATTTAAAACTATGAAATACTGGCAAAAATATATACAAAATGTAAATACACTTTAGAAAATGTTGCTTGCTTGCTTCTGTGTTTGGAGTGAAGTGCTGCCATGCTTCTCTTCAATGTAGAGTTTTTTTTTTTTATATAATTACTACATGCAGAGCTTTACTCGCATTTGATTGGATGACAAATGTCCAATCTCATGGACTGCAGGCTTTAAACTAGGTGAAATGCTCCAGAAGTTAAAAAAAAGGGGGCTGACATGTGGTGTCCATGGTAATGGACACAGGGTCTGTTATACTAACGTGACCTTATTATGAAGTGTTACCAAGAATCTCAGCTGTAATTATGTGTTCAAAGCCTAAACCTTTTGCATGTATATGAGTGGCATGTTTGCAATGACTTTCATGACTGTTATATTCCTTCAGAAATGTGGTGCATGCCTCTGATTCTGTGGAAGGAGCGGAGCGGGAGATCTCGCTGTGGTTTCATTGCTCCGAGCTCATCGACTGGGAGGGATGCGATCATAAAAACATTTACCACATTTAAGAGCGGCCGACGACTCTGTGCGTTCAATTAACTTGTCCGATCTGGGACGACTTCAGGTCAATTTACTCAATAGCACATAAATGCTGATTAAAAGTGCACAAAAGATGTACTGTAATTTTTGCATGTAAATAAAATAAAATGTTACATATTATAAAACAAATTAAAATAAAAAAAATCCTTATGGAGAAAATGTTTAGAAAAGGTGGCCTTGAATATTTTGAAAAGAACTCATTTTCGCTTTGATGCACAAGCACTAGTCAAAACAGTTTTAATGGTTCATAATTTTGTTACATTTTTTAATTGGTTACATTCTTTAACAAGGGACCACACACACAGTGTTTCAACTAACTTCTGTAAACGATATACTTGATGCTTTAACAAATGTTTGTGATCCGAACACAATCCTTTGGGGAGAATTCATTAAATAATAATTTATAGACTGTTCATTTAACATGAAGAAGGTGCATTAAATAAATACTTGTAACTTTAAAATGGTTTGTTTGTGAATATATTTACATATTATCAGAGCATGATCAATGTTACTAAACCAGTGATGATTCTCAACATAGAGCCAGACACTGAGACATCTATGTATATTATTTCTGTTGGAACAAGTTGACTGCATCTGTAATTGACATTAGCATTTTCACAGCATTTAGTCGTGATGATTTAGGATATGGTATTGCATATTACATTATACATTAAAACCAGCACATTCTCACCTCTGAAAGATTATCCCATTTCATCTGGAATTTATAGTTTGGTGGGTTTTACAGCCATAGAGGGTTTTTTTCACAACGCGTCATCAATCCAGAAGTCAGCCATTTTGGAGGGACTGAACATAAACAATGCCATTGAACGGAACCCAGATAGCAAACTGACATTGAATCAACGTGGAAATATGACATTGAAACAACGTTGATCTGACATTGTTTTGCTCATCGAATTAACGTTGAACCAACGTCAGACGCGTCATTCTTTCAAAACTAACGGAAAATCAACTTGAAATCAACGCGTTGTTTCAACGTTATGAAAGCAAACCAATTTTCGATTTTCATTTAGCTTTGAAGAATGCCGCGTCTGACGTTGGTTCAACGTTAATTCGATGAGCAAAATCAACGTTGTTTCAA
This sequence comes from Pimephales promelas, assembly GCF_016745375.1. The sequence continues at coordinate 1,742,102 of NW_024121988.1, forward strand.
TGTCATGAGAGACGTCGTTTCCACGTTGATTCAATGTCAGTTTGCTATCTGGGAACGGACTCGCAAATTTGGCTGATTATTTCTGCTAAAAAATGGTCGGGTTTTGGACCGTACTAATCGGTCGCATCGTGAAAAAACATTTTGAGTTCTATAGACTGCCAAAAGTTAAAGAGAAGAGTGCAGAAAAACGAATGAAAGAAAGCTTTTGTGGTTGAGAGAGGAACAGTATCAGCTACATGTGTAAATGAAGCGTTGACTATGGCTAAAAGTTGACGTAAGGAGTAGTTCACTTTAAAAAAAAAAAAAAAAACTTTTGCTGATAATTTACTTACCCCCATGTCATCCAAGATGTCCATGTCATTCTTTCTTCAGTCGAAAAGAAATGAAGGTTTTTGATGAAAACATTCCAGCATTTTTCTCCATATAATGCACTTTACTGGTAACCAGACGGTTCAAGGTCCAAAAGACACTTTCAGTACAAACTGCAAACTGTTCAAAGGGCTTTAAACGACTCCAGACGATGAATAAGGGTCTTATCAAGCGAAACGATCGCTCATTTAATAAATAAATAACAAAGTTTAAGTTTTATAAGCACAAATGGTCGCCTTGCTCTGTTCTGTGATGCGCGTTCTTGACTCTCCTGTTCGAACTCGTTCATCAAAATGAACAAATCTTTTTCCGAGTCATTTGGTTCATTCAATGAACGAAACGAACGAATTGACTCGGAAAAAGATTCGTTCATTTTGATGAACGAGTAAATGCATGACTAGAAAATTATCCAAATGTATAAAAACGTGGAGTTATAAAACATTTACAGGTCTAGAAATCACATTTAAAATGAAGTCACCTCCTATTTTACAAGACCATGGGAACCCTGGTTCTTCAAAGAAAAAAAAAAACAGTAGTTATGAGGTGAATGAAGAAATACCTTGATTTTTAGCTTATTGTACTGCTTGTTTTGTCTTATTTTAAATCATCCTGAGGAAGTTCGCTGAGGCTAAACTGGATCTAAGGATGAAAATAACCACACGAGTCGTCTTTACAGTCAAGAACATCCTTTTATTCAATCAGTTAAAGGTGCTGCTCTTTCTTGTTTTTCTTATTATGGAAAAGAAATTGTAATCAACACATGCATTTCACCATGAGCTCTGGAAGGCGTGTGGGACTGAGACGGGCGCCGCTCGAGGAGTTCAAACCAGGATCGAAGCCGCCGAGGGCTCGTGCTACTCTAATCGCATGCCAATGCCCCGCTCAACAAAAGAGTACAAAAGTAAATACCAAAGAAAGAAAGAAAATGGACGGTCAGTACCAGGGAGGGACGATGAGAGCATCAAACAAGTGTCCGTCGCTATGGCTTTCATTAATTACAGTTATTAATAAACCGCAGCCAACGCGGACGCCGGCTTCACGGACTCGGGAAAGTGAAACAATTGCATATTTTGTTAGTGGGAGGAAGCAAGTCGTCTTTAAGCCCACATCGGCATTTGCTGGTGAGTTTTCAAGTTAATTTTAGTCTCAGTTTTATTGTGTGGCGTCACTTTGGTCTAAAGGGTTTGGCTCGTAACGCTGGGCTTCGAAACTGTCTGTCGCTTTCCCTGTGCTGAAACCACTCCGTTTTTAAGGTGCTTTGTCTTGATTTTTTTTTTTTTTTTAATTAAATATCTGGTCACGTACAACCATTCAAAAGGTGCATCATCAATACAGATTCTCAATGCAACATCAATACAAACAGATCATAGCAAATCAAATGAATTTGGTAACAAAAAAGGAAATAAATAGATCAAAAAGTCTCCTAGTCTACCCCAGCGGTCGCCTCTATCGTTCTCGCAGCCGAAACGCCCATCTGTCCGTGGGACGGCCCACCAGAGCTCACCGGCGTAACTTGTTCACGTACATTAACTGTTCAATGGAGAAGCTGAAGAGATCGGTATGAATACAACGTGAAGCGTACAGACAAGAATAACATGTGAGCTAACTGCATTCTGCTCAGACAACATTTTTTTCTTACTCTTTTTTTTATTATTATTTTAAAAACCCCTCCGTTCAGAGAAAAGGGGCACGGGGAAGGGCGATGGATTTGCAACTATAGACTACTCCAGTGTCCAAAAGAGGCAGAAGACAAGATTACAGAGGAAGGAAAAGCAAGACAAAGTTGTTTTTTTGTTGTTTTTTTGGTCTTTTTTAACATTTTTTTTTTACAGTTTTCTTAATTATTCAACAATAAAAAGAGGAACTAAGTCACACCGATTTCCTTTAGTACTATATATACTGCTTTGAAGAAGTCGCGGAAGGAGAAATACAGAAGTTTGAAGGAGGGGACTTTTTTGTTTTGTTTTTTTTATGTTTTTTTTTTTTAGATGGGCACTCAGGATACAAGATGGTGTCTGTGAACAAAAGGCACTTTTTAGGGACAACCTTTATGATGCTCTGAGTCTAACACTAGATCACAAAACAAATATTTAGAGTCATTTACACGGAGGGCCAGGAGAGGGCGCTGTGAGTTCGGAGGGGGAGGGGTTCTGTTTCAACTCTCTCGTTCTGATTGGTCGTCGACGTTGTTTGGGGGATTTGTTTCACTCCCGAATCAAAATAAATGATATTGTGCATAAAGTATAAAAATTAGGCCTATTTTTTAGGACTATTTTTGACAAAAAAATCTTTTCATTCTTTTGATTTTGGAGTGAAATAGGACATGCTTTTGTAAGATTCACCAGTTTATCAAAATATATATAAAAAAAAAAAATTCACATCATGTCTCTTCATAGTTTCTAGCTTATGACGGGCATTTTAGTTTATTCCAGCTGCGTTAAAGCCTCTCCCATAAACAGGGAAGATCTTGTCGTAACTTTCAAACGAATTCGAAATTTTCTACGTACAAAAAGCCAGCAAATATCCGGCGGGAAGTTGGTTAAGGACTACGGCGGTTCGGGCGACCTAAAGTATGGAAGTCCTAGAAAACTGGAATGCATAGCGTGAAGACAAAAAAACCTCTTAGGACGTCGACATTCCTCGATCGCTTCAGAGAAAAGGTTGGAGGAAAAATGCCTTTTGTCACAACCTCGACCACAATGAACCCCCTCCCCCACTTTAGTAAATATAAAAAGGAAAAAGAGTAATGTACGTGTTTCCCCCCTCCCCCTAAAATTTGACTTGATAACACTTATTTTTTTGTCTTCTTATGTATAATAGAGATTGATCGTACTTTGATCCATAAAAAGCACCTGTTTTATTTAGTGATATATTCTGACGTGTCGCAAAAATAAAACAAAAACAGCTGCTTCAGCCCTCCTAAGTTTTGAGAACAAATCATTACAAATGAACAATAAAAAAGCAGAAAAAAGGAAAGATTACAAAACAAATTCCCAAAACTTACAAAGACCGTTTTTTTTCTCTCTCTCTCTCAATCGCTCTCTCTCTCTCTCTCTCTCTCCGCCCTGTAGTTTAGAGTCCCGGACAGCGTGGACTTTACTATAATAGAAGGATTTTCACCTCTACGCTTTCCTGTACACCCTAACAATGAGACAAACACAGTTTCTACCCAAGGCATTGCACATGGCTCAATCAACACACTTTATTTTGCAATAACAAATACTTCCTGTCCAAAACACAAAAGAAATCAAAAGCCGTGCATTTTTTTTTCTCTCTCTCTCTCTCTCTCCCTACGATATCAATAACGTTTTTCACGGAAATCTGATTTCCGCCAGTTTATTTTTTCGCTCTAATTTATTAAGTGCAGAACTGGGTTTCGGGACTGGAACTTCTGATTTCTGATAACTAATGATCACGCCGTACTTCAAAAAATAACTAGACTGCCACTTGAGCTTATTAGGCAAATAAGGAAAAAAAAATGTATATATAAATATATATGGATATATCCTGTATATATAAAGATGTTTGTAACTAGTGAGCTGACGCTTGTTCTTTTTTTTTTTCTTCTCATAAAAATTTCACGCTCCTCTATAGCTTATATGCAAGAAAATAACCTGAATTCATGTTTTAACAAATTGCATAATGGGAATACAGAGGCACTTCCTTTGATTAGAAAAGAAAAGACCATTGCCATCACGATTCTCGTGTTAGATTTCTAGCAAAGCGATGACACGGCCGCCGTCCGGCAACAATGCTTCCCTGCAGTGAGATACATGGTCAGGCAGTCCAGTTATTTAGTGAGGTTGTCCATTACAGCTGCGTTGAAAGCAAAACGTGTTTTATCAGCGGATGAAGCTACTGTAATTCACCCTAAAGGCTTCCCTTTGTACGTGTGTACGCGTATAATTTTATGACGGCCATGTCGAAACGTTACCCTAATGTTGCTGTTGAAGTGAACGGCTAATAAAAGCGGCCCCCGCGCGGCCCACCTCCCTCTGAGCACGGCTATGATATGTCACACATTCTTTTGCTCCGCAGCGAGGTCGCGTGTTCTTGGAACAAGGACTTCTGGGAGTGTAAACAGGTACGTAAACAAAACACAGAAGTGGGCGTGTCTCTAGGGCCGCCTTTATTAGTGCTAATGAACTGGGGACTTTTATTATGCCTTGCCTTACTAGAATTTAGTTTTAAGTCTCCTACTTCTAATTAAGAGCTTTATGTTTTTAAACAAACAATTTAAAACTTATTTTCAGACATATGGCTTTACTTTTAAAAAAAAAGAATGCAATGAATAATCGCAGATTTTTTTAAACGAAAGATTTTTAAATTGTAGCTCGGTCACATGACTGTAAAGGAGCGTCGCATTTATAGTTGCTCGGCGAAATTTCGCGGACGAAATACCATCTTTTAAATAGGAATCTATGCAGTGAATAATCGGGGCGAAAAATATCTCCATGGAGATTTTACTTCAAAATTTTAACAATGAATTTAAAACTTATATTTCATACATATGGCTTTAATTTTAAAAAAGTGGAAAAAAAAGAATGCAATGATTATCTCTGACTTTTTAAAATTATAGCTCGGTCACATGGCTGTAAAATAACGTTCACCAGGGTTGCCAAGTCTGTGGGAATTGAGTTTGCTTGAAATATTTGATATTCTACCAAATGGCAAATTACGATGCTGCGTTTTATGTTACGTTTTGTGAAAGAGAACTCCTTTAAGCTTTTTTTTTTCAATATGATATAATACTTTTCATTTTGCCTTACAGTGATTGTGAAATGTGTATTTTACATATGGGGGTGACATGTTGGCCATTGGGCTGGTTCTGATTGGCCATTGGGCTGGTTTTGGGCTGGTTCTGATTGGCCATTTGTCTGGTTTTGGGCTGGTTCAGATTGCCCATTGGGATAGTATTAGACTGGTTCTGATTGGCCATTGCACTAGTTTTAGGCTGGTTCTGATTGGCCATAGCACTAGTTTTGGGCTGGTTCTGATTGGCCATTGCGCTAGTTTTGGGCTGGTTCTGATTGGCCATTGGGCTGGTTCTGATTGGCCATTGGGCTAGTTTTAGGCTGGTTCTGATTGGCCATTGCGCTAGTTTTGGGCTGGTTCTGATTGGCCATTGGGCTGGTTCTGATTGGCCATTGGGCTAGTTTTAGGCTGGTTCTGATTGGCTATTGGGTTGGTTCTGATTGGTCATTGGTCTGGATTTGGGCTGCTTCTGATTGGCCATTGGGCTAGTTTTAGGCTGGTTCTGATTGGCTATTGGGCTGGTTCAGATTGGCCATTGGGCTAGTTTTGGGCTGGTTCTGATTGGCCTTTGGGCTAGTTTTGGGCTGGTTCTGATTGGCCTTTGGGGTTTTGTCATGAAGATCTGGCAACCCCGGCGGCCACTTTTACAGTTGCTCGGTGTAATTTCAAGGATGAAATCTCATTATTTACCCATGCAATTTCTCATAAGAAATTGCAAATAAAATATCTAAAATTAAAGTTCATGTTCAAAAACGTATATTTCAGATTTGTAGCTTTAATAATAAAAAAGTATTTGAGTTTAAAATAACTCAAATAAATTGCGTTGACCAGCAAATTCGGTACTTTGTACATAGTCAATAGTGTAGACCTTTTTCGCCCACGAAATTTTGTGCAAGTAACAGCGCCTAAAGTGTGTGTGTGTGTGCTGGTTGGCATTTTTCGTCCTATAGGAGTACTACCTAAAATCTGGTGCTGTCTAGTTGGCACTACGGGCCTGAATTGGACGTTTGTTTTGTTAAAACACTTCTGTTTGAGGCCTGAAAACAAGGACTTCCTCTGAGATGCGTCTCTGGGTAGCTGTAGTGTGAGGGGGTGGTTTTCTCCGCGATAAAATGTGCAAATAACGTCCGCCGTCGATCCCATTTTCAATAGTGCACGTCAAACTAGTGTTCTTCGCATATTTGTAGTGCAATACTTCTGCTGTTCATTATTAGTTTAGCAATTGACCGAAACAGAAAAAAGAGACGTTTCCACTGCATGCTATTTAGCTACAAATGCTGCAAAACATCTCATGATGTGAAATGACTTTTAGCGTTGCCTGTATGCTGAACGTCAGCATGTTTAGAAAAACAAAAAAAACTGAAGTTTAATTAGTAAAGATTTTCGATTTAGTTGTGTCTGAATCCTCACCACTGAATCTGTTGATAATCCCAGCCATTGTACACTACATCCTTGTTTCTGTCTCAGTTCATCAGGGTCTTCCTCTACGTTGCCGTTGTTTTTCTGACGGTTCTTGCGAGATGCTGTAGGTGTGTGTCAGTCCGTCACCTCCTGCTGTGATCTGAACGTCTGTAACGGAGTCGGAGGAGCGGGCTTGAAGGACGTCTGACGGTTGGCAAATACAGGGTCGAACGTTTCCCAATCATATTCTGCTCACGTTTCTTAGGGTGCATTTCAGGTCGGAGGGGATTTTCAAACAGGATTTTTTTTTTTCATAAAACTTCCAAATTGTGTCGACAGGTTGCAGGCAGGACCTCGTCAAAGGAACCATGACTGTAAAAACACACAAAAAAGAGCACTGTTAGTGTCCAACCTGAAAATACACCAGCTCAGTGAGAATATCATATTATTATAAAATAACTTGTGCAGAAAGAATTGGACTTCTTTTCAATCCAATAACCAGCACTATCAAGGTCAATGTTGCTCATATAGATTCTATATGATAAAAATGCTATAATAATCAATTTTAACCATTATATGTTACATTATGCATCTACTAATGTGTATTTATTTTTATTATAATTTTTATTAAATTAAAATTTTATTATATTATAAACATTATATTTGAAAACCTTAATTTAAATTAACATTTTAAAATAAACATAACATTGGACTATTTTTCTCAAACATCTGTTTTTGTTTATCAGTCATTAACAACAATTACAGAACAGACGTTTATTTTGTTTCAGATAACAATAATAAACATCACATAAACATATTATAATTTCATAATTTGCTTAATTTTTTTTTAAATAAATGTAATAAAACAAATACTATGTGTTAAACTTTATCAAAGATATTAAATGTATTAAATTAAATGCATTTTATTGCCACATAAACCATACATATTACAAACTACTGTAATAATTTAAATAAATAACAAATAATTTTTATATTTAATATAAGTGTATTTTACTTTTGAAAGTAATTTTAAACTTAGTGTGAAAATCCACACAGTATACTGAAATTACAAACTAAAAAAATAAAAATATGATAAATATGATAAATATTTTAATGTTAAAATCAACACTGATGTTTGAATTTAAAAGTATGGAAACATACAGATCAATATTGAAGTGTTCAAGTCCTCTGGGGAAGTTCGTATTTAAGTTGTGCGTCAGGTGTTTGAGTAACTTTGGTCGGATCAAGATGGTGGTAATTAACTACACAGAATTACAACAATGTCTACTTTTATAAAACACAGAATGTGCATTAGGTTTTTATGTTTTTAATTAATTTATGAAGGCACTCTCTACTTTAGTGTTACATTTTATATTGTTACATCACAATGCTATTATATTTTGTGCATAAAATTATCTTATTTTGTTTTAAATAAAAAAGCCTGACAATGCCACTTCGAAATACCTATAAATATTGTGGTATTGCACCACATTTCTCACTGAAACGCTCTCAACTCGAGAAGATCAGAGCTTAAAGAAAATCCTGAGCTTACAACTCATATTTGCGACTTTAACTTCAACTCATAAATACAATCTTTCTGAAATGACGATCCAGCACCACAAATCCTGGAGTGTGTGAAGACTGCTGTTACTGAGCACACCACTAGAGGTCAGGCTTGACCCTCACAGAGCGTTCGGTCTGACCTGCTCACCATATGGGCCTTTACGCCACAGTTTGACCTCAACTAAACCAGCAAACCTCCCTTCTGGGAATGTCATGTCAAGAGAGCTCTGACGCATCTCTACATACCAACACATTGACTTTATTAACATCAACAGACAGTCTGTTAATGCATCTCAGGAGTTCAGCTCATAAAGTTCAAATATCACACTGATAACACCAACAGACAGACATTCACACACACAGAAATATTTAGATAAAGTTTATAGTGCGTTCTCGTTATCTTGGAATTACTGTGTTTCCCAGTAAAAATACTTTACGACTTGTCAAACTTTTAATTTGAATTAGGAAACTCATTTAACCTTTATAGTGTTGTTTAAAAAAAACGGCAGCAGAATAAAATTTGTTACATTAAACATACATACACATTTTACTGTAAGTAGAGGAAGGACAGTCCTTTATTACTGTGATTAATAAAAAAAGATATACAATTCCAAATGTCGTATTTTTCGAAATAAAAAAATATAATATACAAATATTTTATATAAAAATGTGCTGAATGTGTGAATTAAATACTAATTTATATACATGTATGTCTGTATGTATATATCTATTCTATTTTCTAAATGTACTGCTCGTATCAGTTTGATTTCTGAGGGATCATGTGACACTGAAGACTGGAGTAATGATGCTGAAAAGAAGGGCAGGTAGAGAATAGGAGATGGAGAAGGAGAGGTGGAGAAGGAGAGGTGGAGAAGGAGAGATGGAGAAGGAGAGATGGAGAAGGAGAGATGGAGAAGGAGAGATGATGCTCCGGCTTACAGCGAGAGCTCGGATCAGCATTGCAATGAGAGGGAGAGAGATAGAGCGGGATTGTTTCTCCTGATTGGCTTTAACAAAACTCTCTAGAAGTCAAATCCTGGAAACACTTTGGCTGAGAGGGTCTGGGAGGAGGGGGCGTGGGTAACTTTTGTTCTGGGTGACTCTTGCAGGTCACGCAAACACCCCCGGCACATCCCGTCTATTTCTCCCCGCGCCGCTCGCCCCGGGCTAAAGCCCAACAGCCACTCGGGCCAAGTAACTCTTCCCCTCTAAGCTGTACTCCTCCCTCTCGCAATCCCATCTTCCCCCTGTAATCCTTGGCAGTGACCAACTCTATCTCCCCCCCACCACACACACACAGACACACACCTCTCAAGTTCAACTGCCTGTGACATCATGTCTCGTTGCTGTGGGCAACCAGACAGTTGGGACGTGACTTTTCAGCTTAGGGGCCGTGCTTAAACTTTGCCTCTCTTTCCTCCAGGCCTGTCTCACTTTTCCCCAGCTCTTTTGGATAGGAACGGAGAGAAGTTCCCCATACGGAGATGTATGGATGGACATACAGTGGGCCCAAAAGTATTCAAACATTTAAAAGGTTTGAATGGCACTAGATGAGATGATTTGTCTCTTCCATCATGTCACTTTTCTTAGTCAGAGTCTTTTGACAAAATGTGGTGATTTTTCTTGGATTTATAAAGTCTGTTCACTCTGGTGAAGATAATCACATCGACTATGAACATAATACACTGACATTAAGCTTCAATCAGCTAAAACAAAAACTCTTGTTCTTTTGATTTATCATTTAAAAACACACAAAGAACTTTTTGTGGAATGTTTTGTTTGAAAAGTGTTCTTTTGCTGCTTCTTCAAAATACACACACACACTAAAATACCCTTTAGGTCAATTGAAAAAAAAAAAAAAAAAAAAAAACACAGAATCCTTCAAGAAACATCTCTTTGAAGTAAATTACACTGAATTATTATTATAAATGCACTCTCAATGCACATTTACTAAAAACAAAATAAATAAATTTATTATTTCACCATTTTATCTCTGCCTCTTCATTTTAGCTGTTATCAATATTTGTATTACACTGAATTTCATTTTCAATTAATAATAAATGTATTATTTCACTATTTTCTCACTGCCTCTATCTTTTATCTTTTTTATTATATTTTTAATATTATATTATTGCACGATATTTATTTCTTTACTATATATATATATATGAAGAGTTCAGATGCAAAAGCCTCTAAGTGCCATTTGAAATTTTCTTCTAGAATGATAATTTTTATCAAGCTTGTATATTTAAGTTCAGTGATTTCACTTAATTACCTATTAATTGTTATTCATCTGCAAATAATGAATCTTAACAAAGCTTCTACTTATAATAACCAGCTATTTTCATTGTCATGGTCATTGTCTACATTACATTTAATCATTTTATTAAAGAGCCATATTTATTCTACAGGTTGCTGTTAGCGCTTTCATTAGCAAATATTCAAAAAGATATGAAATGCTGCTATGTTCATTAAAAAAAATATATAATTTAATTATTGCATCCAGAAAAGTGCAATAATAATATTACTATTATAATAATATATATATATTTCACCAACAAACAATGAATCTTTGCAAAACATTTAGCTATGCTATTTAACACACTAAACATGTTTAAGTCTAAGGTTCCTCTATCCTTTAAAATTTACAGTGAACAGACCAGAAAATGTGCAAAATCGGACAAAGCGCAGTCACAGCCAAGAAGTCACAGCGGGAGAGAAGTAAAAAAAAATCACCAGCAGAGGGTGATAGTGAGTTGAGAAACGAGTTAAAGGTGGTGAAAAAACACAGAGAATTGAGGAAAGGTTAGGCAGAGAGAGAGGGAAATGAATGGTCAAATCCAGAGAGGCCGTCCAGCAGAGGGAGGAGGTGAGAGCGGGCGAGTTAGCGACTTCAGATGGTCACCATGTGTTGAGGAGCAGGGAGCCGGCCCGGGGCGGGTGTGGTTTACACATTAATGAGTAAAGTGTACTGGGTGATGGAGGAGGCGCAGTGTGGTGGCCGCACATTCGCAACGCTCAAATCAACTACACCGCGACGATCAGCTTGAGTTATCGCAGGCCTGCTCCAGATGGGCCCGTCACCACACAGCAGAGAGCATCATGGGAGGAGCAGGCTTTTAAACGCTCGAACACAGGAAACGAGGTTTGTTTCGATTATAACAATCACCTGCGTCTGCTGGGGTATGTTCAGAAAGTTGTTGTCCCGTGATCCGATGCTGACAAACCTGTTGGGAGCTGTGGAGCCTGGCGTGGAGTATGCTGAGAAAGAAAGAGAGAAGAGGAGAGACAGAAAATATAAATAAAAAACAAAAAGATTTCAGAAAATCATCAGAGAAGCACAACACTTAGCATTTTCATGAATCACCCCACAATGTAAAGTCTTTTAGTTATTTAAAGAGCAATCTGAACAAATATATTATTCTCCGCAGATGCTTTGTGCGAATTTCATGCAATTTATAGTGAAAACTGAAACTCCTGTACCGACTGTGCTGTAAGAACTTATCAATAAAGATATACTATGCTTGATTGTCATTGGTTCACACAGGTTAAATGGAATTTAAATCTGCAGGTTTGAAGTCATTATCAAATTTAGGGCAGTTTGGGGTTTCGAATTATTTGATGGACTCCGAGTAACCGTTCATCAAATATGGAGATCTAAAACAAATCAAAGAGCCATATTGTTCTACAGGTTGCTGTTAGCGCTTTCATTAGCAAACATTCAAAAAGATATGATATGCTGCTTTGTTCTTTAAAAACGAATTATTATTATTGCAATTAGATAAAGTTTGTTTAATGAGAGGCATAATTTAATACACAAGTTGTAGGTTACATGTTAAGCACTAAGTGATTAGGATTTACCTTGCTAAAAGAAACCAAATCCTTTTTAATCAGTGTAACTACAAACTTTGCCACAAGAGGCCATGTGTATTTTTCAGTTGCTAAAGGGCTTTTAGGCCATTCGTTTTGTATATTTACCCTTAACAATCCCCGTTAACCATGGTAAACTTATTGTAATGCATGACCACTTTATGCTTAATGCTTAAACACAAGTAAATAACCGTTCTGTATAATTGTAAGCAGGTTGTGGTAAGTGCATTCAACATATAAACACATAAAAAGACGACACACACAAACAACATAAAAAAAACAAATGGAGCCCAAAAAATAAATAAATAAAATGAAACGGAAGGAAAAATAAGATACATGAGAGAAAAAAGGAAAAGAAATGCAAGTGCTCCGTCCAGTGCCCCGTCTGTGGTGAGTGAACATTTTTTGTCTGATTCTCCACCCCGATACGCCACCTCCTTTCTGAACGGCCTAAATTTGGTTTGAGTACGGGACAAACTGACCTTTAGACAAGCACTGGAGCTCAACTATCACATTTCCACAAGCCAAAAGCTAACCAGCAATGTGAATGTAACCAAAACAAACTCAAATCAAACCAACTTAAAATTACAAAACATGGGTTCCCCGTGTCTCACAATCGACTGCTTTTTGGTGTGTACAGGCTCTTCAACACACTGACCAGCACAAACCAACCTGGACCAAAATGAAAGTTCAAGATGGTCTAAGCTGGTCTTTTTAGTCGGGTGGATACACACTCTTCTGTTGTTTTGATTTTCATGCCAGCACTGTTCAATAATCAAAGGCTGCATTACACAAGTAATGTGTGTCAGCACAAGTAATAGTCAGCGACAATTGTTTGGACGAAAATGCATAAATTTATTTTTGAGTCCACTTTTACTGCCCTAAATTTGCACCTTTCAGTACGGAGGCCCTAATGGGACATTGGAAGGGAAAAATATGAGATGGGAGAAAAAACTATTTGAACGTTTTTGCATTCTCTAGTAAAAAAATTGCTTTCCCCCCAAGAAACTTTGCATTCGCTTGCAAAAGCACTGAATTATAGTTTTTCCTCCCACTTCATATTATTTTCATCACAAAAGGGAGCAAATGCAAAGAGTCTCACTAGAGTTTTGCCAGAGAACACAAAGGTTTTTGAAAGTGAACAAAGTTTCTTAGAAGAAATCACAAAGGTTTTACGAGCATTTGCAAAGATTCTCAGTAGAACGCAAACGTTTTTTGAGAAAACAGTTTTGTGACTGAACAAAATGTTTCTATGGGGAACGCAGAGATTTGTGAGAACGCAGTTTTTTGAGGGAGAGTTTTGTGACTGAATGAAAAGTTTCTCAGGGGAATGCAAAAGATTTGCGAGAACACAGATTTTTGGGGGAGAGTTTCGTGACCGAATGAAAAGTTTCTCAGGGGAACGCGAAAGATTTGCGAGAACACAGTTTTTGGGGGAGAGTTTCGTGACCGAACAAAATTTTTTGAGGGAAATGCAAAAGATTTGCGAGAACGCAGTTTTTTGGGGGAGAGTTTCGTGACCGAACAAAATTTTTCTGAGGGAAATGCAAAAGATTTGCGAGAACGCAGTTTTTTGGGGGAGAGTTTCGTGACAGAACAAAATTTTTCTGAGGGAAATGCAAAAGATTTGCGAGAACGCAGTTTTTTGGGGGAGAGTTTTGTGACCGAACAAAATTTTTCTGAGGGAAATGCAAAAGATTTGCGAGAACGCAGTTTTTTGGGGGAGAGTTTTGTGACCGAACAAAATTTTTCTGAGGGAAATGCAAAAGATTTGCGAGAACGCAGTTTTTTGGGGGAGAGTTTCGTGACCGAATGAAAAGTTTCTCAGGGAAATGCAAAAGATTTGCGAGAACGCAGTTTATTGGGGGAGAGTTTCGTGACCGAACAAAATTTTTCTGAGGGAAATGCAAAAGATTTGCGAGAATGCAGTTTTTGGGGCAGAGTTTTGTGAGTGAACGAAAATTTTCTGAGGGAAATGCAAAAGAGTTGCGAGAACGCAGTTTTTTGGGGCAGAGTTTTGTGACCGAATGAAAATTTTCTGAGGGAAATGCAAAAGATTTGCGAGAACGCAGTTTTTTGGGGCAGATTTTTGTGAGCGAACGAAATTTTTCTGAGGGAAATGCAAAAGATTTGCGAGAACGCAGTTTTTTTGGGGGAGAGTTTCGTGACCGAATGAAAAGTTTCTGAGGGGAACGCAAAAGATTTGTGAGAGAACGCAGTTTTTTTGGGGGAGATTTTTGTGAGCGAACTAAATTTTTCTGAGGGAAATGCAAAAGATTTGCGAGAATGCAGTTTTTGGGGCAGAGTTTTGTGAGTGAACGAAAATTTTCTGAGGGAAATGCAAAAGATTTGCGAGAACGCAGTTTTTGGGGCAGAGTTTTGTGAGTGAACGAAATTTTTCTGAGGGAAATGCAAAAGATTTGCGAGAACGCAGTTTTTTTGGGGGAGAGTTTCGTGACCGAATGAAAAGTTTCTGAGGGGAACGCAAAAGATTTGTGAGAGAACGCAGTTTTTTTGGGGGAGATTTTTGTGAGCGAACTAAATTTTTCTGAGGGAAATGCAAAAGATTTGCGAGAACGCAGTTTTTTTGGGGGAGAGTTTCGTGACCGAATGAAAAGTTTCTCAGGGGAACGCAAAAGATTTGTGAGAGAACGCAGTTTTTTGGGGAGAATTTTGTGACTGAACGAAAATTTTCTGAGGGAAATGCAAAAGATTTACGAGAACGCAGTTTTTTGGGGGAGAGTTTTTTGATCGAACGAAAAGTTTCTCAGGGGAACGCAAAAGATTTGTGAGAGAACGCAGTTTTTTGGGTGATAGTTTTTTGATCGAACGAAAAGTTTCTCATGGGAACGTAAAAGATTTACGAGAATGCAGTTTTTTAGGGGGAGAGTTTTGTGACCGAATGAAACGTTTCTAAGGGGAAAGCAATTGGTTTGCAAGAGAATGCAGTTTCTCAAGGGAGAGTTTTGAGATTCAACGCAAGGTTTCTCAGGGGAACGCAACCATTTTGTGAGAGAACGCAGTATCTCAGGGAAGAGTTTTGTGATCGAACGAAAAGTTTCTTAGGGGAATGCAACCATTTTGTGAGAGAACGCAGTTCCAAGGGGGAGAGTTTTGTGATTCAACACAAAGTTTCTCAGGATAACTCAAGCATCTTGTGAGATAACAGTTTTTTAGGGGAGGTTTTTTTTTCATTGAATGTAAAGTTTCTCAGGGGAACGCAAACATTTTGAAAGAGATTGCAGTTTTTTGGGGGAGATTTTTCTGATGGAACGAAAAGTTTTTCAGGGGACCCCAAAGTTTTGGGAGAGAAAGCAGTTTCTCAAGGGAGAGTTTTCTGATCGAATGCAAAGTTTATCAGGGCAAATGCTCGTAAAAGTTTTGAGACTGAACGCAAGATTTTAGAGTGAATGCAAAAGTTTGCAACCATTGATATATATTTTTCCTCCCAACTAATTTTTATCCCATCATTATTCACTTTATAGGCTCTGTACTTAATATTTTGATGGGTTAAACCACTAAAATTGATGCCTGAAATTTAGGATGCATAAAAAAGGCCAGCACGAAAACTGCATTGGTTTCATTCAGATTGAAAAAAATAAAATAAAAGTCGTAAGGACTAGTTCTGACCCAACAGTTAGTGCTACCACGATAGTTACGAATAATGGGCAGTAGATGTTAACTCAAGAAACACAAACTAGATGGCAAAAATCGGCCCAGCTGTGGCCAGACGACTGGCTTTCTTCCAGCCTTCGAGGGGTTTGGTGGAATGGGGGGGGGGGGTCGGGTCACTTACACGGAGATGTGGGTGAGGTGAGTCCGCCATCGGGGGGCGTGCTGCTGGGTTTAGAGTCTGGCATTGGGAGGGGCACTGGACGCGCCACAGGGGGGGGTGGAGGCAGCAAGAAGGAGCCCGGCATTTTGCTCTGGCCGCTCCCGTTCGGCTGCAGACGACACAAACAGGGTGAGGAGTACGGACACGCCCGACACCCCACAAATGGAAAAAACAACGCAAACTCGCTTGAAAAAAAAAAAATAAAAAAAGGAATGGCGGGTGGCTGGTAGTGGAAAGAGTTGAGAGGGAAACAACCAAAAAGATGGTGAATGTCTGTTTGCTTTTGTTTATGAAAGGGTGTGTTTGTGTGCGTGTTTGTGTGTCGACTTCACCACAGGCATAGACAGGAGCAGTGGAGGAGCTGGAAAAAAAACTAAAATGGAGGACTTTAGGTAGAAGGTGAGGAAGAAGAAGAAATGGGCGCACGAATGGTGAGGTGAGCTTTGGTCCATGGAATGATTCCAAATAAAAATCTGGGCGCAAAAAAAAAAGCCACGTTCAAAACGCTGAAAATGGCAGAAGCAGAACTGAGGAGGGAATGCGCTACGCTGTAATGCGCAGAGGTCGTCAGCTGTAGCGCAGATGGGTTTTAACGTGGAAGTGGACAGAGAAGGAGAGATTAACTCAAAACTGTCTAGACAAGCACAAGATACATAACAGTGACCGATTAGTCGGCTTCAAAGACAAGGAAGGAACGCACACTTTTGTTTCCATCGGAAAAGACAGTATGCAGTTATTGTGTGTATAAAGTAAAAAAGTACATCAATTATATACATTTGTGCATTATTTAAAACGTTTTTGGATGCTTGCTAACAGCAAACTTCAATCTTAGCTGGGCTGTTAATTGGGACAGATGTCTCAGGGCTCCAGACTGGCGACAATACTGTATAAACTTGCATGTTATGGTTAAAAAATGCAAGCCTTTTGACCTGCATGTTCAGTGATCCATCACATCTTTTGTTGTGTTGTCGTACTAAAATGAGATGACCTGCAGCAAAGTTGAAGTGAGCGCCAAAATACGCACAAGGACAGCAAGGATCATCTTTCCACCTCAGAAACAAATGTCAAAACGAAAAACATCAGCCTTTTTAAAGCCCTCATCTATATCGAGCAACAACGCGGACATCTGTGAGAGAGAAACGTGTCAATGATTGAACCATGCAAGTACAGAAGAAAAATTCAGGATGGCAGCGTCAATTTCGTGGATAAACTACTACAGATACACGTCAGCTATGTGGACGCAAACAAATTAACGATTCTCGTTTTTAATTAATACCGATATGGATTGCTATTCTCAATATCTTTTCATCTTTGCTGTTTTCCCTTACTGCCTGAACTTCACAGTATTTGTCACGCAGCCATCCATAATCGCAGTAAGATTTGTTAATTTTAGTAAACAATTAACAAACTTTCAGCTTTCAAATTCTGCCAATTTTGTCACAAAATACAAGCAATAAATCTTGTTTTGGGGCTTTTTTTAATGTTGCTTGACAGACAGATCGCTCAATCAGCATTTCGACCTTGGAAAGAGCTTGTATAAAACAGCTTGTGAACAATCACGTCAAATTTACCTCAGAAAAGCCATTCAATACTCGAACTCTGTAGTCAGCAAGAAAAATAAATATAGAAAAGGGCATTTTGCTAAATATATGCACTACATCACACATAACCCTTGTTGTCTACATAAGGAGCTAAAAATGAAATTCAACACAGACCATATAATTTCATATGAAGAGCTGCCTTTCACCAAATTTACCTCTCAAACAACATTACTCATGAAGAAAAAGATTGGGTTTGTCCAAGACATTCGACAATGTTTATAGGATGCATTAGAGGACGGAGGAGGCCAAACTATACTCTTTGGCTGGTTCAGATTCTGTGTAAAGAACGATTCTTTGTAGTTCTCAAGTTGGAAACACAATTCAGTTCCTATTTAAAGTGAATCTTAGATCCCAGGACATCCACAAGATGGATGAAAATGCTGATGCTGTAAAAGGAGGGCAGACGTGACAACACATGACAAAATTACAAAAGGTTTATTCTTTTGTGGCACTTAAAAAAATTAATTTGGCGCCTAATGTTTTCCCTTATAGGAGCCAAAGGGTCCTTAACTGATTTTATTTTGTTGTCTGGAGCCCTGTGTCTTCACAAGCTCAGTTTAACCAACATTACTTTAAATGCTTGATAGCGTTAGATTCACAGAGAGAAAAAAATACATTCAATCTCATTTAATAAAATGCAAGTATTTTTGCTTAATATGAAAACTAATTCTGTTCAATCAACATTTGGTTTGGAAGGATGAAATGTCTTATCATTTAACAATTGAATACCGCACATTATATACTCTATATTTCCAAATATTGTAACAAACAGTACAGTATGTGAAAAAATATGCAGTAAGCAATGATACATGTTTTATACAGTGGATTGTGACAATGGCTGCGTTCAAAATGGAGTTTTAGTATTAAGTGTCCCAAGTTGAACACATTGCATCATGGGATAGAGTATTTCATGTGTTCTTGTCTCTTGTATAATCTATACTGGGTATTTTGCATATGGTTCACAGTATACATGCTGCAAAAATAGTATGAGTAGTATGATACTGTAGGACGCCATTCCCAATATTCACCATTAAACCAGTGTGTGTTTATTCATGAGAACCGCTGCATAATGAGTTAAGTTCACACCAACACTTCCTGTATGAGATCATTTCCTCTTACCTGACCGCTAGCCTGTCCTGATCCGTCGGCACAGACGAACTGCACAAATTCCTTGAGCGGGTCCTGTCCCGGGTGGTGGTGGTATCGGATGGTGGGATGGGTGAAATACGGGCTGGACTGCTGGATGATGGATGGCGAGGGGAAGTGCAGGGAAGAAGCTGAGGCACGGGGACTTCCTGCTGACAGACACACACAGACACAGAGAGAGAGGTTAGTGACAGATATTATACAAGTACAGTAGTATATTAATAATGAGTCCAAGCAAGACTGACACACAACGATATAACAGATGACATGAGATGGAAGTGATGGAAAGCAGTTCAGGAAAAATGGTGTGTGTGTGTGTGTGTTCACTATAATTGGTGACCAACGGACCTAAATAAGACAAAACTTCCCTTAGGATCCTGGGCGATGTCTTGATAGGTAAAAATTAGTCCGAAATATATTTAAATATATAAGAAACGTATATAATCCCATTCTTAAATCCACAAATACATCAAGGTTTCTTCCAGTTGGGTTTGCTTGCATTCTTTAGGCATCAGTTAGCTTTAAATAAAAACAATAAACATGAAATAAATGTATGTGTGTGTATCACATGGCATCAGTGCTGTATGAATCAGTGATCACACTGAATTGAACACTGTATTGCTGATTAAAATTCAAAAAAGTCTCTCTATCTTTCTTATACTCAATTTTAACCTCTCAGAAACTCGAAATTATTATGCGGACACACAAACACGCTAACCAAGTGAAAAGCCTCTTAATTGCCTTTATTTTAACATAAGATTTCGTCACAGATGATGTATCAATTTTTAATTGCCAAGAGAGCCCTCAAACTATCCGTCTGTCTATCTGCCACAAACATGTAAGAGAGACCGCGTGACTCTTTTGTTATTGCTTCAACTACGGCACCTCATAGAGTGCACTGTGAAATATCACATCCAGATATTCAGATGACCTCCTCCTTTGTTAATTGGATAGTAGGAAATGGTATGAAGGCACATAAATGAATAAAACATTGGTACAAGGATCTAAAATTAAGTTGCATGAGAAAAGAAAATCAGTATAGTTGTTGGTAAGTCATGACATGCTCTCATTTGCATGAAGAGTAACAGTGCGACTGGGGAGAGGAAGGGTGAGGGGTCTGGTCTCCTCCAGCCAAACGGGACCCCAGCTGCCCGGGACAGTCTGCCAACATCCAGAGCCTCTCTGTAACCCAGACGCGGGCGCCTCGCTCCCGGGCAAAGCCCAGCTTTCACCCTCTCTGCTGCGCAGACTGCCATTCCCTCTTCTTCCTCCGTTTCTTTCGCTCTTTCATCATCCACCCTTTAATCCCATTGGGGAATGGGATGGAGCCAAGGCTTCGAGGAGGAGGCAAATGGCACCACAAACTACCACCACCGAAGACCCCGTCCCACATGGAGTGACTACACAACAACAGCTCTAAACACAACCGCGCTACACAAAACAACACATGGCCACACAAGAGGGCATCGCTAGCATAAGGCTACGACTCAATCCAAATGTGTACAACGCTACATTAAAAACAACTCAACACACAAACATAGAGATCTATCTATCTATCTATCTATCTATCTATCTATCTATCTATCTATCTATCTATCTATCTATCTATATGTCTGTCTATCCATCCATCCATCCATCTATCCATCTATCTATCTGTATGTCTCACTATCTTTCTGTCTGTCTGTATCTATCCATCTATCTATCTATCTATCTATCTATCTATCTATCTATCTATCTATCTATCTATCTATCTATCTATCTATGTCTATCTATCTGTATGTTTCACTATCTATCTGTCTGTCTATCCATCCATCCATCCATCCATCCATCCATCCATCTATCCATCTATCTATCTATCTATCTATCTATCTATCTATCTATCTATCTATCTATCTATCTATCTATCTATCTATCTATCTATATGTCTGTCTATCCATCCATCCATCCATCCATCCATCCATCTATCCATCTATCTATCTGTATGTCTCACTATCTTTCTGTCTGTCTGTATCTATCCATCCATCAATCTATCTATCTATCTATCTATCTATCTATCTATCTATCTATCTATCTATCTATCTATCTATCTATCTATGTCTATCTATCTGTATGTCTCACTATCTATCTGTCTGTCTATCCATCCATCCATCCATCTATCTATCTATCTATCTATCTATCTATCTATCTATCTATCTATCTATCTATCTATCTATCTATCTATCTATCTATCTATCTATCTATCTATCTATCTATCTATCTATCTATCTATCTGTATGTCTCACTATCTATCTGTCTGTCTTTCTATCCATCCATCCATCCATCCATCCATCCATCCATCCATCCATCCATCCATCATCTATCTATCTGTCTATCTATCTATCCATCTATCTATGTCTATTCATCTATCTGTATGTCTCACTATCTTTCTGTCTGTCTGTCTGTCTGTATCTATCCATCCATCCATCCATCCATCCATTTATCTGTCTTTCTGATTCAAAGATTCAAATAGCTTTATTGGCATGGTGAAATAAATCTTTACATAACCAAAGCATTTAAAACACTAAACAATAAAAAATAAAAAAATTAAGCAAATAACGATAATAATTATTAAAAAATACAAATTTTACACTAAAATAAGCATAGCAATACAAATATTTAATCTTGATAGAATAATATTTCTATCAGTGTCTCTAGGCGTATAGAGAGTGTGTTGGTGGTTCTGTCCTGCTGGAGGCTCTTTCGACGTGACAGGACGTCACACACCTCACACAGTAGCCGGGTTTGAGCTCGCTGGGCTTTCTCCTAGCAGCTGTGGGGGTTTGTCCAGATTTGATTTTATTTCTATCTGTCTAACTCTGTCTGTCTGTCTATCTATCTATAGATCTATCTGTCTATCAAAAAATCATTTACATACACCAATGATTTGATGGCAAGATTTTCCTAATTTTAAGTCTAATTTTGGCCCATTTACAATTTTTTTTCCTTCTCTTCCGTCTTGTTTAATCGATAATAGATGACAAAATACTTCAGAACATCTATGAAAATGTGGTTTTCTAATCCTGTGAGTCTTGTACAGCAGTTAAAATTGGATACGTACTTTGATCACTGCATTTCAATATCATCTTACAAGCTCATGTGCATTTAGCGGGGCGAAAATGAAGTCGGGAAATGAAGAGACCAACCACCAACCAATCACATTGATGGACAGACAGACAAAAAAAAAAAAGAAGAAGACAAATCAGCCTCGGTACAGAGGAGAAAAAAAAGGGTGGGGGGGACGAATGGCGAACGCCTTCACCCGACCTGACCGTGGTGTAAACACGACCTCGCCTCTCCCCGAACTTCACCACATCCAACCCCACCGGGGGGCGTGAGGGAGCAGGACAGGAAGGGGAAGGATGTGGGAGGTGGGGTGAGGGGGGCTCTGAACTCTCACCTGGTCTTACACCTGCCAGCATGGGCAGCGGGTGATGGGTGAACGGCATGCGTGCAGACCTCGTATGGCCGGACAGAGCGCTGAAATCGAATTTCCCCGACTTCTTAAGAGAACCAGGCGAAGAGAGTCCTGGTAAAAATGGGATCAACAAAATGGCAGAACAGAGATGTGGATTTAATTCAACAGGGTTTTGCTTCTTGATCTTTATCTAAAAAAAGAAAAATCTTATCTCAGCTTCTAAAATGCTACAAATTTGCTGATAATAATACTAACAAATGTCTTTTAATCAACAGAAAAGACACTGCTAGTTTTTTTTTTTTAGTTTGTTAGCTGTGAATTATACAGAAGCCAGTCACACTGCAAAAATAAATCATAATATTAGTCAATATATGTTTTGTCTATTTCCCCAGTAAAAACTTATTTAGAAAGAAATGTATATATATTTGCCAACGAGGTAAGAAAAATCAACAAATAAAAAGCTAAATTATCTTTTATTTACACAGTCAAATTTCTAAAAAATATTTTAAACAACATAGTAATAAGGATTAACGCATGTCAAATTTGATTCAATAATTATACTTAAAAATTTTATTAAATAATGTTTTTTGTTTGTTTGTTTGTTTTTTGCAGTGCGAACAGGTCCAGTGTGCGAGCTTTGCTTTTAAGCACTGGAGTGCAGGAAAGAGTGGGATAGGGTCGGGACAGGGCCGGGAAGGGTCTATGCAGCTGTAAGGGGAAAAATAGATGCCACGACAGCAGATCCCATAATAACTTATGTCTGTATGTCTCTTTCAGTCTCCAAATCTCAAAGAAAAGAGTAGTCAAAACATTTCGCCACCATTTCTCACAGCTTTTACAGCGACGTCAGTTTCCAAGCATAATAATAAAAAAACAATAAAAAAAAAACAGATTTACAAATTTCTAGTAATATATCAAAACATACTCTACCATTCAAAAGTTTGGGCAAATCAGCAAATTAGAATGATTTCTGAAGGATCATGTGACACTGAAGACTAGAGTAATGATATTTAGCATACTTGTCTCTGTAAATTCCAAAACACCCGAGCAACCACCGAACAGAACGACATGCTTTCACAAACCAAATGCAAATGAGTAAATAAACGTAAATACAAACTGTTTACAGTCTCTGACATAAAAACAGGCTAAAGTCACCTGGGGAACCAAATCGACTTTGACTTTTCAGCGCCGAGGGAAAAAGTAAAACACAAGCGGTTCTGTTCCAGTGGCAGGTCCGAACGCTCATGCCAAAAAGAGGAGGACAGGCGGGGAAGCATGATGTGAGAATGATGAGGGAAATGAAAGGAGAAAGTATGCGATGGTTTGGTCTCCTCGTATATAACGTCGTATTAATGTGTCATCCTGATCCTATAAATGTCAAACCGAGGCCGCAGGGCTTCTAGCTTGAGCTGCCCTGAGTTTGGCACAAACGCTCACCTAGTGACCCAGAAACACGGCCAAACATGTCAGGACTCGGGAAGGAGAGGAAAAGGAGTTTACCATCAAATCCTCTGGCTGGTTTTGAGGGAAACAATTATTAGAAGTGGTGATTTAAAACCCCAATTTAAGTTGTTAAGGAGCCGTTTAAGGAAGCCACAAATCTGCTAATCATGCTAATGCCACATTTGAATGGATCTCTGCCTTTGTGACATATATATAAAACAAAAAAAAGTAACTTTCAAAAGTCAAAGACAGACAAATTATGGTTTTGAAGCATTTAGTGAAATCGATTATCAAAAATAACTACAGAAAAATGAATTGCAAATTGCATATAATTAAAAAGGACTGTCACATTTCATTGGTGGCATTAAAAGCAACATTATCTGCTGCCTGAGAGACTGAGACAGCTAACAAAGTGTGACAA
This sequence comes from Pimephales promelas, assembly GCF_016745375.1. The sequence goes on from NW_024121988.1 coordinate 1,765,960, forward strand.
GATCACTGAGTATTTGTTAAGTTTTAAACAAACACTCACCAAACCACAAGATAAATCATTATTATGCTATCTATCTTGAGTTATTGTGGGAGAGCGAAACGATCTTGTCAAGAAGGGGTAATTTAGTAATTTTTCTCAGGGAACTTCAGATAAACTCTCTGTTCTACCGAATATATATATATATATATATATATATATATATATATATATATACACACACACAAACAAACCAATACTATTGTAAATAAAGATAAAACTGTCAAAAACATTAATTTCTAATCGCCAATGCAAACAAAAGCAATTCGATTTTTCAAAAAAATATAATACAATTTTTATTACAACAAGATGGAAACTACAAATTATAGTGCAAGGTATTAATAGAATGATATAAGTAAGATTGCGTCAATATCTAAAAACAAGCATCTCTACCATCCGAAACTCAGCTGACAGTCTCTATGATCTTCCTTTTCCTGCATTCATGCACATTGTGTGTGTGTTGTAAAATGGGTTGTGTGTTATTGCTCTGAGTTGTGCCAGCCGCGACACTCAGGCAGACTGGCAGCCAATCAAACGCTCCCGTGACCTTCCAGTCTCGCCACGCTAACAAGCTGGCCACCAAACAAACCTTGACCCGTCAAAAACACCTCCTCGAACACTTGAACAGACACACACATTCACCGTCCAACCATCAGAACACACACAGACAGTCACAAATCCCTTCTACCATGAATTTACAGCAAGAATACACACAGGGTTGAGTGATTTAAAAAACATTAATTTCACATTTATTTTACACTTGCCAATAACACAGCAAATTAAATATTCTGAAGCATTTACTTCAAAAACGGCAAATTATTGCTCATTTTAGTCATTTAAGTAATTTTACATTAAAAATACCAATTACTTGCGAATGAAATATTTTAAAACATTTATTATAATCATTGTCCATTCAGAAATGATGGGTTTTTCAGTCAATCAATTTTTTAAAAGAATTGTATATTAATTTAACACTAAAACAAATTCACTTTTTTCAAATTCATTTTTCAGATGATTTATTGGAATTAATTTTACATCCATTTGACACTCAGAGACAAATTTCCTGCCATTTAAATATTTTAAAGCATTCAATAAAAATCACGTCGTGTTCAAAATAGAAATTTCCATGACTTCTGCAGTCGGCTGATTTTTCGAAAATATTTTCAGTCATGAAATGAAATATTTCACGGCATTTTAAAAGGTTACAACCACCACAGAAACGTCCAAGTGTTTCCCTAATTCTTCTAGGCCCGAATTTCTAGGTCTCTCATACCCGTGGGAACCCCCGTTCACTGTCTGACCTCTCGAAACAGTCACAAACAGATGTTTACAGACAAAGCGCCACAGTCTAACAAGGTGAAAGCGAGTGCGAGAGAATGAAAAATAGGAGGAGATGATATCCGTGTCAGCCCAGGGCGCTAGGAAGCGATCCGGCGTGTGAATGGGTTCACAGACGGCTCGTGTACCCCGGGCGACGCCAGATTTAATGATAAATGACACCGTCACCTTGCAGAGTTGCCAAAGCCTCATTCAGGTAGTGAATCACCTTTGAAGCGTAGCGCAGTTCACACCCTCACACACTCACACGCGCTCGGAGCGCCACCACCACCGCCATCATTGGCGTAACAGATGTCTTCTGTAACCCAGCAGCTCCCAATGCTGTCGACACATTGTGGAGCCATCTGGACCAGAGCTCTGGTGTGTGTGTGTTGTGTATTCCCATGACATCAGGAGCACCTGAGCATGCTGGCTTTTTTTGGTGGGATTTACCCATGTTTCCCTAGATTAGGATCTGTGCGCCTGTGTGTTTATCATGACGTGGGCGGCAGTGAATGTGATTAGATGAAGGAGGACCCTCAGGCCAGAAACATACTCTGTGCAAGTACACAAGTTCCCGTTGTACATACATAGCTCGCATTCTTGCATTACTGTGGCTACTCCTGCGTAATCCGTTTTTGCGTACTCAAAGGGGTGATAGGGTTACCTTCCAATGTCTGTGCCATTAAAGTCGATCTGAATCGCCCGGTCTGATGAAACAGAATATGCAGCGAGTTTTAAAAAAAAATGAAAGCTGGACTTGTTTTTTGTTCTGGGATAATTGATTGGCTAGAGAAAAATGGACACAATAATAATAAAAACAAGATAATAATTGTATTTCAGTCCTATCTAACAAGTAGGAAATATACAGAAAGTGAAGAAAGTTATCAAAACCATCATCCAAGATGTCCATGTCTTTCTTTCTTCAGCAAAAAAAAAAGGTTTTTGATGAAAACATTCCAGGATTTTTCTCCATATAATGGACTTCAATGGGAACCAAAACGGTTCAAGGTCCAAAAGACACTTTCAGTACAAACTGCAAACTGTTCAAAGGTCTTTAAACGACACCAGACGATGAATAAGGGTCTTATCAAGCGAAACGATTGCTCATTTAATAAATAAATAACAAAGTTTAAGTTTTATAAGCTCAAATGCTCGCCTTGACGCACGTTTGTGACTGTCCAGTTTGAACTCGTTCATCAAAATGAACGAATCTGGTTCATTCAACGAAATAAACGAACGAATTGATTCGGAAAAAGATTCGTTCATTTTGATGAACAAGAGAGTCACGAACGCGCATCACAGAACAGAGCAAGGCGACCAATTGTGCTTATAAAACTTAACTTGTATTTATTTATTAAATGAGCGATCGTTTCGCTTGATAAGACCCTTATTCATCGTCTGGAATCGTTTAAAGCCCTTTCAACAGTTTGTAGTTTGCACTGAAACTCTCATTTGGACCTTGAACCGTTTGGTTCCCATTGAAGTCCATTATATGGAGAAAATCCTGGAATGTTTTCATCAAAAACCTTAATTTCTTTTTGACTGAAGAAAGAAAGACATGGACATCTTGGATGACATGGGGGCGAGTAAATTATCAGCAAAAGTTTTTTTTTTTTAAAGTGAACTACTCCTTTAAGACTTTATTTGTACATGGTGTTGTGTCCAACAATTTGTGGATGTGTGAAATTCGCATTCACGTTCTTGTATAGAGTATGTTTCAGGACTCACAGCTTTGAGATATCATGGGCGCGTTGAATAAACAGCTGAAATATTGCTTATAGCATGTAAACCCCTTTTAGCACAAAGACTAATTCAAATAAATCCTGCATGGAGAAGAAACAAACAAAAGTGCCAAGTAAATATCTGGAAAGACCCGCTGTTGTATGCAACACAATAGCCACGTTCGTAAGTGTTTCTGTTATGTGAAAATCAGGATTTGGACTTCTGCAACACAAGCAATGGATGCACAGAGACTTCTGATGTACAAAACAAAACGAAAGCACATTCACAGGCCACAAGGCACCCGCCACCTCAGATCACCAGGAACAACAGAGAGAAGGTGTGTGTGATGCAGCAGAGAGTTTGAAAGAGAAGAGAAAGACACATTTGCATACACTTGTGTGTGTGTGTGTGTGTGGTATATACATCAATCATATATAATATGAGGGTAATGTGGTCTAACCATGGTAAGGAAACTGCACGCCATCGGATTCGTGTTTTATCTTCCTCTCCTGCATACTGGCCAAATGGTGTTGCACTGAAAAACCCAAACAAGGGAAAAGAATAGAGTTAACAATGACTGAGAGAGGGAGAGATTGAGATCACATGGACAGATGGAGACCGATGTTGAATCAGCATTAATACACATCATATACATGAGGTCAAAGAGAGTATTGCACACTATCTCCCAGAGTCAAGGTGCACTTAAACAGTACAAGTGAAAGCACACGCATCCCACAAACCATCCAATCAGCAGCAGCGAACATTTAAGGACATCAAATGAGCATTGGCTGCATCACAGCTCACATCATTTCAAAATTCACTTCAAAATAGTATGGCGAAGGGGTCCATACTCTTCAAAATAAAGGTTCGTTATTGGCATCTATGGTTCCATTAAGAACCTTCAACATCCATGGAATCTTGGCATCGCTTTTAGAACCTTTATTTTTGGTGTAGATGGTTGAATCTGTTTCTGATGAATGTATGAAGTGTGCATACGTATGTTGAAGCTTTCTCAGCAAATTCTGCCCAGTACAAGAATGCGAAATGGGGTGCAGCCAATGTATTTTGAACATTAAATATAAAATGGCAGAGTTTTCGGTTTGTGGCGTGAGCACAGCAACAGTTGTGATTATTTATGGCTTTGATGTATTGAGGGAATGGTCCATGTTTTATGGTCTGGTGTGAGGATACCAACACGTTCTCATCCTAGGGCGTCATATAGTGACACTTTTGAAATTTCGTCTAAATCCAATATGCGTCAATATAACAGGCACAGAGCTTTGTTCTGTTATGGGTAGGTTTAGGTCTGGGGTAGGGTTAGGGTTACACCACTAGGAGGCGCCTTCTGGCCCATATATATCTGCTAAAGGGTGCCATGTGCGTTGGATGTAGACGAAATGTCAAAAGCGTCAGTATATGACGCCTTAGGATGAGAACACCACAACAAAACTGCCTTTTCAAACTTACAAAAAATATACCATGGCATCCACAGTTCCCTTTTTAAAAAATTACTACAGTTATGTTGAAATTTTAGTCTAGCCATCACTGAAAAAAAGAGTTCTTGCACCGCTTGAATGAAATCCAAATCCCATGATATTTTGCCAGATAGTGTGGTTGTCATGGTAAATATTTCAGATAGACAGTCAATGCTTGAAAAACACAAGAAATTGACTTAATTAGTTGCATTTTATTAAGACCTTAAAGTACATTTTTCTGTATCAATTTCTTGTTTTTCAAGCATTGACTATTTATCTGAAATATTTAACATTTATTTACCATTTGTGTTGGACACCAAAATAATCAAAAGTGTGTTTTGATAGGGTAAATCGGTCTCATTAATATGGTAAGATCTGACTAAATGTGTGAAAATATATTTTTATAACCATCTTTTTCATATTTGTTTTGAGTTAATTCACCTTTTAAATGTCATAACTAACAAGATACACGAAAAATTAAGAACATTTCTAATCTAACTTTTTTTTAAATTATTATACTTTAAAAACATTTTTTTAATGCTTGCCGCTAATGTTTTAGTGTCAATAAGGAAATATTACATACAAACTTTATTTTTCAGCCCTAATTCTGTGAGATCATTACATGCACACATGAATTAACATTTAGAGGGTGATTGTACGTGCTTTTAAGACTTATTAAGCTGAGCACCAAAAAAACAAAACAAACAAACAGATTCATTAACAGAGAGATGCTTCTATCAATCCAATTGCATGAATGGCAGCTTTTCCACCTTCAGGCCGAACGGTTCTAAGAATGATAAGTACCAGTTCCAGTTTCAGTTATACATTCACTTGAGCTTGATTCGGCATGATTACAAACTGTGCTGGTAAATGAGTGTAGTGACGTCGCCACTCAGGATTGGTCACTAGTCTGTTGAATGGCTGCCAGTTTGAGTCCCTCAGAGTGGAAAATGAAACCATATCCGTACCAAGTGGGCCGGATCGGCACAGAACGGAGCCGTTGAGCAATGAGAAGCGTTTGGCCTGACTGTGGAAAAGCGGCTAATGTTGCATTTTTGTCCCAATCTTTGTATTTATTCTTGTGGTCTATAGAAGTATAGCAATATGCTAGGCAGGCACAGAGAAAAAGAGAGAGAGAGAGTGAGAGAGATTAATGGGTTGATGTATAAAAGGAAACGTCTGGCCCTTCACAAAACCCTTGTGTCCACTTATTCAGTGAATGTACTGATCAAAAATGAGTCCAATTGGATCCGATTGTCGAGCTTTGACAGACTAGACGTCTTTTCATTTGACAAGAACAATAAATAAGCCGTTGATGGACAATTGACCTATGGCTAAGCCACGCCCCCTCCACTCACTCGGACAAACCGTCAACATTCGGGGACAGGCGCTATGGCAGCTGTCACATTTGGAGACATTTCACAGGAGGCAATTGGTGATTTTTAGATTATATATCATCTCGAAGTCACCTAAAGGGCCTTAAATATACAATGGAGGGTTTATATAAATAATTTTATTGTTGAGAAGGTCGATGAAAAGCAAAAACGTACAGGTCGTGATAACACCACATACGTTGCATCACCGTTTGGTGCTACAATATTTACATGAATCATTCAGCACAACATTGTTAATTATCCCCGATATTTACAGATACTTTAATGAAAGTTAAGTGACATGATGTACAACGCAGCTAGAGCTAACGTTAACTTGTTAGCCTAACGTTATGTTAAGAGATTTTAAAGATAATGTTCAAATACGTTGTTGACTTAACTTGGATCAGTTAAGCTTAATTTATCAACGTTTAGTTGGTTTGTGGTCTACCGCTTAACTTAATCCAGAGCAGACACGTATCTCTGTTGAGATGTGGCTTGGGACAGGGTAAAAGAAATACACACCGTCGCCCAGCCTCTCGGGAACCTAGCGCATGTACCCTAACCCCATGAACATGACAAGAAAAACGAATGAAAACTGACTAACTCCAATGCATTTCAATGGATGTAGAAGCAGAGAGTGGCTTAGCTGGCTTAGCTGCGCACTGTGATTGGCTCATCGCGTTTGAGGGCGTGGCTTAGCCATGGGTCAATTGTCCGGCTCGTTCAATACTGAACGCCGGTTCCTCACAGCCTTGTCTTCATCACGTCAACATCATTTCGGTGTTACGTTGACTATGTAGGAATTTCATTGGCGAAGCACCAAATATAAAGAAATGTATACGTTTCTCAGGTGGGACATGTGAAGAGCCAGAGGGCTTCTGGGTAAAGTGACCGTACCTGCATCAACATCATTGGGCCAGCCGCTGGGCTGGGACGCTCCGGGGCAGGAGAACGTCCCGAATAGAAGACATCGTCCACATCGGGCTCTCCATCTCACTGTCATCAATGGATTTACGCTTGTTGGAGCTGAAAGAGAAAACAAAGACAGATTTTATTTATAACTGTTGTGTAACATCTGAAAATGCAATATTACATGGTTTAATAATCATTTCCATTTCTTTTCTTGACTGGTTTTAAAAATGGGAATGTTTTAATTACAAATCATTTTACAATTGAAAAAATTGTCCATTTAAACATTACAGCCCACCCCAAATCGTCAGCAATGTAAGATCACTTAGCAGAATGAGACATTAGATGAGCAAAGACAGTATAGAGTTAGACAGCGGAGATGGAAGTGTGGAGTACCTCCGCGGAAGACTGGCATACAAACTCCATCTCAGTCCTGCAGCGTTTGGAACATGAGGACAGGACGAGAGAGAAGGGACGGGAGTTGAGAAAGGTAAAGAGACAACAATGACAAGCAATCGAGTAGACACAGCTGAGAGCAGCAGAGTAGAGAGACAGAAATATATATGGACAAAGAGGAAAGCATGAACGTGTGAGTGCGGCCAACTTGCATTAAAGCTACTAAACCAGAGACGGAAAAGCTGTTTTAAAGCATGCGAGAGTTTATTAGTATAGAGTCCACGAATGAACCAAGGCACAGAAATTCTACAATTTTGCTCTATAATTCTGCAATTATTTTATGCATAACATCTGATGTAATTCAAAAAAATTCCTATCCCAGCACTCTAGTTAATTTGAACTATTTATTTCCAAATTCATTTAAATTTATTTTAAATTTGTATGAATTTTATTAAATTAATGTTTAGTTTTTTTCCTCAAAAAATATTTAAACTTCAGGGAACTAATATTGTTTGTAACAATTGTAGGGGGTCCATGGAAAAAATGCTAAATAAATAAATACTTAAAATGTTAAAAACTTAAAGAAATTTACATTATTACCATTTCATTTTTCTTTCTAAATATTGATCAGAAATCATGACATTAATCAGACTTTTTTTTTATTTTGTTTTAAGCAGTGCTCGAATTGAGTCAAGTCTTATGGGGGGTCCCCAATTTTTTTTCCTGGGGGGGGGGGGGTGTTTGGGATATATATTTACATAATATGCATGAATGTACACTATTTATTAAAACCGCTTGAAAAATAATTATATAGGCTATATATACAGTAATAATTATTATTTAAAATTACTTACTAAAGGTTTGGATTTAGAGGGCAGCAGAATTTTCACAATTTCAGCATCATTACTCCTGTCTTCAGTGTCACATGATCCGTCATTCTAATAGTAACATGATGATCTGATGATCAACAAACATTTATGTAATAAACATTTATTTTATTTTTCAGGATTTTCTTAGCAATAAGAAAGTTCAAAACAACAGTTTCTATTTGAAATAGGATCTTTTTGTTACATTATAAACTTCTTTACTGTCACTTTTGATCAATTTAATGCGACCCATACTGAATAAAAGTATTAATTTATTTCCCAACATTTTTAAAAAAAAAATACATTCTTACTGACCGCAAGCTTTTTAAATGGTAGTGTATAATGCTACAAAAAGTTTTATATTTTAGATCTAAAGGATCATTATGAACACTGGAGAAAACGATGGTTTTTAGCTTTGATCACAGAAATAAACAATATTTTATTATATTATTATTTTAAACTGTAATAATATTTCATAAAAATTTACTGTTTTTAACTGTATTTTTGCATCAAATCAATGGCAGGCTTGGTGAGCAGAAGAGACTTTTGAACAGTTGTGTAAATCCAACAAAATGATTTATTTACAAATGTTGTTTTTAACCTAAAAACAACTGCATGATTAATGTGGATTATGTGACACTGTGTGTAATAATGTTGGTTTCAAAAGACTTGATTAAATAGATGAAACTTGTTTATTAGATATTATATGGTGGGGATTTTTCAACTATTTCAGCACATGCGATTTTTACATAGTTACGTCCAGTAGGTGGCGGGAAAGCACTCAGTAGGTCAGCAACTATTCAACGACCCTGACTAGCGAAAAAGGCAGCTTTATTCAGAAACAAACAATGCCATGCCAATCGATGTCAATTATTGCTATTTTAAGAGTGAACTTTGAAAGTGAACTTTGAAACCCAAAACTTTGTGTTTACGTGGCCGATCCTGGCAGCATGAAAAACAAGTTTTATACAAATTCTGAATGGAAATTAGAAAGCACACAACGATCGTTCCCTTTGCTGAAAAACTGTTATCCATCTCCGTCGAGATCTCTAGCACTCCCGTAGAACCAGGACTATTAATAATGGTGGAAAAAAAGTAACTTAAGCCTAAATGTTTCCAATTTACGCAAGGAATACAGAAGCCCCGATATGGTGTGGGTAGATATAAAGTAGAAAGATATATAAAGAGAGACAATTACCCCTCAAAAAAGTCGGTAAGAAGCTTTCTCTTCCCGACCTCGAGTGGAGGTTTATCTTTTTCATTTTTAAAAGTTAAAATTAGCTTCAACAGAGCGGCGCCAATCAAACAGTCCTGTCAGTCAACGATATCATTGCGCACAGCACTCTTTAGATGTGGGGCGGGCGTTTACAAATTTAAAGCGAACAAAAATATATTGTAAATAATAAATTCGCGAAATTTACTGTATCCATTGCATGCATTTAATCAGATTTGTTATTATTATTTTTTACTAAAATAAAAATATCTGAGGGACCCCCCTAATTCTATTTTTTACTTCTTATGGGAGGTCCCTAATACCTTATGGGGGGTCCCGGATCCCCCCAGCCCCCCCTCAATTCGAGCACTGCTTTAATGATGTAAATATACTTCTGTCCTTCACATTAAGCTATGGAATGACTTCAGATGACTTTGTCAACCAAACTGACGTGAAAAAAGCGGGAGGCGCCGAAAAGCGCGCTGTTTGCATCCCTGCCGGTCCAAACGTGGCAAAAACACATCAAAAAGCTGCTGTAACAGTGTACCATGTGGCACTTAAAAAGCACGTCACGACACATAATTCCCCGTCTTCTTTTACTTAAGAATATTTTTGGCTTACTTATAAAATGCATAACTGATGCTACAAAAATTAATACTGGCCATTGGGGTGGCCAATATGGGGTGGCCAGGAGTCGGCCAGGGGTGGCCATTCATCGTTTTGAATGAATCAGGTGAATTAATGACTCAGTTATTAGGCTCAGTTATAAGTGACTTGCTGCCACCTACTGGCAGTTTAGTTTCATGTTCAAAAGTATCATACATTTTTTTCCCCAAAATGTCATATTTGTATGGTTAAATTAAAACATTAATCTTATAACATTATGCATTGCATTTGTAATTTCACAGTATACATTATTTAATTTGATTGGTATATTGCTATAGTGTGTTACTATTAACACGTGATTTATTGATCAAATGTGAACATTTGACATGAAAGATGATGCATACATTAAATAAGGTTTTAAAATTGGCTTGATATTGCTTTTGAAAAAAATATATTTACACCACCAAAAATATCCCCCCCCCACACAGTAAAGTAACTTTTACTCGATGACCGATAAGTGATGACCGATTTGTCCCAAGGACAAGCACATGACGAGGCTTAATGTCAAGCCCTGGCACTTTGATAGACTCATACACTTTCTCACTCCCCCCCACACACACACCCATTCAAAAACATACTCCTAAACAGAACAGATTGAAAATTGTACTTAAAAGATTTCCTATCAAACGTTAGTATTATAGCCTTCATCTTTCAGTTGAAATAGCTGATAATTCAGAATTTACTGTTAGTCCTCTCTGAACATTAGCTGTTAAAATGGGTTGCCATTAGGCTCTGTTTGGAAAAAAGGATACTGTGTGAGCTTTTGAGGTTTCCTGTCATTTGCACTTTTGTGTGGAATTACATGGTCTTGGCAGCTTCTTTCTTTGTTTATATAATGCTCTCAAAAAGGGGGTCAACTAAAAAAGCAACTAACATCTTATAAATAAAAGTTCTTAATATTTCCCCTGTCCTCGATGTGATCATATTCCCCCAAGAGTCAAAGCGCCAGTCCACACTACAGGTCAATAGGGGGCGGTAATTCAAAACACGTTTCTCTATCACCCGCCAATAACAACACAAGAAGAAGAAAGAACAACAACTCCTCCTAAGTTTAGCCCTCTGTTCTTGTTTTTACGGAGTATTTGGTAAGTGCTGGTTCTAGTTCAATTGATTGTTGTTGTTTCTTGATTTTTAGAGTAATTTTGTCTTATATTTGATTTCCTGTAACTGAAGTGGACTCAGTGCTGTCTGAACGCCTTCAGGAGAGCATTTGAAGATGTTTTTTTTCAGTGACAGACTCAATGTGACTCAGTGATTTTACGAATTCACTTAAGGGTGGTTAATTGGGATTTCACTTTTTTCATTTCAAATAGTGTGTAATGTTGCTGTTGGTGCATGAACAGTATCTGCAAAGTTGCAGAAAGTTCGACGTAAGCTGAGATATCTGTCTTTTAAAAATCAGGAAGTTTAATGCCTACAAAAACGACTCGAATGGGACTACATCCGGGTTTTATACGTAACTAACCCATGGATTTGCATCAACCCAATCTCCGGTTTACGCAAAAAAGTGGCGTGGCCATATTTCTGCGGCTTTGACGAAGAGGAAGAGTTCTAGTGAAGAGCTAGCCATGCCGTCGAAAGTGTGTTATTTTCACCCAGCTGTCAGGTCTTCTGTGTTCGGGCTTCCCACGGACCCTGTAGTTCGTCAACAATGGCTACATTTTATGTTTGATTATGTACCTGAAAATTACAATCGTAATTTAGCTCTTTGTGCGGCTCATTTTACGAAAGACAGTTTCCAGAATCTATACAAATTCAATGCCGGATTCAACAAGAAACTGTTGCTAAATCCTGGAGCAGTTCCAACTTTAAAACCAGAGGCAGCAGTTGTTGGACCACAACCTGTAAGTAATAATTAAAAATGTATTTGCATGTTTAATTTTAGACGTAATGCTTTAGTTTTGTCAATGAAGTAACATGCCAGCACTGACTTTAGTAGCCATTTAGTCATGCTATTTCATGTTTAACAAACCCGTACAAACATTTTGGACCTAAATTCGTATGTAGATTTTGTAAATGTATTTTCCTTGTTCTTTTTGACGTAATTTTTCGATTTGATCAAGAAAGTAAACCAATGTCAACGCTGTTTGTTTATAGTAGCCAGGCAGTTCGATGCTATTTTGTGTGTATAAGACAAACGTGTATAAAGTTTAAACAATTATATGTAATTGCAACAGCAAACTTCAGCTGCTGTTATCAGTGTACAGTATGGTTTGTTTATAGGTTTAATGTATTGTTTATCGCCAAATTTATTACTGTTATAAATATAAATTGTACATTTAACTATAAATTATCATTACATGTTGTCTTTTTTTACAGTCTACATCTCTGCAAGGTCCAAGTACCCAAGAGTTTCTTAATATATCTACAAGAGTTGAAGTTGGATGTCAGACAGACCCTATGAAGTCAGAAAGTCTGGCCACAGAGATATCGCCAAACATGCGATCAGCCACACAACTTTCTACTGGCACATTGAGGGATTGTCACGCAAGGAGCGGAGGTATGAAGTACACATTATGGGTCTCATTCATGAAACATTCGTAAATATACAAGTAAATATGAGAGTGATTTTGCGCGTAAAGAGACCTTCCCGAAAACTCTTCTCCTGATTCACAAATACTTCGTAAACGTCAGATTTGATAGTGAAATGTGTGTGTGTGTTAGAGAATTCCAACCAGTCGTAAATGGGATGTGCGTGCACGTTCATTCTCAATTACCATAAATCCCGCCTATTATATCCGACTGACATCTATATATAGTCATATAATAACATGAATGCGAATGAAAAAGAAAGAATTACTCATGCAGAAATTGAAGTTTTATTATCAGAAGTTCATTCAAAACGCCAATTTTATTTTCAAGCGTACATAGTGGCGTATCAGGTTCTAAAAAAAAAGGAAGCTTGGCAGCATATTATAGATGTAGTTAATGGAGTTACATCTGTTAATCGAACAGACCCAGAAGTGAGAAGAAAATGGTTCGACATTAAGCTTGACAGCAAAAAACGAATTAGTTCACTTCGAAAAAAATGTGTTCAAAATGGAGAAGGACCACCATCGATCACCAGATCTGCTATATAGTAGTATACTGCCAGTATACTGGCTCTCATAATAGAAGTAAAAAGAAAAAACGTATGTAATTTCTATATAAAATATTTTTTCAAAATTCTGTTTAAATATGTCCCTATTAAGGTGAATTAAAATGCAGCCTTATTAATGAGCAAAACGTTAGGATTTTAACCGCACCATTTACGCGTGGCTGGGAGCAGGTGTAGATTTCTTGCATACCAACTAACATTTGGAAAATACGAACATTTTAATGAATCCGAAAATTTAGGCCAGAACCACTTTACACACGATTTACACAAAAATTCGTTCTGCTCATGTTTCATGAATGAGAACATTCTGACAACATTTTACTTTAATATAAGCTACTGTGATGTGTATTCAAAATTGCAAACATGAAAATTGTCTCCATGTACAATTTATTTGTAACAGCATGACATGTGGTTTACACTGTTTTGTGTTTTGTCACTTGTAGGAATTCAGGCAACAGTTTCTACTCTAAATATTGGTACTGAAAAAACGGTCATGTTGCAAGATATGCATCCATCTTCAACACCAATAAAAGGCTCAATGTTCAGACCAAGAAAGAGACCTCGTCTGGAATTGGAAGAGGACGAGGAAATGGATGACACTGAATCACAAGTACAAGTGGAACCACAAGACTCGACATATAATCCAGAGAGTACTGCCACTAAGGAATCTGAATTGTCGTAAGTTGTAAAAGCAACAGTTTTATATTAGTCATAAATTAACAGTTTTTAAGAATAATTAATGTTATTTCTTTTTATATTTATATATATTTTAGGATAGATCCACAGACAAACTCGGGTGAAAAAAAATACATTGTATTTGAAAGTTCCCTAAGAGAGTTATTTGGGTCCTGTCCAATTTGTAAGACAAAATGTACAGACCAAAGCAGGCAAATGGGGACTTTTGTGGCATTCTCTCAGCAGTGCGAGAAGTGCCAGTACAACAGACAGTGGCAGAGCCAGCCCATAGTAGGAAGTACACCAGTCGGTAACCTACTACTGTCTGCTGCAACTTATTTTACCGGTGGCTCCTTTGTTCAACTGCAGAAGGTATGTAAAACCATAATAAAAGTTCATTTATAGTAAATAAACTGTGGTAAATTGGTTAGTATGCAAATGCATGTTTCTGTATTTGGTCTTTAATAGATTTTTAAGGCCATGAACCTCCAGATGACAACATATAGCACTTTCAGGAAACATGCCAGGAATTTCATTGAACCCACCATCATACATAAGTGGAACAGAGATCAACTACATATTATTGCACAGCTGCAACAGCAGGGAAAGGTTCCATTAGCTGGAGATATGCGCGCTGACACACCAGGTATGCTTACAACAAGTTTATTTGGAAAGCATTGTAGTTGTCAAAAAATGTGTTAGTGGTATCATTTATGGTCTACTTCGGACAATGTGTGCAATAGGACACTCTGCCAAATTCGGTAGCTACACTTTGATGCACGTGGAAACCAACAAAATTCTGGATCTTCAACTAATTCAGGTTAGTAAGGACTACATATCTATAATCATGTTGTCAATTTACTGTCAACATTTACATATTTTAAATATGCTATTCCTCTAAATAGAGCAACGAGGTGGGAGGCAGTCACCACATGGAAAAGGAGGGATTAACGCGTTGCCTGGATAAACTGGAGTCTAATGGTTTAGCTGTTGACTATCTAATAACTGATAGACAGCCACAGATTCAGAAGTATCTGAGGGAACGCAGTATCACTCAGTTTTATGACGTGTGGCACTTTCAGAAAGGTAAATATTCTTTTTTTTGTATTTAATTAATGATAAACATGACTACAGGCTTGTAAATGTAAATTTCGCTTGATATTTGATAGGGCTGGACGATAAAACGATAACGATATGTATCGCGATAGACACGCAATCGATATACGTTTGATTATTTTTTTTTTTTATTCGACGGGAGAAATCACAGGTTGCAAAGCAAGTTTGGTTGCATTAACAAAGGCACTCACTCTCTGGTAACCTAGCGACGTAGGGAGTGACACGCTAAAAGGCAATCATGTAACGGTGTCAGTTTGATTGCGCCATTTCGTTGTCTCATGCTGCTGGATTCCTCTTCAGTAACCGGCGATTGATAAACAGAAAATGAGTGCCCTTCATCTGCATGCCGTGCAGCCTAGAATTGCGAAACATTATTGGATAATTCGCTCTATTAACGTTTGATGTGAACACAGCATAATGAACAGGCTGCGATGTCAAGATTGTAATGCTGGAGTCGGCTGGAGTATGTGTGCGTGCCCGCGAGAGAGAGTAAGCATGTGCGCGATCTAACTTTGTGTGTGTTTAAGAGAGAGATAGAGAGTCAAATATGTGACTCGAGTAGGGTAGGGTTGGGTATCGAGAATCGAGTATCGATTGGAACCGGGACTAACTTTTCGTTTTTCCTGGAATCGCTCAAAAGTTAAAATTTCGATTCCTAGTTTCGATATTCACAGTCCGCCGAGTAGAAGAAGAAACCGCTGAACAACACCAAGGAAGAAGCGTCTACCGGAAGTGTTGGCATAACCGCGCGAGTCGAACATGAGTAGCTTACGTCGGCGGTCCAAAGTGTGGCTTCACTTTTCTAAAAATAACGAAATCTCGGCAAAATGCAAAATTTGTGACAAAAGGAGTATTCCCTTCAGAAAGGATTATTTCCTTCAGAAAGACCGTTGGTTAGCTAAACTTTTTTGACCCTGCCTCTTAAAAGAATCGGAATCGAGAATCGTTAGGAACCGGAATCGAAACAAGGAATCGGAATCAGAATCGTTCAAATTCAAACGATACCCAACCCTAGACGCGAGTGAGATCAAACAGTGGAGACATAAAAACATACGCTGTCATTTTTGTTAATACAGGACATCATTCAGTCTGCAAAGTGTTTACTTATAATTAGGACTAGGGCGGTATGGATTTCTTACTGCGGTTGAAAAGCAATAAATTCCCGCGGTATTGCAGTAAACCGCTAATCCCCCCCCCGCCGCGAATATATCGCGTGTGCAAACAAGCGCACACACAAGAGATGAACTTAATAACGAACATGTTTATTAAGTTTAACAGGAACATATACAGTAGAACAAAAAAATTGAGTGATGTCTAGGCTATGGTTTACATCCCAGCCTTCATATTTTTGGCTAGAAAAACCAGCATGTTCACTTTGACGGGTTTGAGGGAGGCCCTGAAAGACGTAACGACGTTACCTGCTGCACTGAACACACGTTCTGAAGGAATGCTTGTAGCGCAAACGGTCATATATTTTCGGGCAACTTTTGAAAGCAGAGGGAATCGGACATGATTGTCCCGCCACCTGATAAGAGGGTCTGCGTGGGAATTCAGGGCTTCCTCCTGCAAATACCTTCTGATCTCTGTGTCCACACGAATTCTCTCGGGGATCGTAGTAGATGTTTTTTCTTTTCTTTTCCCAAGTAAGTCCGCCAGATTTGTTTTTTTGGGAGGGTTGGGTGCACTTGCTCCCTCTACATCACCGTCATCATCTCCTCCATGAGCTCATCCTTCACCTCGTCAACAATGTCAATATCCTTATACCTAGGGTCGACAAACGCGGTCTTTGCCAATAGTCGTTGAGTTGAGGGTGCACTGTATTTTTCCATCAAAACGGCAGACATTTTTTCTTTGAGATTCCGTGTCAATTGGCGTTATGCACAGCTGCACTACTTCCTGAACTTAAGCCAGCTCCTTGTTTCCTGTCTGCCATTATTGGTCAAATTGATTGATTCAGGTGTGCCTGACCTCAGTAGTCATGGTAACAATAATCAGACACACCTGAATTAATCAAGTTTGGCCAATAATAGCAGACAGGAAACAAGGAGCTGGCTTAAGTTCAGGAAGTAGTGCAGCTGTGCATAAAGCCAATTGGGTGTCCTCCTCAGCTGGGAGCAACAGATACTCGTTGACTAGCTGCAGCACCGGTTTCAAAGAGGATGCAGTCACTGCTTGCTCAGAAGACAGTGCATCTGTGAAATTGGCAACATTTTTCAGGGCTGCATTCACTGATTCCATGACCTCCATGTCCTGCCACGTCGGAATTAGGTGTTGAGTAGGGCTGAACGATTAATTGCATTTGCGATAAAATCGCGATATGATGAAACGCGATTTTGTAATCGCAAGAGCTGCGATTACATTGGTCACGTGACACGCGAGAGAAAAGCAGTCTGCAAGATAAAGCATCAACTTGCCACGCTACGCGGTCTGGCGTTCAGAAAAGAACAGTTTATTGTGTTATTTATTCTCTCCTCTCCTCAACAATCCTGGATCGATTCAGAGAATTTCTTTGAGCTTAGTTTTTAAACACAGATGCGTGATGACGCTGCACGTGCTTTAGAAACGAACCGTGTTCTGAATCTGCTTGCTTCTATTTTCTCTCTCTCTCGCTCTCTCTCTCTTCCTCACACACACACACACACACACACACACACGACACCGCTCGAACCTTTCAAAACATAGTAACGTTATTTCATAAAGTTCGGGATTGAACCGAATTACAAGGACATTCGCGGGCTTCATTGAACAGGTTTTGCCGCTTTGCTTGATGTTATAACGTTACACTTGCAGTGCGCGTTCTCTCCCGCGGGAATTTTCTTTACAAATGCTTCACAGAGGCATGATTTATGTCTTTTGGAATGCAGTTGGCTTGTATATTAAAACCATGAAAATCACTGAGAAGGCTGCTTTCATTTTAAAATACTAACGCGTGCTTTGTGAAGAGCGCTCGTGCATGCGGCCGTGAGCGACTCATTGGTAAATGTACTTGCATGTCAAAATGCTTTTATGACGCGAAATTGATGTAAACACGGTCAGTTATATCTTAAACCAACAGGACAAACCACATTTACAATTTCAAAAGAGATATATGCATTAGTGTGAATGCAGCTTATCGTATCTAAACTGAGGGGAAATCACTCCAGCTCTTGAATGAAAAACATTCAGACAGCCTACTTTTAAATACTGAGACCACTCTTTCTTTATTGCTTGTAATGTTTTTTTTTTTGTTTCTCTTTATTTACTAGCTTTTATATTTTGAAGCTATATTATTTTATATAGCCTATTTAAAATTCTTAACATGTAATTGGTTTAATTAAATGTTTTTTTTATATTTATTTTTTAAAGTATGTGTTTTTACACATGTAATTAAATACATATTTTAAGAGTTATTAAGATTAATTAATAAGAAAAAAAGTAGATCGGATCAAGATTCCCATCCCTACTGTACAATGATTTATTGCTTGTCTTTGTCGACTAATACAGAAGGTAAATGACTTTTTTTTTTTTAATCGCATATTAAATCGCAATTGCAATATTGGTTAAAAAAATCGCAAAATCGTTCAGCCCTAGTGTTGAGTGCGCCGGTCATCCAAAACCTTCCGAATGGCAGTGCTTTGCTCAAGAATGCGCGCTATAATTTTTTGCTTTGTTCCCCACCTCGTGGGGCAATCCTGTGAACAAATTAAAACATATTTAGGGCCGTGTACTACCGTGATTGTATATTACTTAAGCTATATAATGAATATTATTTATATTTTGTATATTTTATTACATAGCTATTAATATATTTTTATTCAAATCTTTTGTCTAAGTGGTTCAAGGCTGTTTAACGAAGTCTAGCTATTTAATTTAACAAAGTGTCGCTGCTCACACTACAGATTGTAGACTTAGGCTATAAAATATAAATATTATTTATTTTTTTTATATTTAATTACATAGGCCTAGCTATTTATATATTTATATTATTAATTCACATATCTCGTGACCGCTTTTTTCAGGGCTATTTAACGAAGTCTAGTTATTTAATTTAACAAAATGTTGCTTATCACACTACAGATTGTATATTACTTAGGCTATATAATATAAATATTATTTACATTTCATTACATAGCTATTTATATATTTATTATTAGCCTATTAATTCACATATCTCGTGTCCGCTTTTGTCTCAGTGGTTCAAGGCTATTTAACGAAGTCTAGCTATTTAATTTAACAGTGTCGCTGCTCACACTTTCGAGATTGTATATTACTTGAGCTATATAATATAAATATTATTTATATATTTTTTATATTTTATTACAGATTATTTATATTATATATTTCTATTAATTTACATCTTGTGTCCACTTTTGTCTCAGTGGTTCAAGGCTATTTAACAAGGCTATTTATTAAACAAAGTTTTTATTAAATCGCTGTTGGAAGAGAGTTAAAACTTACCAGTACTAAGGAGTGCTGAGGCAGGTCCAGCTCAGTTTGTGCTTTCTGAAGCCATTGTTTTTTTTTTGCCAGCTATGAGAGAAAGCGGTCACGAGCGTTCGACACAAACCCATGGCCCGGGCGGTGCGTTCTTTTTCTGCTTTCATGGAGTTGGTGACAGCTAAATGGAGGTTGTGACCGAAGCATGGTAGCCATTGCCATCCAAGTTTCTTCACCGCAGCCACAATGTTGGCTCCGTTATCACTCGTGACACAAGCCAACCTCTTCTCATCCAGAGACCATTCTTTAAGAGCAGATTGCAGAGCCTCGGACAGGTTATCACTTGTGTGACTTTCTGGCATGAATGAGGACTCCAAACACCTTGACTTCAGCTCCCAGTTGGTGTTCAGGTAATGAATGGTCACGCTCATATAGGGCATCATATTAACTCTTGATCACATGTCTGTTGTGAGAGAAAAATGGTCCGCGTCTTTAATCTTGCGAGTCAATCTGTCCTTCATTTCCAGATACTTCTCTGGTACTGCCTTTTTTGAAAAGTATTTTCTGTCAGGGGGGACATATTGTTTGTCAAAGGCCTGTAGCATCACCTTAAATGCTGGCTTCTCGACTAAGTTAAATGGCAAGTTTTCCTCCACCAGAAGCCTGGTCACGCTATCCGACAGGGTTCGCCACCGATGGCTGTCGCGTTGGTACTTACTCCCTTTAGCAAATGAGTCTGCAATCCCCACTTGTCGTCCCTGGCCTGAGGTTGTAGGCCGATCTTCAGACAAAGCACTTGTGGTTGCCGGATGATGAATTCGGAGAATTCGGAGATGCGTCCTCAGGTTGGAAGTATTTGAGCGTGATACCGGTGTCATTTTGTGGCAAATTCTACAAATGGGCTCGTTCAAATTGTTTGGAAGTCCCTTGTCGTCGGGTTCAAAGCCAAAATTTGCCCATATTGGCGAAGCGACATTTGGCTTTGCCACCAAGTTAGCCCTCTCTGCCAGTTGAATATCACCTGCTGCGCAGCTCAACCACGTGAGAGAATCGCGTTAAATAAGCACGTGCAATTAAAAACTGAGGTCCTGCTTTGGTGCTATCGCATATGCGCCTGTATTTTAATGCTTTAGCAAAATAGAATTCAAATTATAGACTACACGATATATTACACAGGTACTCTTGCATACAGGCCTAATAGTCAATACAAATGGAATGCTATTAAATTTTTTTTTTTGCGGTGATGACGGTGACAAGCTTAGACCCACAGTAGGGGTCACGTGATCGCGGTATTGCGGTAATGCGGTAACCGTCCCAGCCCTACTTATAATTGTGTAGGCCTATACTCACAATAAAACACTACATTGTGCTTTTGTCACACTGTATTTCTTGTCAAACTGTAACCTACAACTGTCACACACGCGCGCGCGCACACACACACACACACACACACACACACACACACACACACACACACACACACACTGTTTTAAAAGAAAATTATATCCAACCCCTTTTTAAAACAGTGTGTGTTCCATCTTTTGGACAGTCACAAAAATAGTCTCTGATAGTCATCATCAAACCGCATTGGTTTTCATTTCTTGTCCTCAAAACAGAGCACTAATCTGTTTATTTTTAAGTTACACATTAAAAAATAAAATGTGTTGGTAGTATTTTTTTATATGGAAATCTATTTATAATTCTGATGAGAATAACGGGTTAATTCAAATTAAGGAAAACAAATATATTGATCTGAAATATAGGTAATTCATTTTAAATTAATTCAGGTACAATTACAAAACATATCTCAAGGTCTTTTTATTAATTTAATAAACTAATTACGTAAAACTATTATCAGTGCACTATAGATAAACTGGTTCTATGTCTTTATTAATAAAACTTATTTAAAAAATGCAAGGCTTAAGACATTTATAAAAATGCCTTCTATATTTCTGTTTTGCTTTTCACTCTATTGTACCAAAACTGTACCGAACCGTGATGTCTGAACCGAACCGTGACTTCTGTGTGTACATTACGAGGCTGAATCCAGCTTCTTATTCGCAGCTTCTTATTGACGTTATCCGTTCCACCAATAAGAAGCTGCGAATAAGAAGCTGGATTCAGCCTCGTTTTAAGTTATTTGAGTTTTCCATGGTTGTGTTGTTGGTTAAGTTTAAAATAAAAATGTTTAATTGTAATAGATTTTTTCTCCTGGTCCTTATTTTAAGTGGGTCATAAAAAAAATCAATAATTATCGATATCGACCGATATGAAACACTGATATCGTGATAAAGTTTTCAGCCATATCGCCCAGCCCTAATATTTGATTATGTAAAAGTAATGATTTAACAACAGACGTATGTATTGGTATAGGGCTGTCAAAGAAATTGGACAAACTGTCACAGAACAAGGACTGCAAGGTGCTGAAGACATGGTTGCGGAGCATAAAAAATCACATATACTGGAGTGCGACTTCCACTGTGTCTGGCCCAGAAAGGCTGGCTAAGTGGACCTCCCTGCTGAACCACATTCAAAATGTGCATGTTCACGAAAACCCCCTGTACCCTAAGTGTGAACACCCGGACAGAGTTTCCAGGGATCGAAAGAAATGGTTCCAATCAGGTATGACTACATAAAAAGTATAACTACAGATTTACAGTTCATTTTTATAGTTTCATGTATGTGCCACTACAGGATCAGTGGAACTCCACAAGTTGGGAAAGGTACTATACAACAAGAGAGTACTGAAGGACATAGAAAAACTCAGTCACCACTTCCAAACATCGTCACTTAAGGCATTTCGCAGCCTTATTCTGCGTTTTGCCCCAAAGAACGTTGTTCTCCCTTTCATAGGGATGTTGTGCAGGTAAGAGGCATAATGTCATATTAAGCAATATATACAAACTTTTTTTTAAATCTTACCGTCTAAAAATATTCCGTATTTGATGTGTTGTTCTCCGTTTAAAGGTTGTATCTCGCAGCCATGCACTACAATGAAAACTCTGACCATCAACAGGCAACAACAACTGCTGGAAAGGCTGTGTTCATAAAGGGGGAATGCACAGCAAAGCCAGTGAAAATCGACCCAACATACAGTAAGATAAACAAAGATTTTTTTATTTACAACAATATAAAGCTAATAAATAACTGTAAGAAATAAATGAGGAAATAAAAATTACTAAACATTACACATGAAAATTGCTTATCAATAGTTCTAAAACAATGGGCTATATGCACGCAGAAATTCCGCATTTGACGCAAGGATGCTCGTCCATTTCCGATTGTGGAGATTAAAGCGGAGGAAAACCGGAGAAAACGGGGTTATGGCAGAGTCTTCAAAATTTACTGTCCTCCCGTCTTTGAAACGAAACATACATACGTTTAGATGATGTTTATTTAATATAATTTTAAAAAGAAGCATAAACACAACGAGGGGTGTATGTTTTATCTGTTTTTGTGACTAACGTTTCTTTAGTATAACCATGGAGTATAAAATTTAGGGCTGTTTTCGACTAAGGATTTTCATAGTCGAATCTGATTCGTTAGATTTTGCCGTAGTCGACTGATAGTCGAACCTTTTTTTTTTTTAGATTGGTCTAGCAGCTATATTTTTTACATTTCAAACAAAAGAGATGGATGTATGCACATTAGGCTATTCGTTCTGTGTTTTTTTGTGTTTAGGTAGTATTTTTCATGATTTATCATGCAATCATGTTTTTGATGCGGTGGTGAGCTTGTAACTTGTAACATAACGCTTTAGCCTAAGGGTAGCAGCGGTGCTGCCGAAAATAAAAAGCTGTCACAAAGAACAAATATAGCAAGGAGACATTTTAATTGTTTATTAATAAAGATGAAGTTGACGATGCTGCGCGATCTTCGCCAGAGAGAAATGCACAGTTCATTTCATAAGCAGAGAGCATTACGTTTTCTTTCGTTTTGAATCGTTCTATTTACAAGTAGACATTTCAATATAGATATATGTTTCAGGTCTGTGAAGTAGACTATACTTATATGCGGAGTTGCGGTAGCTATATTTATGAGACGAGCTCCAGACGTTCACACATCGGTGCCTCCGTGCCTTGATTATCAGTAATTGTCTGCTTTTCCTTCGTATTTATTAAATCCAGACAATTGGTTGATGAAACATTAATTAAAATGAATTAAAAAGAAAAAAATTATAAAAAAACGAAATTCACTTTAAAGAAATGTTTTGTGTTTTTCTGTTTGAGGTCTGTGAAAGTTTTAAAGGAGTCTTTAAGTGCTGCTTCAGAGCGCTCGTGTCCGTCGGAGAACTGTCGCGTCTGTAACATTGTTTTTTCCTCTGTGAACACGAAAAATAATATTTTATGTTTTGTGGAGAGCCAACTCTTCCTCATCTGATTTGAGCAGTGTAATTCACAGAATTACAAAAAATATATTTTGCCTCCTAAAACTTAAAGATTTTTTGTTACGCATGAATGCTTGTCTATTTCAGGCTAAATATAAAACGCACGTATCGGACGCACCAGATTATGAGGCGCATAAGATACTGCAGTCAAACGTTTGACTGGATTTTCGTTATGCATCCAGATGTGCTGGGAATGTAGCGAGTCCGCGGCGAGGACAGTGGCCGTTTCTCAATACCAAGTACGCAGACTTCGGACTTGCGTCCTTGGTAGTTCAGACTTGCAAGTTCGACTCCGGAGAACGAACTCCCGAGGATGCGAGGACGCAAGTCCGGTTCTTCTGCAAATGGAACAGAGCGTACTTGATCGCGTCACTCACGTTCTACTCAATATTTTAGGCAACAATAAAACGAAATTTGCTACAACTCTGCATCTTTTCGTCAACAATAAGACGAAATATGTTATAAAACACCCCTCTGACTCTTCATTAACAAAAAACAACATAGCCTATAATAGCCTAATGGCCATGTGGTTCAGTCAACGCGATTCTCTACACTGCATATATTATAACAGAATGAACATGATCTTTTTGTTTTCATTTTAAAAATATAAAACATTGGATTTTTATTGACATTTATCAAACAGAGACAGGGTTATGTCATTTTATTTTATTGTTCATATAGTGAAGACAATATAAAAAAAATAGCCATGAAACCTTAAAAACAATTTTTTTATTTATTTATTTTTTATTTTTTTGCGCCATGGAACAAATTATAGTTTAATGAGACCAAAGATAGACTTATACACAAGACGAGTTATACGTCAAGGTTTATCCACTAGACTAGAGAGATCAGAGCCGGCGGCAAACGTCAGAAGCCAGTCCAGTCGGGGTTGATCTCGCTGAGTGTCCGCTGAAGGCTTGGATGTCAGAACTCCGAAAACGTCAGATGCATTTTACAATATAGGCGCTATCTTTATAAATAAAGTACAGATTTGAGATTTAAACAACCACATTCTCGCCTGAAACACTCTTAAAATTACATTTCATGACTCAATAACAGTAGTATTTTGATATTTCGCGGATTTTCTCCTCTCCCATTGACGCTTGCTGGTTGGTGCAAGGTGCATTCTGGGTTACCTGGCTATCTCAAGTCCACACAAGTCACCTCTCGATGCATCCTCGGTAAACGGGGCGGATCAAGAACACATCCGGGGATTTGAAGTGGAGTTGGCTAGGTGCGAACTTTGAATTGGAACAGTACTTTGGCAGCGACTGATGACGTTTCACAAGTCCACAAGAACACAAGTACAGACAAGTACGCATATTGAGAAACGGCCAGTGTGTCTGTTCATGTGTCTGTTAAGAGTGAGCGCTCGTGAGCGGGATACACACATAACCTGATTTATACAAGGTTGAACTGGCCGTGTAGTATTCGACTATAACGTTCATAGTCGAATCAGACCTCTCCGAATCGAATCGTCGAATCCTTGACTATTAGAAGTCAGCCCTAATAAAATTCAATATAAATTCTCGGTATTGCATTGGACTCTACGATCGGCGGAAGTTATCGAGCATCCTTACACCTTCACCGCAAATACCGCCGTGCATAGAGCCCATAAAGTGACTTTAGGTTTTCATCTCTTCTTACAGACTATGTTGATGAGCTTATCAGTCTGCTGGTAAATAAAGTCTTTCTGGACCCCACACCATACACAGAAGAGCTGCATGCAGTCCCCATTCCCCCACCTCTGTCTTCACAGTATGAAAATCCATCAAATGAAGAGGTGATTGCTCGCCATGTGTCCCACCTCAGTCAAGGGGGGAGCGGAATCCAACATACTGGCCAGTTGGATCTGGAAACTGCTGGCGGATCCGGTCACCAACACAAGATGGGATGACAACTCTCATATCTCGCACCAGCTGACAAACCTACGGTAGCCCAGATAACGAAAACGCCTATGGCAGGAAATCCCAATGTTGTGTGTATGAAACATTTGATTGTACAGGAAAATGATACATGTCGTTTGAAAATATTGATTTTACAACTACATTGAAACAGAAAGATAATTATTTGTGAATATCTTACATTTCTTTTATTTGTTATTTCTGTTTGTTATTTGTTATTTCACTCATCAAACTTTTTGAACAGTAAATAAAAACTTACTCTTCTTCAGTTCTGCGTCTCACTGCTCCCTAAGTCAGCTCTGTAAATATTATGTATATGTTGTAAAGTGAATGTATTTAAGCAAATTGGTTCGAACCCTGGATGCAGAACCATGCATGCAGGTTGGGTCCGGGAATCTGCATCATCCGATGCACAACCTATGAAGATTTGTTAGACAATAAGTAATTCCTGTGCAATGATCTTCCCTTCTTCTTTTTACATAATTCTGTTACAACACAAAGCTATAAATTATACAGGCATATATATTTTCACAAAACCTTTTGTATTTCTTTGCAACAGGTGTTTTCACGTTCTGTTGGCATTTTAACAGTTGCCACATGTACACTTAAAGGAAACGATACACCGAGTGAAGTTTTGTGAATAGATAAACGGTTGTTCATTATATCGATAAAACAATCTCTTTAAAAAAACGGTATTACTCAGTCATTCAATCATTTGTATTAATCAGGCAACATGACATCATGACTTTTGCGTAAACATATACGCCACTTTCTAGTCAGGTGGCGTGTTATCTCTACGCATTTTGAGCTATCCGCGTGTATGCATATATGTCTACGCCATTAACATCCGCGTCATTCCGCGTGTCTGTACACGCAGTCAAATCTCCAGTCATAAATGCCATTAACCCCAGTGACGGTTTAGTTTAGGGATGGGGTTGAGGTAAGTCATATCTTTTTTTTTTTACCTAGGATGGTAAGGGAACAGTCATAAATGCCATTAACCCCAGTGACGATTAGGTTTAGGGAGGGGGTTGAGGTAAGTCATATATTTATATAACGTTAAGTCAACGGGGTTCATAAACACGCTGAAAGGCGATTATGCGTCTTGATAGCACGCCAAAAATGGAAATACGAATTGGCGTGTCATACACACGCTACTTCATGAGATCAGTCTGAATCAGGAGAAAAATGTATCTCACAAAGCTAACAAGCAGCAGTTGCATTTTCAAGTAACAGTGTATCGAACTTCTTATATAATAATAGCAGAATAGAATAATAATAATTCAAAAACGTACTATTCAGAAACGTTTTGTAAGAGCCGTGTTTTGGGAGGTTCTGTTTGACTCTCTTCAAACTGATACTGCAGTATTGACACCATTATTTACATTTGACAGGGACACGTGAAACCTTCACCTGTAAAGGTAATGGGCGTGAAGTTTCCGGACAACGTGCACTACACACTTTAGCTAATCACAACACACCGGCCCAAACTAACCAATCTGAGCCCATTGCCTGTTTCTGAGGGAGTGGTTGCATAGACTCAGGAAGTCAACCGGTCTTTCAAATGGCAGAGG
This sequence comes from Pimephales promelas, assembly GCF_016745375.1. Next base: position 1,793,105 of record NW_024121988.1, read on the forward strand.
AGAAAGCGGCTTACAATAAAGGTGAAATTTATGAAAATAAGGCTTAAAAAAAACAAGACATTGCACCACATAAACACAATCATGCAAAGATAAAAACCAGTAAACCACCTCTTTAAGTGGACTGTTGGTCCACTTAACTGGATGACAAATTATGACTTTTATTCAAATAATGAATAAATTACATATGGAAGCGAGCAAACACAAAATGTGTGATATTGACAAATTCATTTGTAATATTTTGTCTATAACGTTTAATATTGAACATTTCTGTGTGTCTTAAAAAGTCTTATATCTTCCTTCCACAAATGAAGGCCTTAAAAAGTTCTTAAATCAAAGCAAAGTCTAAAATTCATAAAGTAGTGGCAATGTATAATAAATGCATTCAGGAATTTGAATATGGTTAACAATAGCTTCTAATATTACATATCAAAAACAAAAGAGAAAGGAAACAAAAAAATAACAAAATAAATAAAAAGTATGCAATGCAAAGCAATCTTATCTCACAAATATAGTGTTGTTATGGTCAAATAATTTATTACTAATCCAGTACACAGCAGTTGAATAATTTATGAACAACGATTACAGCAGTTGTGTTTTTTATAGTGTTTAATTTATTATATATTGCACATGATTTAACAAAGTAATGCAAACATCAGAGATATGTAAGTGAGATATTATAACTTTTCTGTTCGTAAGGTATGAGAAGCTTCCAATGAGCTTTGTTGAGGGACAGAAAACTTTCGTGTTGCTTAGTTTCGTGGCTGAGGTTGTTGCAAGTTCTAAACGCTCATCGTACTGACCTTTATGGTGATGTTGTAAGTGATAGAAAAGATTTGATTGTCTTCCACTTTTTTGACATGATTGTTTTTGTGGCATTCTTCACAGATGACTTGTTTTGCTGATCATCAGATCTTTTAAATCTAAACCATCTCCAATTAATTAAACCTTTGTTTTTCTTTTTACTCACCAGATCGTCTTTTGCAGTGTGGACCCACGGACCATGTCGCAGACAAACTTATGATGGACTGGACAGGGTCAGGTTCGCGCGCAGAGCAAGAGTGGAGGAGTGTCACATGATCAAACCATCTTTCGGTAAGACAGCAAACATTGCTTTCCCTGACGTCTATCCCTGGGGTCTAAAATCATCCAGCTTGTTGTCAATTGACTGGACATTCACAAAGAATATACTGGGCATTATGTTGTCACGATACCAAAATTATGACTCCGATACTGATTCAATACCACTAGGGCTGCACGACATTGGAAATATCCAGTGGTGGCTGGTAAAAAATATATGTGCATATTCAGTCTGTTTCAATAGTTTGGTAACCATGTGAGCTAGGTCTTTAACAATTGTGGCTCTTCCTCAAGACATCCGTCAAGGAGGAACCTTTCTCTCCTTCAAAAACCTCTTAAAACACATTTGTTCTCTAAATATTACTCTTCAGCTCACAGTCTGTAAATTCTACCTTGTTATGGATGTGTTATTTGCTTGAATCCCTCTTTGTATCTTTAACCTATCTTTGAGATAGGTTAAAGAAAAACATTCAATAGAAAATTTGCGAAAAACGTGATGGAATAATATAATATAAATAATATATAGAAATATGAATTGCATCATATAGAAAAATAAGCCCAAAACTTTTTTTTTTTTGCCCCCATATCTTGAATTCGGGGGGCATTTTAACTTTTTCCTAATAGGCCTCATCAGGGTGTGTTTTTGTTTGTTTTTTGCAAAGTAAGTGACATACTCGATAATGTCAGCTTGCACATTGTTAAAGAACCCCTATCATGGATTTTTGAAAATGACTTTTCATATGGTGTGGAATATAACTCTAAGGGAATGAAAACATCCTGCAAACATTTATATCTGAAAGTGCACCGTATATAAAGTTATTGTCTTTCAAAAGTGAGTGTCAACTCTGAGTCTATGAAATGAATTGTTTTTGAAACGAGTCATTAGCTGTTACATCGTGACATAGAGACATATTGGGCGGGCGCGCAGACGGAAGTGTAAACTTGAAGTCTAGAATACATTCAAATACTTCATCATAGCATCATGTCGAGAAGACGCTGTGTTCTACAATGCAAAGATAGTTCAGCCACTTTGTTTTCATTTACCAGGGACGAGCATGTGAAGAATCGGTGGTTAGAGTTCATATTTGCAACGATACCACAATAGTATAGCCCGATTGTGTTCTCATCATTTTAATGACGTATCGTTCTAAAACATAAATGAATTCAAATGTGGATTCGCAAGCGGTTGTTCTTGAAGGAGGGCTCAGTAACTTACTTACCCAGTGTATATGGATCAGCTTCCTCCTTCGAATCACAACCTGGAAGTATTATTAATAATTGTTGCTTTTACGGGTTTTGAACGGTTTTGTAGCGTCGGCGCGCGAGGAGGGAAGGCGCGCACACACATACTTATTGAATAAGTATGTGTGTACGTGTGTGTGTGTAAGTTGCGCAGCTTCTAGGTCTCCAATGTCAATTTTTTTTAAATATGTGAAATGTTTGCCACTGTTATTGGAGTTGTCATAAAGAATAGAGCGTCTTGTAGTACTGCAGTGCTTTATCAATATGTTTATGGGTTATGCTAACAAACAATAACTGACTGTGTCTGTCATCTGACCAATCACCGCCGATTAGCGTCAAGCAAAGGAGTGGTTTGGAAAAATGAGTCGTTGTACGAATCATTTGGGAGTCGGTGAGCAAATCAGTTAAAAATAAATGCATATTATAAGACAAATAAAGTGTTTTTTATCCTTGCATGTATGTTAAACTGTTTTTGGGAACTCCTAAAACAAAAATAGAAACATTTCAAATGCTATGATAGGGGCTCTTTAAAACAACAATTATCATTTGCACAAATAAACACAAAAAAAGTTGACCACAAACACAGTAATAAAAAGCAATACATCACTAAATTGGAGTTAAAAGAGACCAAAAGTTATAATGAATGAAATGTAAGGGTAAAAATATAAGACAGTAACTTAAATTCATTAAATCCATTAATTTAAATTCATGTACGGACGATGCAGACCTCACAGATAAAGGAAGACAATTCCATATCCTTGGACCGGCCACTGAAAACATACGGTCACCTCGCAACTTCAGTCTTGTTCTTGGATATGACACTGTCTGTGGATCGCAAGCCAAACAACAAAATTTTGAGTTTAACTCTATAACACACTGGCAACCAATTAAGAGACCCTAATATCGGAGTAATGTGTTCCTGTTTATGAACCCCAGTTAAAAACCTGGCTGCGGCACTTTGAACCATCTGGAGCTGTGATATGGAGGATAGGGCTAATCCAATATACAGTAAATTACAGTAGTCCAAGCGAGATAAAATAAAAGCATGTGCGACTCTTATAAGGTCCCTAAAAGATAGAAAAGTTTGGACAGAAGTTTAAGATGGAAAAAACATGACTTTACTAATGAATTTATAACTTGATCAAACTTAAGGGGCGAATCAAAACGAACTTCCAAATTTTTCACAGTGGATTTTAATGACCACAATTAATATTTGGCCACAATTAATATAAGAATTTAAATGACCACAATTAATATTTGGTTTTCATTTTCCCACAGAGGGCCCAAAGACAATTACTTCAATCTTTCTCTTATTTAAATGCAAAAAATCAGAGACATCCAAGATCGTACATCAGCTAAACATGCAAGCAAGGATTCTAGGCCTTGCTTGTCATTATGTTTTAAAGGTAAATGGATTTGGGTGTCATCTGCATATAAATTAAATGACATTACATGCGCCCTAAAAATAGAACCTAGTGGAAAGCATGTAAAGTGAAAATAAAATGGGAGGCAGAATAGACCCTTGAGGAACACCACAGGTAATGCGTGCTGCAGGTAAAACGGCACAACAATGCCTACTGAAAAGGTTCTATTACTAAGATAAGATCTGAACCAGCTAAGGGCAGTACCTTGAATGCCCACACACATTTTGAGGCGTGATAAAACAATGTCATGATCAACTGTATCAAATGCCGCACTCAAATCTAAGAGCACTAAAATTACAGAATTCCCAGAATCAACGATTAACGCGGTGTCATTTAATACTCTTAGAAGTGCAGACTCAGTACTATGATTTTTCATTAATCCAGACTGGAATATTTCTAGAATACTTATTGTTGAAGATATATTTCACACACCCCAAGGTTATACAATAACATTTTATAGCTCTTTTTGTATCCAGTGTGAGACACAGGGGTCTAATTTAGTTTAAAATGCATTTAATGTATTCATTGAATAAAGGTGAAGTTGAATCAATTCTATGAAGTAATGTATTGTATAATCACAAATTTATTTGCAGATCTGGTCCTCCATACTACATAGCAATGAGCTGTGACGTTATAAATATGGAGTTTATGAAAGAGGAGAAAGACGATATGAGAAATTCAGAAACATGCAAAGTGAAATGTGAAGATACAGAGGAACAAATAGGTTAGTGTCCATTTTTGATTTTTCATTAATGAATGCTGAAAAACCTGAAACGTAAGACATTTTCTGACTGATCAATAGACGTAAAGATGTAAACAACACTGGTCCAGAAGCACTTCCTGTTTCAGTTTTTTAACACTACATAAAAGCTGGGATAAAATACAACCAGCAGAACATATACAACTGAATCAAAAAGTTAAACAAACATCTTTAAGATGTTTTCTTTACATGTGAAATAAAGAAAACGGTTACAAACTGAAACAGGAAGTGTTTCTGGACCAGTGTTGTTTACATCTTGCAAAATGGTCTATATAATCATAGGCGGATGTTACATATCCATGGAAGTAAAAATTGGCATAGTTGTTATCAATTGTGCAAGGACAAATATAAGTGACATTTAAACTTCACATGTAATTAAGTTATATTTTCTTTTTAGACGTGATGAACATGCAAGAGAAAAGTGATGAATTGAATGAAATGGAGAATAAACGTCAGTATCAGAAACTTCATGATGCTGTATCTGGAGGAAAAAAAGGACAAGAACTATTTCAAAGAACAGAATCCAAAAAGTCTTTTACCTGCCCTCAATGTGGAAAGAGTATCACAACTAAACAAAGCCTCAAAGATCACATAAGAGTTCACACTGGAGAGAAACCTTTCACATGCCTTCAATGTGGGAAGAGTTTCAAATATAAAACAACCATTCGTATTCACAAAAGACTTCACACTGGTGAGAAGCCGTTCACATGCCCTCAGTGTGGCAAGAGTTTCTCACAGAAAGGATCCTTTCAGAGACATGTAAGAATTCACTCTGAAGAGAAGCCGTTCACATGTGATCAGTGTGGAAAGTGTTTCAAATGGTCATATAGTCTCAAAGTTCACAAGCTCATTCACTCTGGAGAAAAGCCATTTGATTGTGATCAGTGCGATAAGAAGTTTGTTAAGGAATCCGATTTAAAGGGCCACATGAAAGTTCACACAAAAGAGAAGCCTTACTTGTGTTCTCTTTGTGGAAAGACGTTTTCATGGCTGGGCCGTTTTAAAGACCATCAGAAAATACACGCTGGTGTGAAAGAGTATTTGTGCTCTGATTGTGGTAAAGCTTTTACTACAGCCACTGAGTTGAAAGTTCACCGAAGGATCCACACGGGAGAAAGACCTTACAAGTGTTCGTATTGTGGAAAGAGTTTCAAACAGTTAGGAGGACTGCAAGGACACGAGAGAATTCACACTGGAGAGAAGCCGTATCAATGCCATCAGTGTGGCAAGAGATTCAGCCATTCCAAAAGTGCACAGATTCACAGTAAGAAGTATTGCCCAAAATTAAAAGGAATGTCAGTACAATTGGAGATACAAGACCATAAGAGCACAGATTTTAATAAGTGCTAAATTATTTTTCTATGAATTATTTGTGATTCAAAATGTGAAAACATACCCAAAGGGTCATGCAGTCATTTATTGAATTAAAATAAAGTTTAAAATCTTCATTTGTTATTTTTCATACACTTGCATTACTGTAATTATCTGAATGTTTAACATTGTGTTGCTGAGTCATATATGTTTCATAGAGTTTGCTGACCAGATTAACATCAAATCAGCATATTAAAGTCATTAACTAAAGTGATCCAAATGAGATCCCGGTCCTGTTAAAAAATCCACTGGCAGAGGTGGACTTTTTATTAAAACAATTATTCCACGAATATTCATTCAAACTTGTCACCCTTTGGCAAAATGTACATTGAATTAGGCCATTCACATGTTTTGTGCAGATCTGAGGTGTTCTTTTACTTGTTAGCTCCACTGTGGATTGTCATTCTTCTGGCTCCACCATGGTTGTCCACTTCACAGTCTTTTCCTCCACCACTTTAATGGTCTTTGCCGACATGGCCATCAGCTCTGTAGTAGTTTCTAGCTTCCCCTAGACCCTGTGAGTCAGGCTCACATCCAGTTTATGGTCTTGGCCCTCCTTAAGACAACACCCATAAAATTTTACATCCCTGGGTAAGTGCTCATTGACCTCTCCATCCTGGGGCTAGTTCCCACCCTTGTGTCCACCCTTAAAGCCCTTCCTCTGCTGCTGTTCCTCTATGGTCTTTTGGGCCATCTGGTTCTGCCCAGTTTCCTGTCCCTTCTTCCTCCACTGGTTTTGTACAGCACGCTGACACCTCATCCACCTTCTCTACTGGTGCTCCTCAATCCTCAGGCTCCACCGGCATGACCACAGTCTCCTGGTTATTCAGATTAATCATGGTCTTCAGACTTGTGGCACGAGCTGCGTTTCCATTACCCTTGGCAAAATTGAAATTATTGCAAGAAAGTTTTTACTCTCGCATGAGGAATATTTGAGAAAGGAATATTTACCAAATCAACCTTACATCTGGTGTACTTAAAAGTCATCATTCTTTAAAGATGACTTGGTACGTTTGGACAAAAGATGAGACTGAGTTTTTATTCTTTATTTACTGCCATTGACATGTTCGTCTGGAAATTCTGAATCCATAGTTTGCGTACTATGATCTCCCAGAAACACCTCATATCTGGCGAAGTATAAGGGACTTTCATTGACATTAAAGGGTTAGTTCACCCAAAAATGAAAATTCTGTCAGTATTTACTCACCCTCATGTTGTTTCAACCCCGTAAGACCTTCGTTCATCTTCGGAACACAAATTAAGATATTTAAGATATTAAGATCGCTCCTGCATACAGTCCATAGGCTTCTTGAGGGACTGGCTCTTGCTGTCCTCGAAAAGTCATTAAAGACATCGTTAAAATAGTCCAAGTGACTACAGGGGCTCAATCTTAAGTTTATCAAACGACAAGAACACTTTTGTGCGCAAAAAAAACAACAAAAATAACGACTTTATTTCAACTATTCACTTCCTTCTCCATGAGCCTGTAAGTCAGTTAACGTAGTGTGATTGCGTAGAGCTACGTCACACGTAGGCTCACTATTGGCCGACGCTGGTCATGTGTGTGTGATGTGTGTGACGTACAATAACAGAAGCTTACGCTATTAAACTAGTAACCTGACTCGCGCAGAGGGAGAAATAAACGAATAGTTGAAATAAAGTCGTTATTTTTGTTGTTTTTTTGCGCACAAAAGTGTTCTCGTCATTTGATAAACTTAAGATTGAGCCCCTGTAGTCACTTGGACTATTTTAACGATGTCTTTAATGACTTTTCGAGGACAGCAAGAGCCAGTCCCTCAAGAAGCCTATGGACTGTATGCAGGAGCTATCTTAATATCTTAAATATCTTAATTTGTGTTCCGAAGATGAACGAAGGTCTTACGGGGTTGGAACAACATGAGGGTGAGTAAATACTGACAGAATTTTCATTTTTGGGTGAACTAACCCTTTAATGCTTGGGCAACATGCCTATGTCACCTTCGATTAAAAAAAATGGCTAGTGCGGTGGCTGTGATATATACGTAAACCTACTTGCATCCGTCACAATGATTTTTGGAAATTACTTCTAGCAAGAGGGAAAAAAAAACGTTTTAGTCACATAACATCAGTTAATGGAAATGCCATCATTTCCCAATAGTTTTTTTTTATTTTTTTATCGTGTTTAAACAAAACCTCTGTGTTTGTCAGACATATTCAGTACTGGGCTTAAATGAAAGCCTAAAAGGTCCCCTTTCCAACCATGCACCATATTATATAATATTGACAATATCCCTATGAGCCTAAAACAGAATTTATTTTATTGGGTTAGTAACTTCATGAGCTGAAAAAAGTGATTTCGCTACCACCCCTGCACTACTATCAGGATTTTTCTAGTACTAGGGGTGTATACCTTGCCAAAAATCAGAGAGACTTTGTCCCCCCAGATGATACCGATGGACCAAATTTGGGGCCCTGGCTCATGGACTAAATGTGATCAAGACCAGCTTGAAGTACTTTAGCCGCGCGTAGGGATGGGACGATTACCGGTTTCACTATAAACCCTGTATTATCGTTCAAAATTTTATTATCATTAAAACTGCGTTTGATTATCGCGATTTTAATAACTCACTATAAATCATGTCCACAGTCTGACGCAGGCACGCAGTTGTTGTTTTTTTTATTCGAGAAGGAATGGTGGAAGGAAGTGACCATGCTCTGGAGATTTTTCAGCCTTTTAAAAGGACCAAATCTGAGGTGTGGTCATATTTTGGTTTTAACAAAAGTCCTGAGGGAAACTTAATCGAGGATGGTCACCCTGTCTGTAGAACATGCACAAAAAAGTCTCTGTAATAGGGAGAAATACTTCAAATCTGCCGATCATCTTGTGTGACCATCACCCACTGTTGTAACTTATAGCGAACGTGAGGCAAGTTAACTTTGACCTCAATACCAAAACTACATCTGGGAAAAATTGGGCACAAAAACATGAGTTGAAATATTTTATCATTTAGCAAGTGGCTTTGAGCCAAAGACGAACGAACACGTTCAATTAAAGGAGCATTTCACCCATTTCAACATGATCTTTATTGAACGTAGATCATATATGTAGTCGAAATGTAAAAGAATTATTGAATTTGGTGCCCTCTTGACACAGAAAAGAAAGACTACAACACCCACAATGCACCAAATAGCACAGCTAAGCAAGCCACACCGATTAATCCGGAACTGCGCACACATCAGAGGCCCCGTTTACACTGTCAGTGAAATGTGACCCAATTTATGATTTTTTGCTCATATGCGACACAGATCGGATGTGTTCTATGACAGTGTAAACAGGAAAAAACGCATGCATTCGGATATTTCTAGATCGGTTTCAGGCCTCGTTCATATGTGGAAATAAATCAGATATAAATCCGATTTTCTGAAGCATTGCGCGCTGTACGTCATTAAAAATGCGACAATTTGCTTCTTCTATGCGGTTTTGATGACGTATTGTTCCAACGTGTGTGTGGAGGCGGTAAATGATAACAACGCAGGTAACATGGAGGAGGAAAATGCAGGGCATTGGTCAACAACTGAAGTTACTTGCCTTCTCAACCTGTGGGGAGAGGAGTCGGTGCAAGATAAAATTAAAGGCTCATACAGAAACAAATCCGTTTTTGAGGATATTTCGGCTGCAATGGCGGAACAGGGCTACAGACGTTCCTGGCTCCAGTGTCAGCGAAAAATGAAGTCCCTCAAATCTAAATACAAGGAGGTGAAAGATCACAATAATAAAAGTTGTAATGGGCGAATTACATTCCAGTTCCACCACCAAATGGATATCATTTTAGGGGACAAGCCCAGCGTCACACCAAGAAATGTTCTGGACAGTTCCCGCGAAGAAGAGTCAGTGGATGGGGAGGAGCACACCGATATTCCTGCAGGTAGGAACTTTCATGCTCACATTAATGGTTGCTATTGTCATCAGATGAGAAAATGTGAGGTGTTCATTTATGTCAGTGCCCCCAACCAGAAACAAGGCTATACAACGTTGTATCAATTGTTATACCAAAAGTTAAAAAGATATAAGATTTATGATTTTTGAAAAAAAAAAAAAAATTGTAATCCTTTTCTTACTTAGTATTTTTATATTGTATCCATTCCAAATATCTAAACATTCTTAAATCAAGAAGCATTTACTAGATATTTACTAGATATGTAAAATCACATCATCTATTATATATATATATATATATATATATATAAAAAGAAAAAAGTTTTTGCTTCAAATAAGCTTAATTATCTGCCGTTAGGGTATGAAAAATAATATTATTTTCCATTTGAAGTAAAATTTTTCTTGTTTTCCATTTGAATTATTTGTTTCTTCTTTTTTTTTTTTTTTGGCCAAAATATGTCCGCCCAAAAAGATTTACACATATTAAACATCCAAAATTGAAAATGCTTTATTCATACACTGTAAAAAAAAAAATCCTAATTTCAAAGAAAATAACTGTGATTTTTGACGACCATTTTCTTTCATTTTAAATTGTACTCAAAACACTGCAAAATTACAAATAATATCTGGAAAATAAAAATGCAGCTGATATTTTAGGTATTGTTACATTAAAGAAAAAAATTCAGTCATTCACATTTTTTTTTACAGTAATTGATTGTATTTTTCATACAGTATTTTTCTGTTTTCTTAAATTACATAAACATTTATGTAAAAGTACAAATAGAATCTGTAATTAAATGGTAACAAAACAGTTAAATGATTACATGACTGTAGCTCAAAAAACTCTAACATTAAAGTAAAACGTCATAAATTAAATAAACTGGACTTCCGGTTGGGCGCGGATAATGACGGCAGCATAGAGGAACAGCTCTCCGACTAAAGTTTTAAAATTCCCCTTTTCTCGGATTGTAAGCATCAAAATTAGGGAAAAAATATAAGGGGAATCATGACAAGAGGGAAAGCAAAGAAATCTGGAAACATCACTGGAGATTTGGAAAACGTCGAAAATCAGTCAGGATTAACAACGAAGCAGACGTTAGCCGAAGACGGAGCTAGCAAAGCCGCGAATAAAGCAGACGATTCATCTATAAAGATGGCAACTTTGGACATTGTGCTGCAAGAGCTCAGAGATTTTCGCAGTGAGAACGGGGAAAGCCTCAAAGTAATCCGGGAGGACATACAAAAAATTGACAGCAGGTTAGACGAGGCTGAGCGGCGCATAATGGAGTCGGAAGACCGAATTCAAAATATTGAAGACGCCACTTTGGAACTTTTGGAGTTACAAAATCAAGTTGCTGCTAAATTGACGGATCAAGAGGGTCGTTTGAGAAGGGACAATATCAGGATTCACGGCTTAAAAGAAGGAGCAGAAGATGGGGCCCAGTCGATGGTCGCATTTATCGAGTCCCTCCTGAGAGAGAAGCTTGAATTACCGCCGTCCCTAGAACTCAACATTGAACGTGCTCACCGGTCGTTGGCGGCGCCACCCCCAAAGGACGCTCCACCGAGGTCGGTAGTGGTGAAGTTTCTCAGCTACAGATGCAAAGAAGAAATCATGAAGACGGTGTGGCAGAAAAAGGGATTCGAGTACGAAGGCAGGAAGATAATTATAGATCATGACTATGCACCAGAGATTTTAAAACAACGGAAAAAATACGGGGAAGCAAAGAAAGTGCTCAGGGATAAGAAGATACGTTTCCAAACGCCATTTCCAGCACGTCTTCGGGTGTTTTACGATGCTGGGACGTGCACGTATGAGTCAGCGGAGGAGGCGACGAAAGATATGGCAGACAGGGGTTACCAGGTGAAGGTCGTGGAGCCCACGGAGGACGTGATGGAGAAGATAAAGCGTTTGACGTGGCGTCGTGACCGAGCCGCAAACGGTGGACGACAGGCGGATGCTAGACTCGGGTATAAGCAGAGACTGCAGGCTTTTAGGAGGATGCCGGAGGCAAATGACTGATCCAGAAGTTTCCAGGACAATTTTTTTTTCTCCTCTCTTCTTCCTCTTTTCTTTTAGTGTATTAAGGTGAGATGTTGAAGAAGAACTCCCTCTAATTAAGGTAAAATTATCGGGACTGTATTCTCTGAGTTGTCGTTACGTTATGCATTTTTTGCTATAGTTTCCTATTGCAGCAAGGGCCCCCTGGCCGTTAGGGCCAGAGGCTATCCCTCCGAGTCTTATCTAGGCTCAGATAAGGTCGAGAGAACGACCTTAACAGTGGAAGTCCTTTTGTTTTTGTTTAGTGATTTGTTAAAAAATGGTTCTAGAGCTTGTTCTGTTAAGCTCATTGTTTTTTACGGTGGCATAGGGGGGGTACGGGGGATAGTAATGAGAACATTTAGATCTAAAATATGGTTATACAAAAAAATTTAATTAAGGTGGTTTCCTTTAACGTGAATGGTGTTCTCAGCCCAATTAAAAGAAGTAAAATTTTAAGTAAAATGAAGAAAGATAGGGCGGGGATAGTTTTTTTGCAAGAAACCCACCTGACAGAAAATGAACATGAAAAACTAAAGAGAAATGGCTATAACCAGGTATATGCTGCTTCATATAAATCAGGCCACAGGAGAGGGGTAGCGATTTTAATATCGAATCAAATCCCGTTCCAGAAACAGTCAGTGATATGTGATAAAGATGGAAGATATGTATGGGTTAAAGGACGAGTAGAGGGAGTATTAGTTAGTCTTCTGAATATATATGCACCCCCTGGTTCTGATTGGACGTTTTATAGACAACTTTTTGACTTGATGGCCTCAGAGGGGGAGGGGGTTCTAATCGCTGGAGGGGATCTGAACCAAAGGTTGGACCCTAAATTAGACACTTCAGGAAGAGAAGTTAAAAAGAATGTGATTCCAAACAAAATTAAAGATATGATGGTGGAATTAGGTATCATGGATGTATGGAGAGAATTGAATCCTACAACTAAGGACTACACTTTTTACTCTTCTCCACATAAAATATATTCAAGAATAGATTACATCCTAATGTACAATAAAGATAGACATATGGTGGGGAATTGTGAGATTGGGGTGGCTGACTTATCTGATCATAGTCCGGTTTATGCAACTTTGGCTCTGACACCTGAAAAAAGAACAACATTTTGGAGACTTAATGCCAGTATATTAAAAGGAAGAATTAAGGAAGAATTAAAATCGGATATTCAAAGATACTTGGAGGAGAATGATAATGGGGAAGTGTCTCCACCAGTACTATGGGACGCGTGTAAGGCAGTATTAAGGGGGAAAATAATAGCCAAGTCTGCTTATTTAAAAAAATTGAGGCAAAGGAATCTAGAAGCATTACAATTGGACCTACAGAAATTAGAACAAGAACATAAAGAAAGGCCGAAAGACAAAACTTACCAGGAAATTAGGAAGAAAAAAGCAGAGATAAATGAAATTTACTCAGCAGACATACAAAAAAAGTTATTGTTCACAAAACAACGGTATTATGAAACAGGTAGTAAATCAATAAAGTTACTGGCATACAAATTAAGAAAACAGCAGGCTAAAAGTAATATATATAGGATAAGAGATTCTCACAATAAAATAATAAGGTATAAGACTGAGGACATACAAAAAAGCTTTGAATCATATTATACACGACTTTATGACCAACCATCCATTGATAATAAAGCAGACATAGAAGCCTTTTTAGATACACTTTCATTGCCCAAGATAACAGATGAACAAAATTCATTCCTGATATCAGTAATTACAGCTCAGGAAATAAACTCAGCGATTTCTAAGCTCAAAGTGAATAAGTCTCCGGGAACAGATGGATACTCCTCAGAATGGTACAAGTTGTTTAGGGAATCATTAATCCCAATGCTAGCAAAAACGTTTAACTGGGTGTTAAAGAAGGGTGAAATACCATATTCATGGCGGGAGGCCATTATTTCTGTAATCCCTAAAGAAGGCAAGGACGAATTGGACTGTTCCAGCTATAGACCTATTAGTGTTCTGAATCAGGATTATAGACTTTTCACTGCAATATTGGCTAGACGTATGGAACGGTTTTTACCAGATATTATTCAGTTGGATCAAACGGGATTTATTAAAGAAAGACAAACGCAAGATAATATAAGGAGGGTTTTACATGTGATGCAGCATATCAAAGAAAATCACACGGAAGCGGTTGTGATGGGAATGGACGCGGAGAAAGCGTTTGACTCTGTCAGGTGGGATTTCCTTTATAGAGTGTTAAAAAAATTTAATTTCCATGATACAATAATTAGGACAATACAAGCCTTGTATACGGACCCAACCGCCAGGATTAAGATTAATGGGAGTTTATCCAATTCTATTTCATTAAAACGGGGATGTAGGCAGGGTTGTTCAGCTAGCCCCCTGCTCTTCGCAATTTTTTTGGAACCACTTAGCCAATCCATAAAACAAAATGCACAAATACACGGCATAGACATAAAGGGGTCAGTTCAGAAGCTTGCACTATTCGCAGATGATGTTCTAGTATTCTTGTCTAGTCCTGATACATCCTTGCCAGTACTCATGTCAGAATTTTTAAAGTTTGGACAAATGTCCGGCTACAAAATAAATGTACAGAAAACACAAGTCCTCATTTACAATTATAGCCCCTCTAAAGCGGTTAAAGAAAATTATGAAATTAAGTGGAATTCGAAATCAATGAAATATTTGGGAATTAATTTAACAAAAGATATTAGCCAATTGAAATCAGCAAACTATGACCCACTAATATTTAAAATAAAAGAAGACATGGCAAGGTGGAATTTAATTCCCTTTATGACTCTTACATCTAGAGTTGAGGTGATCAAAATTAATGTTCTTCCCAGAGTGTTATACCTGTTTCAGAATCTTCCAGTGGAGATACAGGATAAGGAAGTTATAGAATGGGACAAAATGATCTCAAGATATATCTGGCAAGGAAAACAACCTAGAATAAGATACAAAACACTACAACTATCTAAGGCGAAGGGGGGGCTAGCTCTCCCATGCTTAAAAAGTTATTATCAAGCAGCGCAAATAAAACCTTTGTTGAACTTATGTAATCCCTCATACTCTGCGAGGTGGAAAGAAATTGAATTGATAATGATAACGGAAGCTCCAATACAGGCATTAATCGGGGATTACAAACTTAGGCACCAATTAAAAAATGTACCCAATCCATGGCTTGATATTTCACTTAAAGTGTGGTTTGAAATTGTTACAAAGAACAATTTGACACACAGCAATAAGTTGTTAAGGTGGATAGGATATGACACAGATTTTTCCCCCAATATAAGAGACAGTAGATTTAAAAATTGGGAACAAGGACCACATATGTTTTGGGAACTATTAGGAAATAAGAAGTGTAAAAGTTTTGAAGAAATTAAAGAACAGTTTAGTCTGGCAAATCAAGATTTTTATAGATTTCTGCAAGTGAGGCATTATTTAGAACATGATATAAAAAATGAAAACTTTGACATAGAGTTCAACATTATAAAACTTTTTATTTCCGCATACCAATCTAAAATAAACAGGAAATTAATTGCAAAGATATATTCAGGGATAGAAGCTTTAAAAGGAGATGATACACACTATATAAAACAAAAATGGGAAACTGAAGCAAACATAAAATTGTCAGATGAGGAATGGCAGGATCTTACTCAACAAGTATGGAGAGTGACATCATCCTTAACCTGGAGGGAATATGGATGGAAAAACTTAGTGAGATATTTTAGAACTCCAGCTCAGACAAAATATCGCGATACAACCTGTTGGCGGGGGTGTGGGGAAAAGAGTGCAAACCATGTTCATATTTTTTGGAGTTGCCCTTCGATGGCGAATTATTGGATGGAACTTAAACAATGCATGGACAAGATTTTACAAATCAATCTACCTTTCACTTTTGACACTCTTTATTTGGGAAGACTTAATATGCAAGGTAAAAAGAATTTGAATTGGAAAATGTTTAAAATCATGTTACTAGCAGGAAAAAAGGGAATTACTAGGAAATGGCTAAAGGTGGAAGCGCCAAGAAAGGAAAATTGGGTTGATGTGATGCATGATATATATGTTATGGAGAAACTGACCTCCACTTGTAGACTTGAAATGGATAAATTCAAGAGGTTGTGGAAAGGATTCTTGAAATTTATTCAAACAATAAGATCAGACTTTATCTGATTCATAATACCTGAGGCACTCCCCTGTTTGTGTTCTTGCTACCATGTTTTTATTTTTATTTTTTATTTTATTTATTTATTTATTTTTTATTTTCCTATATTTTATTATTGATTTTCTGTTTCGTTTTGGAAAAAATGATGATGTAGGACAAGGACAAATGTGTTGTACAATATGACCAAAAGTGTATTTTACGTCTTGCAATGTCAATAAAAAAAAAAAAAAAAAAAAAAAAAAAAATTAAATAAACTGAAAAACACTGTTATTTACAGGTATTTCCTGCATTATTATGATCAAATACCTTCTTTGTAAAAAAAAAATCATAAAAAATGGTCAAATGACTGGCAACAAAGGCTGCCAAACAAAAACCATAAAATTAAAGTAAAATATTCAAATTTAAATAAACTGAAAAAAACACTGTTATTTAAAGGTATTTCCTGCATTATTATGATCAAATACCGTCATTGTAAAAAAATCGTTAAAAAAGGGTCAATTCACTGGCAGCACAGGGTGCCAAACAAAAACCATAAAATTACAGTAAAAATATGTTAATTTAAATAAAAACTTGACATCACCATGATTGAGATAAGTGTTTGCTTTAGTTGAGCTCTTGACCTTTATTATATGCTATAAGTTTTACTCTGGCTGCTTTAATTATGTTTTCAACATACATTTGTTATAGCATTGAAATCGGGAGAAAATATCAGCTGATGTTGGTCAGTTATTGGTGATGTTATAGTCATCATATGGTGACCTGATTCACTGATATGACAGAGAAATCTGTTGTGAGTGTATCTGTTGTGATTACATTGTAAATAGGTGTACTTAAGTTTTAGATTAAATCTAGGATTGTCGTATTTTCCCCATGAACCTTGTTATATTGAAACAATATTAATTAAGTGATTAATTTAGTGATGATTGAGCATTATTGAAGACACCTGGTGATAACAAGCAGAATCACTGAAGGAGAAAATCACAAATTGTAAGCCACCGTTATGGCGATCAGTGTTTGCTTTAGTTGGGCTCTCGACACTTATACTTTCACTTTAAATTTTGTTTGTCTGCTGTTATTGATTAATAACAGTCAAATGAACAAAGAAAAGTGGGATCTGACAGAGTTGGTTATGTTTTCACATAATCATACTGTGATCTAAATGAAACCTATTCAGATGATTAGGTTTAACTTGTTAGCAACAGTTTAGTGGTTCTGCAGCATATGATAATCTGTATTTTTCTTATAATCCAAAACATGTAATAAAAAGTGTTCTGATCAAATCCCTTTATCTTTATTTAGAAACAATCAATAATCAGCCTGTGTATCTCAACCGTGGTGACAATAATAATCCTTGTTGCCACCAATCACAACTCATTCATGGCTCCCATCATGCATTGCGGTATGAATAAATTATGATCTGAATTGTCTATGTAATTTACTTTTCCTACTTGAATATTCTACTCACCACCATTGTTGAGAAGCATTGACTGAATCTTGATATCTGTGTGTGCCTAAAAGACAGACTTTCTTTTTTTGTACAACTTTTAAGCTATCCATTATATTATATCTCAAATTCTGGGTATTTATACAGAATCACAGTTATAATGTAACCAACAACATAAGTCACAAACATTAAATTCAAATAATGATTGTCATAATATAACAAAAATTATTAGATAATATTTTTTTCTTTGTTCATCTGGCAGGTATAGCTCAGATGCAACAGCCAATTAAAATATAAAGTGTATAAAATAAGGGTCAAGAGCCCAACTAAAGCAAACACTCATCTCTATAACGGTGGCTTACAATTTTAGATTTTCTCCTTGTGATTCTGCTTTAGGTGTCTTCAATGATGCTCAATCATCACTCAGTTAATCACTTAATTATCTCATTAACTTTAACACTCTTGAGTGTGTACTCCTGTATCCCAGGAGTGTTAAATTAACACTGACTGAGTTTTTGCTGTGACGAAGAGCCGTAGTTAGCTGACAAGCTGAGCCATAGTGCATTAAAAATCAGGTGATATCACTAAACATTCAATTACATAAAAAACATTACCATTATTAAGTGATCAGACTTTCTGAACTGAGATTCTCTTGGATTCCTACCATAACAAATGTGTATCAATTATGACACTCAGTTAAAGCAGCCAGAGAAATAGTAATGTTAAAAGCAAAGGGTCAAGACCCCCACTAAAGCAAACACTGATCTCCATTATGGTGACATCAACATTTATTATTTTACATAAAAAAGCAACTTCTAAACATCTGTCTCAGTAAGAATGTTAGTATGCAATAAATAAAGTCTGGATTGTTTCTGTATGGTGTGTTTTGTGGGTCACCATTGTGTTGAAGAGTAGAGCCTGTCCTTCAGTTCAGGATGAGCAGAGTAACACTGATGAAATGCTGCTTGTTCCTTTATTTAACGGACAGTAACTGTGTAGTTGCTGATGCAGTAATGTATAGTGACAGAAAATCATACATCACCTCCATGTTTCTTAATAAAAAATTCAGGAAATATGTGAAATAACTGTGTTTCTGTTAAAGAGCTTAATGAAGATTTCTACTTTTGCACTTATTTAAATTAGGCTATTTTACATTCATTTTATGTTTTTTGTATGGCAGCCATTGCTGACAGTCATTGACTGTTTTTTACTATGAACTGTATTTTACTATGATCATAACAATGCATTGTTTTTACAGTTAGAGTGTTTGATCGTAATAATCCAGATAATAGCTGTAAAATAACAGTGTTTTTCTGTAAAACAACTTAATTTATATTAGGATATTTAACTTTATTTTTACGGTATGTATTTGGCACCCTTTGCTGCCAGTTATTTGACCCTTTTTTACGATTTTATTTTTTACAGTGTATTCCAAAAATGGAGCACAACTGATCCAATCTTCTCGATCTTTATTATTAACTTTTCTTCTGAACTGTTTCTCTGAATTTGAACATTCCTTTCTGTACATGATTGGTTCTTTATGAGCTGTCCTTCTGACAGTTAAAGTTCATTTTACAAACTTGTTTGTCTTTTTCTTATACACAACATCTTTGTGATAGTCATATTTGTTTTTTACTTTCTTTATACAACACTATTATATTGAATTTTTTTTTTTTTCGGGAAGGCACATTTCCTTGTATTATACTTAGAAAAACAATTGCTTTTCAAATATAAATAATTCTTTCTACACATGCATGTCTCAGGCAAATTACTGACTTTGCACATATCAAAGCAAACTTATCAACCGGTTGGACCAAGTTTATTACATGAACTAGTTCAAAGTTCAGTTCACAAATTTTAAAATTAACTAGTTCAGTTCATATTTCAAAAATAAACTAGTTCATAGTTCTTTTTTTCCATATGTTGCTGCGAGCTTCTTTTTTTATTATTAGGCTATTATTATTGCCACAGCCCACATACAATCACAGATGACAATTATTTTATCGACGGGCAATGTGTGCACAGACATGTAAGATTTTCCCATCATCACTGACCTCATAAAACCCTTTTAAATGATCTTACGACGCCTCGCTCCTCAGTTCACAGACACTAGAATGAACGAGTTCACTGTAGCGTTCATCAGGCAGTAATACAGTAAGCTACGTTCAGTTCACGTTCGCCCAAAATATGAACCAGTTCATGAACTATCGTTCAGTGAACGCGTTCAGACACAACACATATTACAAGCTCATAATGATTATTCTCACACTGTTTTAGAGCAGAGGTATCCAACACGTCGCTCGCGAGCTATCAGTAGCTGTGGCCTGATTTAGTGGTGGTAGCTCGCCTTGGGTCTGTTCACATATCGCACTCACATATTTTGCACGCTCAAGTGTAGGCGCGCATCAAGCGCCAAGCGAGCTCATAATTGAAGCGCCGCGCTAATTTTTTCCTGGCGCAGTACTATATGTTTGTACTTCGTGGTTGTCTATGACAACTATTGACAACAAACCCACCGTAAGCTGTCACGAGACTATCTATGGTAGCCCATAAGGGATTTAAAAAAACAAAACAAAAACGCGGCAACGACGGGCCGCACTAATATTAAACTTTAATGTCAAGCAAGGGGCCACAAAATATCATCCGGCCGCAAGTTTGAGACCTATATAGACAGTATACTATACTGTAATAAATCTCATGAACAGTCCTGATCAAAAACTCTCACAGCCAGTCAATTGAATCAGAAAGGGTTTACACTTTATTTTGGATATATAAAACTCTAGCACAGATTTCAGTAGAGAGACGGATGAGACAGCCACACAAAAAGACCCGCAAGGCACAATTCATCTACACTCAGTAAGTTTCACTCTTAACACGGCACACAGTGCTTTAAACTCAACGTGACACCCCAATTCATAGGTTACAGCACACAGTGAACACCAGTCTAGGGCGGAACTTTCCGGTCTCGTTTCCCCGTCCCCCTCCCTGGCCTTCTGGGTGAAGAAGACCCATCCATATAGGGTAGTTAGTGCAGACTGCCTCCGTATCGTATAGTGACGTCATGGGCGTGCACACAAGGTGAGTCAGATTCTGGCAGATTTTTATTTTTTTTTATCACCAAAATGCAGTTAATCATCCTGGAAACAGAAAGTGTGCACCATCAAAATACATTTACAGTTTTTTTCGATTGCTAAACCACAGTGGAGCACAACTGGAGCTACATGTGCAAAACTCTAACTACAGTCTGCACAGCAGCAGTTCATGTGGACCAAACTCTAGATCGTTTTTCATTGCTTGAACACAGTTTTCAAAACTCTACACACTTATCCCATGACTTTAAACACAACCTGCACAACACTGTGGATTTACAGCACTTTGTTCAAATGCTAACACACTGCTGTCAAAACTGTGAACCACTCATTCAAAACAGAATAAATTTCAGCCTTGTGCCTTTCACACACTGCTGATTTTCAAAAAATTTCAGCTGAAAGGCTAAAAACTTGTGGCCTAATGCTTGAGAGAGGCAGGGTTACAGTATTACAGTATGTACTTTTAGTTTCTACCTTTTTTTCTCATTACCGTAATTCTGTAAATTACTACAGACTATTGAAGCAAACTGCTAATTTTCAATTGTTATGTTCTAAAAATGTAAAAATTTCAAATGAAAGAATGTCACTGTTTTCTTTGAAGAAAATATTACTTTGTATGAAGTGTGAAATTGTTGAAACTGTAAAGATGAAAAGTTTGGATTTTCTGCATTGGTGTTTGATGCTACTGTTTTTCCTCTCAGTGTGTTCTGAGTGACAGTGTGTGTTAACTCAGTGAGGGGTGTGCATAGTGTTGTGCACACTGAGCCTGTTTTGAGCCGTGTGTTAAGAGTTGTGCTCAGGTGACTGTTGGTAATGCAGACTGTAGTTAGAGTTTTGCACATTTTGCTCCAGTCATGCTCATGTCGTTTAGCAATCGAAAAAAATGTAAATTTATAGGTAAATGTTGTGGATGTTCTTGGATGTCTCATTTGATCTCGGATGTTTTAAGCAACGTACGAAGAACGGGCCCCTTGTGGAAACTCAGAAGGCTGTGTTTGTGCCTCTGATCGGCTTGAGGAAGAGTGGACAGATGAGGCAGGGTCTTCCTCTAGTGATCATGGCATGCACATAGTGGAGTTTGTGGAGAAGCATTGTGAGTGTCTTTGCCAGTGTTTCTCAGTGTCCATGTATGCTGAGATTGTTTTTGTAAAATGTGTGTTTGTGTTTAGGTCTCAGTGAGACTGGCCTGTTACGGGTTAGCGGGACAGTGAAACTCTGCCAGGAATTAAGGAAAGGTTTTGATCAAGGAAGCTTTCCGGAGTTTGACAGTGGGGATATTCCTACTCTTGCCTCCTTGTTAAAGCTTTTCCTCAGGGAGTTGCCTGGTGTACTTATCCCAGAGTCACACAGGACACAACCGCTGAAGGTGTTCAGGGGTAGGTGAAGCTGCAGTCGTGACGAGTGAACATGTTGGGTACTTGCTGCACAACAAGATAGATTCATCAAATCTGATTGAATCTTCTTCATTGTATCTTGCAGATTCAAAAGAGGAAGAACTGAATCAGGCTGTGAAGATGATCCTGAACTCTTCTGGAGGAACATTTTAAATTCCTACCTGCTGTACTTCCTGTCCCATGTGGCTGCTAAGAGTCATCTAAATCTTATGACATCCAATAACTTGTCAATAGTTTTTGGACCCACCATCTTTCAGTAAGTGTTTATGTGTGTGTATTCAGCTGATATAGTCTGTACTCCAAAGCACATCATGTAACTCAGGACTGAGGTTTCTAGAATTACATGCACAAGTTTTCAGGATCTTATGAGACACAGAGACCAGTCTGATGGAGCTGTCAATCATAAAAGGAAGATGTGTGTCTGCTGTATGTGACACGTTTGTTTTCTGTGTGTACAGCATTCCTCTTGGCCCCACCATGATTGAGGAACAGTGTAACGCTGTGTAACACTTTGACAGAGCTTTAGGAATTTATTCTGTCACTATATAAATAGTTAAATTAAATGATTAATGATTGTCATTAATAGTGTTTAAGAGTGAAAATTATAATAGATATATAATGTATAGGTATGAGAGATTGAAAATGCTTAGACATGTGTTTGTGTGTTTGAGGAGGCAGGGAACCGGACTGACAATGAGTGTGTCAAACAGCTGCCACTCACAGAAATTAGGTACATATGCTGAACACACACTCACACACACACATGCAGACCTGTGTTGTTGGCAAACAGTTGATGATCAAATGCATGCACAGATCACATACACCCAGAAACATGCACACATACAGTACAGTAGGATTCTGGTCATTATGGGTTTATTTAGACCCATTTATTCTAGAGTGCACAAACGTGAACAAGCGTGATCTGTTTTCTCACTTATCATTACTTCACCACAAAATCGAGTGAAGATGCCTCTGCAGAAATGCAGACTTAGACATATGCGAGTAGAAGACAATGGGGCCAGTGACCCCGACTGCAAGATACTGGACTCAATGAGGGCCACTGAAAGACAAAGAGGCCAGTGAGGATCACCAGAAGACAATGGGGCTGGTGACCCTCAATCTAAGATACTGTGGCAGGTGACCCTCACTGTGAGACAATGAGGCTAGTGAGCTTCACCCTCAGACACTAGGGCTGGTGTGGGTCACCGTAAAACATTGGGGCTAATGAGGGTCACCAGAAGACACTGGGGCCGGCGTGGGTTCCTGAAAGACATTGGGGGCGGTGAGGATCACCTCAAGACACTAGGGCTGCTGGCCGGCGTGGGTTCCTGAAAGACACTGGGATCAGTGAGGGTCATCACACAGCCCTGGGACCGGTAAAGGTTGCTGCAAGACACCAGGGCTGGTGCGGGTCACCGGAAGACATTGAGTGTGGATTCAATTAAAGCTTGTCATCTTCATTCAATTAGTAGCTACTCTTTTTTCTTCATTACGTCTGTACAGTCTTTTGTTTGTAGTTGATCATGCAAGTTGTATTTACAAAATGTCAAATTTAGAAAAAAAACAAATTCCAAGTTCAGCTAAATAAATACATTTATTTACACCAAAATAAAGCAAAACACCTAATTTTAAAACATTTCTGAATCCTTTTTATTGAAAGTTGAATCATATTTATTGGTGCTGATATCAAAGAACATGAATATATGTAAATGATAAGTATATAATAAAATATCGTCCTGAAACTGTTATGAACTTAAGGCGAGCTATTAAATAAAAATCCTTGTTATTAACATGAGTAATCGCCTTTAGAGTAGTAATAGTAAAGATCGGAATGTGAACGGGGTCTCTTGATTAAGTTTGACACTGATGCGACTCCCAACCTTCAACCAGATAGAACTGGATGATATTCTGATTGTTCCAATCCAATCTGAGTTCTGACCTACAGTATAATGCTGCCTGAATCATTATCATACACTGTTCGTTAATTGGCCAGAGGAGAAGTGGCCCCGGCTGAGCCTGAGTTCTCCCAAGGTTTTTTTTCTCCATCCTGTCCACTGATGGAGTTTTGGTTCCTTCCCACTTTCTCACCTTTGCCGCCTGTTGTTACTTTTGATGCCACTGGCTTTTGGCTTGCTTACTTGGGGACATTAAAGGGCACCTTTTATGCCCCTTTTACAAGATGTAATATTGGTCTCGGGTGTCCCCAGAATATATTTTTGAAGTTTCAGCACAAAATACCCCACAGTTAATTTATTATAACCATGTCAAGTCAAGTCACATTTATTTAGACTTTTTGACTCTATACAAGTCACATGTGAAAATAGCTATTTTTAAAGCAGGCCCCAAAAATGACGTTTTGGTGTATACGACCTTAAATGCAAATGAGCTGCATATCCCCGCCCTGCCTTTGGATGAGGGCGTCACTTGCATACCTATGGCAGTCGGTAAGCAAAAGGGCTGAGAGCGAGAGACCCGTGGTTTGTATGTCATTCAGCCGTACATGTTTGAATCAGAATATATAAATAAAGACACAGACCCAGATCAGATCAGACCCAGATGACGAAGAGACTCCGGCAGAGTAAAAACAAATGAGAATGGACCAGGACGTCTCGGTATTGTTATTTGTGTACAGTAGATGACGATCCACAGTTGAGGATTAACTTTGAAGCAAGACCTGCTTTGAATTGACATTCGTTCACAAAACAGTCAGTCAGAAAATGATTCGCTCAAACATAAACTTATTTAAGAAGGAAAGTTGCCACTTAAACTTCCAAAATACAATACATCCACTGTGTTTTCAGTGGCTCTGATGTCGGAAATAAGTGAAAACTACTGTAGGCTATGTATGTCATTATTACATCCCATCCCACAACAGAACACTTATGATTCTAGGAGACATTACTGGCTGTCTTTGAAAAAATGGAGGATGGTGTACAGATCACTGAGGGCGAGGTCTATGCCACAACCACACTGTCAAACAAACCCCTTGCTCAATTCTACACCACAAAGCGCTGAATCTTAGAACAGCTCGTTCTGAGACAGTGCATATGATTTATTGAGATCGTAAAACCACTGGGTAGATTTTTATCATTCTAGGGTGGTTTTGCTCACACACTGCCAACACACATTTACAGTATGTTCAAACATGTAAAAGTGAATTTTGCATAATAGACCTTATTCAGAGCAGCGCCATGACAGGTATGAAAGTGAGGCTGTGAGGGATAGACTTACCGTGTTTCCAATGGCATCTGCTGTAAAAAGCTGAATAAAGCTCCTAGATTACTTACAATTTTCCTCAACTTATATTGTTAGGAGTTTTTTGTCAACTGACATTTCAGCAGAACAATCCGAAAACACATTAAATAAAAGTACAGCCCATTGAAGAGATGCGTGTCTATCCCTCACAGCCTCGCTTTCATTCTCATTAAAAATCAAAGATGGCGCTTCTGTGAATAAGGCGTATAGGTGCCCTTTAAATGTAACATTTCGTCGCTGTCCGATGAAAACCACGTATGTCCATTTTGCCGATTTTGAGATTTTTCGACGGATAGAATGTCCAGGTTCATTTCTGTATACTACGGCATGCTTGACATTATCTAAATGACCATTGAAAAGTAGTGAAATCATGTCATCTGATTTCCACGTATATCCATTTGCTGTCAAAGCGGTCAATCACGCAGCGTATCTCCCCACCCTGTGGAGGCATCTCGCCGGTCGCGTGAAGTTTCATCTTAAGCGTCTCTGAGACCCCATTTACACCTTTTATTAAAATGCGATCTGTATCCAGATAAGTTATCCGGATAATAAAAACGCATGTTAATGCAAGTTGTAAATACTAGAGTTGAGCCGGATACTCGGCTGAAACGAGTATCCGGTACGGATAAAGCACTTTTGTCGAGTACGAATATTATACGAGTAATGCCGAGTTCAGACTGCATGATTTTAGCCACGATTTTGGCTCGCCGACAGGTTTTGAGAAATCGCCGACAAATGCCCGAAATCACAGGCAAATCGGCGCTCGTTCACGCGAGTGACAATCACGCAGTGTGAATGAACAAAGACGCGAACTGAGAGAATCACCGACGAGTCGCCGACGCCCGTGAGATATTTGGCATGCTAAATATCTGGACCTGTCGGCGATTCAACATCCTGCTGTGTGAAAAGTGTTTTGACTGAAAACTACATCGGCGATCACCGGCAGCCAGTGAGAGAGCAAGATACAGAGCAGCGGGGAGTTCGGGGAGGAGTTATAGATCACATATCAACGTGATATGGCATTGTTTCAGAAAAAAAAGCTTCTTCTCGGTCTATTTGGACACAATAAATGGAAGAAAAATTTGTAGAAATTTGGCAGGAGCACTCGTGTCTGTTTCACCAGCTGTACCACAACCGGGTCGAAAAAAAGTCTCACGTGAGAACTCCGGTCTTGGACGTGTGGTGTCGCGCGTTGTTTCCTTTTCATATCTCACGCGTGTTTGTTGTGAAATGTAGTTTGCGTGCAGCGTGCTAGACAGAGTCTGTCGGCGATTTTTCTAAAGTCATGCAGTGTGAAACCTTCTGTCGCCGATCCATCGTCCAGTGTGAACA
Source organism: Pimephales promelas (assembly GCF_016745375.1). The sequence goes on from NW_024121988.1 coordinate 1,819,605, forward strand.
CAGCAGCGACTGAATGCTGGCCAAGATAGTCATGCAGTGTGAAAAGAGCAGCGACCTGACTACTTTGAAAATCGTGCAGTCTGAAAGAGCCATAATACGAGTCAATATCTGTGCTCGGATAAAAAAAAAAAAAAGTTATGTTGAGATTAAGGCTGAGCGATATCAATATAAAGAATATATATATTTTTAAATGTGATATGTAATTAAACCATATTGCATATCGATATAGGCTATTCAGGTTTGCGCTGTGATCCTTGCTCCAAGCAAGCTGCTGAGTGCTGAACCAGAGCTCTCTGCACTGCTCCCCGCGCCCCAGCCACTCCTTTTCCACTTTGCGTGCTTGATTAAAGCATGTTATGTTATGAAATAAAGTCTTTCACCTCAGCAAAAGGGACTTTCTGTCCCGTCACCCGTTATACTGTAACGTTAGTCGTAACGCACACTCAATTGCACGCGCAAATGCGTTGGCGCGCGCTGGATAGCCTCTGTATATAAAGTGCAAAAGAAACTATACGAGCATGCAACACCGTTACGTTGTAAATTACACGAAATAAAAGCAATGCAGTTATGATTTTCATTCTATTCACCAGGAGCAGTTTCAATGTTTCATAAACAGTTCTTGTTGGTATTGTGTATTCACTATTCACCATGGTAACTGTCGTTTCTATATTAACCCCTTAATGCCCCTATTTTTCTTTGTGTTATTTTTTTTTTTTTTTTAATGACTGTAATGGCTCATACCAACGTTGTATTAACAAAATAAATAAACCAATTAATAAATCACAATTACAATTCCAAGGGAATAATCTGCAATGAAGATTTTTGTCATAGCTAATCATGCAGCCCTAAGGTGAAGAAACCTGTTTATTATTTATTCATTTGGTTTGGCAAATGTTCAAGTTTCAATAAAACTACTTGTGACATGTCATATTTGGCTTTGACTGAACATTTGCTCTCACTTTGCAGAAAAAATATCGGGATATATTTTGTATATCGAAATTCAGCCTAAATATATCGGGATATGACTTTTGGTCCATATCACCCAGCCGTAGTTGAGATGAAAACTCTTGTTCATTACATTGTACTTTATAATTGCAGCCACTTGTGTTGTATTCATTGTTGCAAAACTTGTTTTGTAGTTCGTTTGTTATCGTGATCAAAACCATTGATCTGAAGCTCAATGCTGATGCTGTCATGTAAATAGTTTTATTTCTTATCAGCAAAAAATATAGCAATTTCAGATCAACCCATATCAATTGCATGCTTAAAATAACATACCGGTTAAAGCCCCGCCCATTTCAAGACTACCCGACCCACTTCCGGGTTTAGGCCCCGCCCAGTCCGAGTACAGATACAGATAATTCATATGGTTAACAGATACAGATACAGATAATGCTGTACTCGCTCATCCCTAGTAAATACGTTGTGATCAGATCTGCCTGATCACATCTGGAGGTAGGGTTGCCAACCGTTCCGTATAATACGGAATTATTATTTATCAAATAATCACGTATTTGTCACATAAAAGTCTTGTTCCGTATTGAACTGATACGGAACGCACTTTGTTCCGTATTTTTAAGATTCAGTTCAGTGCAAATCCATGACAGACACATCTTCTAATATATCTCAGACAGACTATGAATGAAGGCCTCACCAGTTGAGCCACTCCACTCGTGATCGACTAGTTTTAATAATAATAATAATAATAAAACCTTTATTTAACCAGGTGAGCACATTGAGAACACATTCTCATTTACAATGGCGACCTGGCCAAAAAAGCGTTGAGGTACAAAAACATAAGTTACACATAAAATTACAAGACAAAGTAGTACTTAATTAACATATAAGATTAATACAGATCCGTAGACCAAGTGCACAGATCAGGTTAGCATGTACAATGGTCCAACAGTAAATTTGCTAACAATGATTTAAAAGTGTATTATGAGATTTTTGAAGTGTATTCCAATCATTGGATGCAGAGAACTGGAAGGAGAGGCGTCCAAACGAAGTACGAGCTTTAGTAGCCACCAGAGTGATATACCTGCTAGACCGAAGGTTCATAGAGGGGATTGCTCTCGAAATTAATGTTTGTAGATAGGGTGGGGTTTTACACAGTAAGCATTTATAGATAAAAAGATACCAATGTTTTTGACGCCGGGTATGTAATGAAGGCCAGCCGATTAAACTGTAAAGGTTGCAATGGTGAGTGTTGTATGGAGCATTGGTGACAAAACGGATGACACTATGGTATACAGCATCCAGTTTCCTAAGGAGAGAATTTGAAGCGATTCTGTAAATAATATCACCGAAATCAATAATTGGAAGAATAGTCATTTTCACAAAGGCAAGTTTGGCTTGGAAAGTAAAGGAGGCTTTATTACGAAATAAAAATCCAATTATAGATTTGATTTTAGCTTGAAGCTGATTGATGTGGGTCTGGAAGGAGAGTGAAGAGTCTAACCAGACCCATAGGTATTTATAGGTATCTACCCTATAAATTTTACCGCAAATTAGTTAAAATATCCTCTAATCTAGAGCAATCTTGCCTGCGAGCTTGAGCTTCTAACGGACGCAAAACCAGGACTGGAGTCAGAGCACATTCCTCTCTGCACTCTAAGCGTTCTGTTATCACTCCGATTTCGTCCACTACGGGTTTTCGAGTCTCACTCACAGGAAAAACTGTTCCGCGTTCAATCGATTTTAAAAGATAATCTTATGTTTTCCTGACTGCTCCCCCACAAGAATTTATTTTTTTTACATTTTAAGGTTAAATGCATCAGATCAGATCAAAATTAAGAGCTTCAACCCATGAACTGCTCGTTAAACAAAGATAAAGCATCGTACTAGGACAATAAAGAGGGCTCAAACATCTTTTTAGTTGTGAGAGTCTCAGTCTACATTACATTATCAATGGTGTTTTCGGATGCCAAACAATTATTATAATAATGTAATAATGATTTATATTATTCCTATGACGTAAAATCCATATAGCCTATATATAAATGAAAATTAATATTTCAAAAGTATATTTTAATCAACATTACACTATAATATAGGAAAATTAAAATACTTTTGTCCTGTTTCTACACTTACAAGAAATAAACCCTTAAGCTTTTATTTAGGAGAAAACAGATAGCCATGCTGATCGGGTGATTAATTCAACTAAAATAAATGATCGTGATAGCCTTCATATATCTAGAATATGTGATACAGTCATTATAGACATACTTTGCTATTCTATAAATTATTATAGGCCTAATAAGTGATTATAATATGCTCATTGTAGTGCTGTTGAACACAAGTCTTTCTTTTAGGTTTGTGATGAGTTCATCTTTGGTGTGAAGAACTGACTTCAAGGCAGAGAGCTCCTCCTGCATTTCTTTTCTAATGTCTGTTAGTTGTCCTCCTAAAGTGGATTTTACTTCCCTCAGTTCATCTTTAGTTTGCTGAAATTCTTTTGACATTTCTTCTCTGTCTCTCTGGAGATGTTCAACTTCTTGTTTTAATTTCTTTATGTCAATAGTCACTTGTTCCATGTTGAAGTCTTTCAGGTTGGACAGTAATAACTCTTTTATCTCTACAACTTCTACTTCCAGAAGTGAAAAATTGTCTTTCATTCTTGACATTGGAGATGGAATCGCAGTTGCTGAAGTCACTGTCATCTTTTGGACTGATTTTTATCAGTCATCAATGTTTGGATTCTTGTCCACATCATCAGACAGTGCCAGTGTTATTATTAGTTCAAAATCTTCAACGAAGACCTTGAGAGCAGACTCTGATCCCTGGATCATGACAGTGCCATTTTGATACAAGTTCAGGGTCAAAAATCTTGTTTCATCATTTTTGTCAGCGTCTTCAAATGCTAAGATCTGTATGCCTTTACAGATACCTCTTTTCTTGACAAAAGTGAGATGTTGACAGAAGGCTGTGTGCCATAAAGGGCTGTGTTCAGTGTAAAAGAGCAGGTTGTTCATGGCACTGTGGTCATGTAGATCAGCAAACAGTGTGTCAGGGCTCTCCTTCAGGCCCTTTCACACCGGACGCGTAACGGAAAAGCGAAACGAAAAAGCGACGTTCAGAACTTCAACATTCCAAAACATTCGCGCCGAGGAAAGCAGACCTGATTTTCATCAGAAAACGTATCTACTCTACACTTATTATTATAGCCTACTAGGTGAATAAATATAGATTTTTATATTAGATGTCTTTTTGCAGTGATATTAACATGATGCTTTAATAGGCTTTATAAAAAAAAAAAATCCAATCTCTAAATAGCACATTTTCAAATAAGCACATATAAGTCCATTAGGAAAGATAAAGATGAATGCGTTCTTACCTGATTCGATCAGTGCATTTTGAACTTATATTGTTTGTCTGATGATCTGGCAGCTTCGATAGGGCCTTCTTTTTAATTATGTCATTAACTGGCAGGTGTAGCACTTTCACCAGTTCACTTTATGGCTCTTTCAGACTGCACGATTTTCAAAGTAGTCAGGTCGCTGCTCTTTTCACACTGCATGACTATCTTGGCCAGCATTCAGTCGCTGCTGTGTTCACACTGGACGATGGATCGGCGACAGAAGGTTTCACACTGCATGACTTTAGAAAAATCGCCGACAGACTCTGTCTAGCACGCTGCACGCAAACTACATTTCACAACAAACACGCGTGAGATATGAAAAGGAAACAACGCGCGACACCACACGTCCAAGACCGGAGTTCTCACGTGAGACTTTTTTTCGACCCGGTTGTGGTACAGCTGGTGAAACAGACACGAGTGCTCCTGCCAAATTTCTACAAATTTTTCTTCCATTTATTGTGTCCAAATAGACCGAGAAGAAGCTTTTTTTTCTGAAACAATGCCATATCATGTTGATATGTGATCTATAACTCCTCCCCGAACTCCCCGCTGCTCTGTATCTTGCTCTCTCACTGGCTGCCGGTGATCGCCGATGTAGTTTTCAGTCAAAACACTTTTCACACAGCAGGATGTTGAATCGCCGACAGGTCCAGATATTTAGCATGCCAAATATCTCACGGGCGTCGGCGACTCGTCGGTGATTCTCTCAGTTCGCGTCTTTGTTCATTCACACTGCGTGATTGTCACTCGCGTGAACGAGCGCCGATTTGCCTGTGATTTCGGGCATTTGTCGGCGATTTCTCAAAACCTGTCGGCGAGCCAAAATCGTGGCTAAAATCATGCAGTCTGAACTCGGCATTAGGTCCACAGTTGCTTGTCTCCTTGTCCACGCAGCATTCATCAGAGCAAACACTCTCCACGAAGAGGTTGTTTGTCTGTGCTGTGCATTTTCTCTGTTTTCTTATTACATTTTTTTTAATTGTTATTTAAAGGACGATTGAATAAAAGGATGCAGACAAAAAAATGCGGTACAGTGCTATGACTTGCGGGACGTGGAACATAGCTTCTTCATCACCATCATTATCATCCAGTGTAGACAAGCTTTTCATTTTATTTAAAAGCAGAAAAGAAGGTTTGGGGCACCCACAGCTGTGAATGAATATCTGTGGGACGTTGTGCTCGTTCGTTCGTATCGAGCCCAACCGGGTGTTTACAAGGCTTTTCAGTCCATTTGAGCCTTCAATCCGTTTACTACAAGTGTTAATTTGATTGCATGTAAACGTAGCCCCTGATAAATGGGACAGCTCACCTTCTGCCATATGTTTCTAGCTCCGGTAGCGCCAGACGACTCGACACACAAGCAATCGGAAGGTCCGTGTCATTGCTGCGGTCACGTCACCTTTGTTTCCTTGTATATGATTGGCTGAAGCCTTTTCTTTCGCCTCAAAAATCGACATCGAAGCGAAAAAAATAAAAGTCGTTTTTTCGCCGCAGCACATTCACGTTCAGTGTGGAAGCACTCATTATACAAACTGCTCAAAAAATAAAACCATCGCGCGAATTATTCGTGCGTGCGTCAAAATCGCGTTCAGTGTGACTGTGAAAGGACCTCTCATCTGCTTGTGTCTGAGCATCAGCCTGGAGTGCTCAGAACTCTTCTGAGGGTAGATGAAGGGGCGGGACCAAGATGATGCGCTGGCCATCCTTTATACAACCAACTGAAAATAACTGCCACTGTTTTGAATTGTTTTGTTTTCATCCCTCAGTGGTGATATAAAAGAGGCAAAAATGAGTAAATAAGCCAAAAAATAAGGCAAAAAATTGTATTAAAAAAAAAAAAAAAAAAAAGACTTTCACAGATCCCTTTACAATTCCAGTTTTGTCCAAAATGTCCAAAATATTTTTCTGTGCTGTTCTTTCAAACAAAAAACAGGCAAAAGTCCAAAGAGAGATAAATAGCACTGTCTACTTAAAATATCTTTACCTCTCTTTTCCTGCAAGCTTTCTTATAGTTGTTGTTGTTGTTTGTTGCTTGATGTTATCCTTTCTGAGTCATTCCACGAAACCGGTACGATTTGGACTTACACATTTTTAGATTTTTTACCAGTATATATTACTTTTCTGAACACCCCACAACATTAATGACATATTTAACTTCCAGAAAAAGATATTTTCCCACCTCAGCCATTAAATCCCTATTATTATTGGTTATTATTTTAAGTTAAGGGCACTATTAGTCTTCAACCCCGTTATGGACAATATATGAGCTCTTTGAATATGATTATAAAATGTATTTGTAATTAAATCAACATTTTCCTATTAATCAGATGTCCCTCGCACTAATTTAGTAATTCCAAATATAAAAGTTACATTAAATCTCACACTTTTGCTGTACTAAATCCTGAAATGGGCACTTTTTGTGACGGCAACCTCACAATTTTTTATCAAATATGTGGCTAAACTTCAGAATTTGAACTAAAATCAGTATTCTTATGATTGCTCTAAACATTCTAGATTAAGTTCAACAAACATTAAATTGCTTTTTCATAAACATAAAAAAATAATGAATAAAAACTTACTTGTGACAGGGTTGAGACTAGGGTAACAGGGTTGAAGATGGTAACGGGGTTGAAGAGACAAATACAGCTTAACATATAAATAGTTGTTTTTTACTAAAATTGACTGTAAGATTTTCTATAAACACTGTATTTCATTATGTATCAAAGAAAGACAACAAATATAAATTGCAATTGAACTGAGTTTTATTAACCCGACTGCAGGAAAACAATAACATAGTATACATTAGAACTGACTGAATAGGTCCTCAAAATAAAACATTTAACTTTTGCTTTTTTGATGTCTGTGTGAGAGCGTGTGTTTGTGCGTGTACACGTGGCATTCAAAATCTGGCCCACACCTCTTTCAAGATCTCCACATGGCGCTTTGTCACAGGCTTTGGGGGTGGAATGATTTCAAGGACGTCATCAAACAGGTACCAGAGGATATCATCCCGAGCCGGCCAGAAGAATCGGTTTGGCCCAACACGATGCATACATTTCACTTGGACATGTGTTTCATCTGTGCTAAGGATGATGCCTGGATACAGCTCTTGGTCATATCTGAGGATGCACCACTGTCCAAGCAGCTCTGGACTTCCCCACTGGATTTCCTTTTCTGGCTGTGGCTCTGGATTCCCTTCACTGGCTGGCTGTGGTGACAGGCACAGCAGTTGGTACCTTCCGGCCAAAACTGAAACACTGTGTGTTGAAGCACTTGCAGTTAAACTGCTTCTGTGTTGTGCACATGCAGCTGACATCACGGTGTATCAGTTCTCCTGGAGCCAGAGTAATCACCTGGTGGATTCTCATTGTTCCCGGGACTGCTGGTAGTTGCTTTGGCATTTTCTCCATTGCACTCTCAACATCCTCACTCTTCACAAAGAACAGTTTCACTGTTGTGTTCGTCTCGGTCAAGGCCTTGAACAGCTCGTGTGCATCCGGGATATCACGTCCCTTTGCCACCATCATGTCAGCGGTTCTTTTTAAGGCTCCCCCGACGCCATCCGGGGCTCCTTTTCCGTGACTAGCCTCGAAAAAATTCCAAGAGCCAGCCTTAAATCCTCTTCTGTCTAATTCTGTGCTAAAAAGGAAGAAGTTGCCCCGTTGTTTATACTGAGTACTGGGGCCATCAATAAAAAAGTGCAGCACAGACACTTGTGGATGTGTGGCCTGAAGGTAATCCAGCACTGGACTGAGGTGTTGCCAAATTGCTGGAGGGCCTTTATGTCTGGAGGGGGAGATGGTGCTGAAGCACACAGGCTCTGGTTTTCCACCAAGATACAACACCCCGGTATGCAGAGTGGCCTGCTGGTGTGAAGCCCCAAAGTGCACTGCTTGGATCTGGGAGCTGTATTTGCAGCTGTAAATTTCTGAAAAGTCAATATGTATCAAGGCCTCTTCCTCTGACATGTTCCTCTTCAGTTCGCGGGAGAAGGCATACTGCTGTTTGATATTGAAGTGATGCTGTTTGAACCGCTGTATGTAGGTGTGGAACAGCTCAGTGAGGTTCTCCTGTGTCCCCTCTACACATTTCTTGATGGTGACCTTGACAGTTGACCTCTCTTCTCCCTCTTTCTTTTTATCCATCTCTTTATCTTCTGTTACCCACTGTGTGAAAGTCACTTTGTCCATACTGTTATATGTACTGAAAATTGGGACACTCTTGTCTTTGCAGTGTACACACTCTCCGTACATACAGCTCTTATTGGAAGAGTTGCAGCACACCTTCTCTACCAAGTTTTCAAGATTGTAAGTCCCAATAAGTTTTAGCTGATTGAGCTTCTCAGCCACAAAGCTCAGATTTTCATGCAACTTACACATGCATGTGTCTCGTTCTGAGATTGTTGGATTAACAACCCAAAAAGGTCGAAGGTGGCAAAACAGAGAATATGAGATCTTTTCATTAGAGTTCTCTGATAGAAATCTTCTGTGAAGATTCTTTAGTGTATCCACCAGGAACCTTTTCTGCATCTTAACTTTGTTCCTTGTGAGTGTTTGTTTGGTCCCTGTTGTGATCCTACTGACTTCATCTCTTACATAGAACATCTTCACTCTGTTCTTGAATTCATCAGTGAACCTGTTGGTCTTCTTCCTTTCAAAGTTAAGACTCTCCTTATGCTGCCAACGCTTACTCGAAAAGCCAAGGGAATCCTCAGCAAATCTCTGTAATCTATATTTTTTGACAATTCTCCCTGTTGTCACTTTTGCAATTAGTTGTCTTTCCCTTTCTTTGGTGGTCTGCTGATATTTGTTACTGATGTCTTTAATTAGTGATTGGTGATACAGCAACGTCTTCCTGATTCTGGGGTTTACGGGGCAATTTGCAGTTAGCTTATTAACCTTTGACTGTGGTGAATCGGAATGCTTCTTTAAACGTTGGCACCTCTTTTTGTATTTTTCTTTCTGTTTTCTTTGTTTGTCCATTTTTTCCTGGAGTTGTTCTATTATCTTCTATTATCCTCTATTTCTATTTCTTCCCATCTTTTCCATCATGTTAATCTGAGTTTTTGTCCTAACCAGACGCGACGGCGACACGTTTCTAATTTAGAAACGGTTCCTATTTCTGCGACGTTGCGGCTGACAGAATGAAAAAATTACACTGGTTATGAGTATACATTATTTATTTTTAGTTAAAAATAGGTCACTGTGCCACAAGCGATAACGGATAATTTACCTCAGATTTTGAAAGCATGTAATATAGCGTTCAAAATGAATTCTATGCAAACATACAACTGTACTTCATAACAAAATTAGTCAATGAGTATATTTTGTTAATGTTTTGATTTTTAATAATGTTATTTCTTGATTTGATTATGTCCTTACCCATTTCCAATGCGAGTGCGGGCCAACAGTGCGCTTTCACAGAGAGACTCTGCTCACACCATAGGCTCACACGCTGTTCTGAATGTGTGGCATCTCACAGTCGCGTCGCGTCTAGTGTGGACAGACACACTTGCTGTCGTTGGAATTTTATCGCGTCGCGTGTATTTAGGACACGGTGTCACTCAATTTCAATTTTCAATTTCAATTTAGCTTTATTAGCATGACTGTGTAACACAATGATGCCAAAGCATCAACATATTATATATAAATAATAGAACAAACACACCCCAGATAGCAAACTGACATTGAATCAACGTGGAAATATGACATCGAAACAACGTTGATCTGACATTGTTTTGCTCATCGAATTAACGTTGAACCAACGTCAGACGCGTCATTCTTTTTTTAAAACTAACGGAAAATCAACGCGTTGTTTCAACGTTATGAAAGCAAACCAATTTTCGATTTTCATTTAGCTTTGAAGAATGCCGTGTCTGACGTTGGTTCAACGTTAATTCGATGAGCAAAATCAACGTTGTTTCAATGTCATGAGAGACGTCGTTTCCACGTTGATTCAATGTCAGTTTGCTGTCTGGGACAGAACATATATGTATAGAGCATGTCATATAGATCACGTCAAATGTCACTCCCTCACTCCATCACTGTCACTCACTCACTCCCTCACTCAATCACTGTCACTCACTCCCTCACTCAATCACTGTCACTCACTCACTCCCTCACTCAATCACTGTCACTCACTCACTCCCTCATTCAATCACTGTCACTCACTCACTCCCTCACTCAATCACTGTCACTCACTCACTCAGTCACTCACTCACTATTTCTTTCACTCAATCACTCTCACTCACTCACTCACTCACTCAATTTCAATTTCAATATAGCTTTATTAGCATGACTGTGTAACACAATGTTGCCAAAGCATCAACATATTATATATAAATAATAGAACAAACACACAGAACATATATATGTATAGATCATGTCATATAGATCATGTCATATGTAGCATGGTAAATCAATCACTGTCACCCAATCACTATGTCTATCTCACTCTCACTCACTCACTCACTCACATTGGTGTTTAATGATGAATGTTACATTTTAAAACATTTGCAGATAGATCTGTCTCCATCAAGCGCTGCTGAGAGACAACGTCGATGCCGTGCACGTCGGAATGCTGATACTGAGAGAAGGCAAAAATATCTAGAGAGTGAGCGTCAGAGATGGAGACGGGATGTAGAGCAAGGAAAAAAGAAGAAGATAAGTGATCTAAGTGAGCGAGGGAAGCGTCAGCTGCGTAAAAAGTGGAGGAAGCAGAACAAGAAGAGAAAAGAGAAAGCAGAGGCTAGGAAGCGCAGTCTTGACACCTTTCCTTTGAGTCCAGATCCTGTCAACAGTCAGGAGTTAGGATCTTCAAGTTCAGGGTTGTGTGCGGTTAGGGACTGTTCGTTATTTATTTAAGGGGCCACCGGAGGAGATTTGAGATCTGTAGTCAAAAAAGACTTGACCCTCCCCTCGCCAGCAATATTTTTTTCTATGACCCTCCAAAATGATTGTGAAAAAAGGCATGACCCTTCCCAATAATTTATTGATTACTTCTGTACTGGTTTGCGCTTGGCAAAGATGTTCAGATAGTCATGATAAATGACTAAACTCCTGCTTTCTCATCTAACTAGGGCTGTAAAGATAGACCAAACCTACAATTCGGTTCGTATCACGAGTTTTGATTTGAATTTTTTTTTTAAAATCATGTTTTCGGTGCTGATGCAGTGGTGACGCGTTTATGTAACATGCAATTTTGCGCTCAAGTTGAAAGGCATTTTGTGCATAGTAAAACATATCTGCAACATTTATCAAGTTCACTGATAATTGTGCATGCATTTAATCATTATGATACTAAAATCATAATAAAATAGTATGCTTCCCTTTCAATAGTCCAAATTCACGGCCATTTTCGTCTTTCTTCTGTGGATTTCATCAGCTGATTGATCAAAATTCAGATAGATCGACAAACTGGCTCATTCAACCGCACAGCGCACACACCTCACAAATTCAAGCCCACAGCTCAGATTTACTCACTAACACTGTTCTGGAAACGCAATAAGAATGGAAACTAAAATATGGTCGTATCGTCCTACAGCGCACATTATATCAGCTGCAGTTCGGGCGCCTCAGTCCCAATACCATAGGCGTCATTTATGGGGGAGACGGGTGGGACATGTCCCCGCCACTTTTTGACAGGGTCGATTTTGTCCCCACCACTTTTGAAACATCTCGCGGCACAGATGTACCAATACAAATAAAACATCCCCAGTTAACAGCATTCGTTTCATTTGTTTGTTTAATAACAGGCGATCCAGCACTGAAATGTGTTGTCTTCTCTCAGAAACGCGCTTCAATCTGTTGCGGAGATTCTTTCCTGTGAAATCACAAATCAAAATGCACACAAACGTGTCCGTTTCTCATGGGTTCTAATCCGCTCTCGTATATTTTTTCCCCCTCATCATTTCCCCACATTATTGGTTTTGATGAGGGGAAAAAAAACTATTCAAGTGCGGATTAGAACCTCGAACCCCCCGAATCCCGAGACGCTGGGCAAAAATTCGACCTCTGGACCATCACTGTACATATGCAAACAAGAGCGTATATACTCGGACATTGTGCTCATTTTTAATTATGTACATCAGGAAGCTACAGGACATCGTCTTTCAAAACATGACCTACTCGAAAGAGAAAAAAAGAATGAATGCGTTATTGTACCCAGCACTTTTGAAAATGCCCTTCCGAATGCGTCTCTGTCCCCACTGCACATTTCAAACCAAACTGACGCCCATGCCCAATACACTCGACGTACATTCACATGAATCACATCACATGTTAATGCAGCGGTAGAGTTACGCACACAGGACAATGCACTTATTCACAATAACAAAAGTTCATTTTTTGCTCGTGCTTTTTTCTGAGCGCGTACTGAAGCGCGCGCGGACTGTCAAACAGCGCCACTAGGATTTTTGTTGGGTCAGACTCATCTGACAGCGATGGCCCGGGGGCCGAGACCGAAAGAGCTACATGGAAAAAATATGCACCAAACAAGCCACTTTGAAATTTACCTGTTTTGATGAATACAAAAGTTGGGTGACCCTCCCATATAGACTAAAAAAAGTTGGATGACCCTCCCCTCATCAAAGAATAAAAAGACATGACCCTCCCCTATTTTCCTCCGGTGGACCTTTCCATAAATACCGAACGGTCCCTTAGGATAATAAATAAATGAATACATGTAGAGAATAAGAAGCAGGTCTATCATTGATGAGTAATTGTTTTTATATATGGTGTACATGACTTAAACCTGTTAAGTTACCAGTAGATTTTTGTTTTGTTTCAGGCAACATAAAGATGGAAAGCGAATTTCCAGGAAGAACAGGGATACACTTCGCAAAGAAATTGAAAAACTAAAGAAATCGCTAGAGAAGGAAAGAAAACATGCTGACAAATACAGAAAAAGATACAAGCGCTTAAATAAGAATGACTCCCCTCGTTCAAAAGTAAATGAATTAACTAAGACGAGCAGAGTAAGCTCCAAAATTAGAAAAACACTACTCTATCACGAAGCCTTGATTGAAGACATAAAGAATAAGTATAGTAAAGCAAGAAAAGAAAAAGAAAAACAACTAATAGCAAAGATAACAGGAGGGAGGATTGTGAAGAAGTACAGGCTACAAGGTTTTGCCGAAAATGCCCTTGGATTTTCAAAGAAGCGTCACAGTGTTCAGAGTGAAGACCTCTGTTCCACCAACAGAAATCCCACCAACAGGTTTACTGCTGCTTTCAAGTCCAAAGTCAAAACCTTCTTCACTCGAGATGACAACAGTCGTATAACGACTGGACGAAAACAAACAATTACAAAGAACAAGGTGAAGAAGCAGAAAAGGTTTCTGGCTGACACAATGAAAAATCTTCACAAAAAATTTCTTACTGAAAACACAAACAACATATCATACTCCCTTTTCTGTAAACTTCGCCCATTTTTGGTTGTACATCCTACTCTCTCTGAACGGAACACATGCCTGTGTAAGATCCATACACAGGCAGGGGGCCAACAGGTGGATCAATAGATAAACTCATCTTTCAGGCATTTTTGACCGACCCATAGCTGTCAACATGAAAGGGAGATTTTCCGGGAACCATCCCCAAAATAAGGTGTTTTTTTTTCTCACGATTCTTACTCTCAAACTTTAAAAATAAAGCACTAATCATTAAAAGTCTAAAGAGTTTAGAACTAGTCCACATTTGTGTGAGAAAGAGCACTGTGTCAGAAAGAGAATGTTTAAATAAGATCATCTTACGAGGGAGACGGGGAGGCTGTTTCTGCTGGAGATGATTGGGAGAGGTCTCTGCACCTTGAGGTCTCTGCGCGCGCTGACACGGAGTAAAAAGTCTTGTTTATACTCGAAGCGTCTGCACGAGCACGGTAAAAATAACGCGTTGGGTGCGCAAGACAGGAAAAATCGACAGAACACCGGCAAGACCTCACTTCAAGCTGTGTGCAAAGCTATTTTGTAACAGTGCGCGCAGCACCGTATCCGAGGACGACTTCAAGTCGAATCTGTCCGAGCTTGTACGTCTCACACAATCAGAGTGTAAAAATACGGGATATTTTACTGTAACACGGGAAGACAGTAAAAGAGCTAAAATACGCGAGAAACCTGGAAAAACGGGAGGGTTAACACTTCAGCGTGAGAAATCGGGGATGTGGCGTGTGAGCGTGTGAAATCAATCAAATGAGGGTGTCTCACGGCCAATGCGTGAGAGTTGGCAGCTATGCATGCATTCAGCATAAATCAACAGTACTCATACTGCAGAGAGTTAAAGAAAAACCTGTCAAAAGAGGAGGCAGTGATCCACATTGACTTCTCTGAAAACTATACATGCAAATACAGCTCAGAGATCCAAGCTGTCCACTTTGGCGGACCCTGACGGTGTTGGGGGAACCTTGAAAAGAACAGCGGACAAGCTGGTGACCAACGGCCACGACATACCCAATGCCCATGAGCTATATAAGGCCCTCTCTGAAACATACACAACTGTTAAGTTGTTGTATGTAGCATCTGAAGCAGTGGAGCAGGCAATGGAAAAGATGCCAGGCCAGATTCCACCAGTGCCATCCACAATGAAAACCCACCAAGTGGTCACATTCACTCCAGGATAAATCCTTTACCGGGAAGTTAGTTGCATGTGCTCCACGCAAAAGCAGCTGAGATGTCAGTGCTTCAACACACAGCATTTCACTTTTAACAGAACATCCCAGAAGGTGCCAACAGAAGGAATTGCTTGGGGAAGTGGAGATCTCATTGGGAAGTGGTGCGTTCTTAAATATGACAATGACCTTTATCCTGGGATCATCATGGAAACAGATGAAACACATGCCCTTGTAAAGTGGATGCACCATGTTGGTGCCAACAGGTTCTTCTCGCCTCCAAGAGATGACTTCCTGTGGTATCTCTTCAATGATGTGCTCGAAATCATTCAAGCACCACAGCCTGTGACATCCCGCCACATGGAAATACAGAGGGCTGTGTGGATACGACTCTCCCTGTCACTGATATGATGCTCTGTTTTTTGTTATTCAGAGCATGACCAATGTTTTCCATTAAATCTCCTATTTTAATAATTGCCCTCCCCCAGTTGTATAAAGTTTAAAACAAGCAAATCAGAAACAGAGAAACAATGTGTCCATACCACCCTGTCACAGTGAACCACTCCGTCACATCAGTTACCACCCCGTCACGGGGTAATGTTGTTAAAAATGTATGTAAAATAAATTAAAGGTGGAATACCTAAGATTTTTGCATTAAAATATACCAAAATCACAAGGCCAGTGTTATATATTTAGTTAAGATGATAACTTACAATATTCCAAATGTTTCAAACAATGTTTAAATCGCGAGAAAATTGAGATTTTAACCAAGGAAACGGGGCGTATGAGCAGGGGTGAGCTGAGAGTCGCGAGTCAATCGCGTCATATCCGCTTACCTCGGTTTCCGCTCGTACTACGTGTAGTCCTGGACAAATGCGGTACTAGTTGTTGTGCGTTAGCGTCTATCAAGCAACAAACGTCAGCTTGTTTCGCGCATTTGTTATGGAATGGAGCACAATTATTCTTTTCATTTATTCTCGGAATGTGAACTGTTGGCTGTAAAGGGGGTCGCAA
This sequence comes from Pimephales promelas, assembly GCF_016745375.1. Next base: position 1,835,578 of record NW_024121988.1, read on the forward strand.
CCCGGACGAGAAGCGCCGCGCCACGTTTAGGACAACTCCACAGTAACGTTATCGAACACCGGACGCGCACTTTCTCATCAGTGTATGGCCAGCAATATTGTTATGTTGTTATGAAGATAATGTCTGTTCTATGTTATGATTGTACTGTACAATTAAATACAATCGTTGCTGAGTCTGCATTCTGAAAACTTAACTCAGATCATCCGTTAACTGAATGAATTGAGAATCTCATCTGAAAAATCTAATAACTCTAGTAATTGTCATTCAAGCAGCTGATTTCTGTAAACGAATGCAAAACTAAATGCATATTGAAGCATAGGGCAAAGTCAGGATCCATTAGCAACGATTTGAGACAAAAATAATTAAAATTTTATATAAAACTATGTAAATGGCGCTCTGTGGCGCAGTAGGATTTTGAACACGGTCCTGAGGCGTTGCATCTTAATTCCGTTGCGCCGCCGGTATGTGTACACTTATAGATAATAATGTGTTCGAATTTTAAATATGTGGTGCGACGCGGCGCTGAGCTTCTCGTCCGATGTGCAACCCCCTTAACGTTCATTTTGTGAAACTGTAGCTGTGGCTGAATACTTACACGACATGAAAAGATGTGTCAAATGTACATGATTTTTTTATTTTTTATAAAGTTACCAAAAAGGAGGACCAGCCACGTCAACTCCTTGCAAGAGACCTGCCCCTTCAAACCCTCTCCACCATAGCTTCGTCCAGTGACTCTTACAGTAACATCTGTGATAACTAATTTACTTTTAAACCTGACTTTTCTTGTGGTTATTTCAGTTTAAGGAAAAACAAGCATGTCATTAAACTAGGGCTGTGCAAAAGTTAATTGCGATTAATCGCATCCAAAATAAAAGTCTGTTTTACATAATATATTTGTGTGTGCTGTATATAATTATTTTGTATATATAAATACCTATGCATGCATGTATATATTTAAGAATTATTTGCGCTTAAATTCTGTATATATATATAAATACATAATCTATATTATACAAATATAAATATTTTATATAGGAATAACACATTTTCTTAAACATATACATGCATGTGTGTGTATTTATATATACAAAATAATTATATACAGCACACACAAATATACTATGTAAACAGAGACTTTTATTTTGGATGCGATTAATCGCAATTAACTTTTGCACAGCCCTACATTAAACGTAACATTTATAGAAATCGAACTTTACCTCATGCATGAAAACTAATTTTCGATTCCTGTCTGACTGATTTATCCACGGTGGAGTTGAAAACAACAGTTCCCATCATTCCGCGTTCCTCTACATCGTCATCAAGCAAAGCCGTTGTTGTTTTGAATGTAGCGCCTTCTAGCGGCATCTAAATCTTAGGTATTGTAGCTTTAAATTTTACATATATTAATGTTTAATACTGGTCGTGTTGTGTGAACTAATAAAATTGAATGAAACTTTATTTAAATTTTAAGTGTATTTGTTTTTTTTAGTACAAACAATGAGGCCATTGAAATGTCGAATTCATATTTCAAGATTAAAAACTAAGAATACAAAATTTTTTTTATTAAATTTCAGACTTTCTGGTACTAAGTACTTTTGGTCCAAGGCCAATCGCAAGCAAAGGAAGGAGATGGTGGTAGCAGAGGTGACGAGGATGGAGGAAGATCGCTACAAAATCAAGGCCGTGGCGCAGGGTCGACAAGGAAGCTGGACAACCTGGGAGGGAATCATGAACCGGAACATCAGTTGGTCAGAGGTGTGGAAGATCCCACAGGCAAGACTTAGTTTCCTTATCCGGTCAACCTACGACACACTTCCCTGCCCTCGAAACCTCCATCAGTGGTTTGGGAATGAAGAATCCTGTGTACTCTGCAATGCTCCCAACGCAAGTCTCCAGCACATCTTGGCAGGCTGCAAGGTCGCTCTCTCACAGGGACGCTACAGATGGCTCCACGATCAGGTCCTGAGAAAGCTAGCCGAAGTACTTGAGGAGTGTCGACAGTGTAGCAAACAACCACCATCAGCAGAGGACCCCACCATCTTTGTGTCGGAAGGAGGGGTAAGGAGAAGCATTAGATCAAGAGAAACAGCAAGGCCCTTCTCTCCCAACCAGGAGTGGGACATGAGGGTCGACCTGGACAAGCAGCTCCGGTTCCCCACGGAGATAACCACCACATCTCTCCGGCCAGACATAGTGGTGTGGTCATCCAAGGCGAGATCAGCGCACCTCATCGAGCTCACTGTACCACTGGAGGAGGGTATCGAGGCCGCCTTCGAACGGAAGAAGGCCAAGTACTCAGAGCTCGCTGCCGAGTGCCGGGAGGCTGGCTGGAAGATGACCGTCCACCCAGTGGAGGTCGGATGCCGAGGTTTCCTTGGGGTGTCAACTATACACCTCTTGAGGGAAGCAGGAGTGACCGGAAGGAGGCTAAGGAGGGCAACAAAGGATCTGGCAGAGGAGGCAGAGAAAGGTAGCTTTTGGCTCTGGCTGAGGAGGAAAGATAGGTGTTGGGGGAAGAACAGCTAACCCCAGATAACAGCAGCAGGGAGGACAGCTATCAGCTGCAGGGGGTGACAGGGAGACGTCCCTGTCACTGCTCCGCCACCAGGAGACGTTCCAGAATTAAAGGAGCGAAACGTTGGTGAACGGTGGTTTCTGGCTGATGACCCTGCAGCTGACCCATGGGCACTGGAGGAGGTGCGACAGGCAGCAATGCCCAGCAGGTGGTAACATCTTCCTGTGCAATTACTGATGGTTTACATAAAAGGGACATTTTACTATTAGGAAAACATTATCTTTAAAAAATACATTTCTTGTTTTACAACTCTACTGGCACACATATTGTCCGTGACGGGGTGGTACAAGAAAGACTCCCTTGCCTTAATAAAAAAGGATAAAATTACTAAGGATTTTGTGCCCGAGGTGGGAAAATATGTTTTTTGGAAGATTATCATATTCTTAAAGTTGTAAGTAAAAAAAAAAAAGTTAGTTCTTAATGAAAATTGGGAAAATCGCAACGTGGAAATGGCACCCGTTTCGTAGAATGACTCAACTAAAGTTTAGACTGGCTGCCTGCACATTTACGGTCCTCGTGGCTGCGGCAGCTACAATTTGAGGGGGCTGGCTGCAGGACGACTCAACTTCCACTGATAATTTTTAATGTTTTATCTCAAGAAATATATTTGCTTTACTATAATTTTCGGGACAATTAAGGAGTGTTTCAGGATTCGGGACAGCTTAGATTTTTCGGGACTTCTGATACTAGCTCTGAACCAGTGGACACGCACTGTTATGAATGCACACACTTATATGGAAGCCTGTATTATCAAAATGTCTCGACTTAAATCTCAAAATGTTTCGACTTTAATCTCGAAATGCTAGATTTAAGTTTTTTTTGTAGATTTTTATTTTATTTTTTTTATGTTGCGGTTCAGGGCTTCAGTACAAAACAGATCGGTGTCCTTATTTAATTTTCTGAAAAGTGATCACATCAAGAAGAGGTGAATGGATAGCCTAGATGGAGAGCTGAGGATCACCGCCAACACCCGCCTCTGTAGTGATCATTTTACAAGTGATAGTTTTATAAACTTTCCATCAGAGACAACTGGGATTCACTTTTTTCTTCTTTTTTTATTGCTTGACAAACACAAAATTAACTTTAAATGTACTCAATTGAAATGTGCTTAAACACTACTGATTCATTTAGATACAAACTCTCGTCATGCAAAATCCCCAGACAGCAAACTGACTTGAATCAACGTGGAAACGACGTCTCTCATGACATTGAAACAACGTTGATTTTGCTCATCGAATTAACGTTGAACCAACGTCAGATGCGGCATTCTTCAAAGCTAAATGAAAATCGAAAATTGGTTTGCATTCATAACGTTGAAACAACGCGTTGATTTCAAGTTGATTTTCTGTTAGTTTTGAAAGAATGACGCGTCTGACGTTGGTTCAATTAATTCGACATTAATTTGATGAGCAAAACAATGTCAGATCAACGATGTTTCGATGTCATATTTCCACGTTGATTCAATTTCAGTTTGCTATCTGGGTCTAACTTAAAAAAATGCTATCTTAAAAAATTTAAAAGAAATTTCAAATAGCATGAATTAAGGACAGTGCAGATGTATGTTTCCTCTCTTAAATGGGTCATTGGATGCCCATTTTCCACAAGTTGGATTGATTAATATCTTCATGTAAAGTATGTAACATACTTTGGTTACAATTCCTCAATGGGTGTATAAAACAACTCTCTTTTTCCTCCTTAAAATCAGCTCTGTTCACAGCGACTCGTTTCGGTGCATGTCAGTTTAAACGATAATGAGCAGCTGCTCATTTTTAAAGTAATCGTTATCAGCCAGAAAAAACATTTGGCTGATATATTAAAGCCAATAAATAATGGATAATTCCCTTCAGCTGAGACAGTTCAGATACACTGATCACCATGTTTTTGAATTGCTTGAAAACACGTCCACTATTGATACGAAGGTCTCACCTCTCTCATCATCGTAAACTACATTTCTCCCCCACATCCTTCACTCTTGCAGAGATTACCCAAACTCACACAAAAAAAGTGAGTTTTATACATGTTTGGTATCATTCGAAATGTCTCATGGCAACTGGTACAAATGTCTCATTTCCAGATAAGGAAAACAAAAGCTAATAACGTTTTTAAGAGTTTAGAGATAACATTCACACAAAGGAATGAGGTCTCTAGACAAACGGTCTCCTACCCCCTTGTATGTCTATTTAATGAAATGCAGCATGGGGCTCGTATTATAATGAGAATTGTGTTTGGGTCATGGCTTTTAATAATGAGACTTGTTTTGGTAATCAAGCTCTCAAAAATTAGCTACTTTAAAATTTGGATTTAGATTTATCTGCCAACATATCGGTTATCAGCTTTCAAACATAAAGAATTATCGGTTATCATATCAGCCAAACATTTCATACCAGTGCATCCCTATTTCAAATGTACAGTTCATAAACACTCTAATTTTCACATGCTTTGCAAGTTGCGAAGCCTCTGTTTCTTTGGAAGTCAAATCTGTCTTCAACACACGTTTAAAGTTGGCATGAAACAGAAGTTGAGATTGTCATTCTTTCCTTGTTGTGAAGCGAATCTGAGTGAAACGGCTTCTGAAATTAGAAAAAAAAAATGTAGCACAGGGCTTGATTTCATCCTTCGGGAATTGATTGGATTGTTGAAAGTTGGGCGCTGCAAACAAAATGATTTGAATGCCAGTTTACATAGCCCTATTTCACAAGATAAAGGGTAATCTCTTTTCTGGTAAAAGCGCTTAGCGCTAGCACAGTTGCAGTCAGTGGACAAATATGCAGAGACTAAAAGCGGTCCGTCCTTTTGCTTACCTTTTTATGATGTCAACCCAAAGATGAAACAACCGAATTTATCACTTCACAGCTTTCCGTGTTTTCATGGATCAACTGGGGAGAAGTTATATCATGTCACACACAGACGACAACAATAAGACCCGCTACGATCGACATTCATTCTCAAAATGGACTGTGAGCAGCTTGTTTTCTCTCAGTCATTCATGTATCTGACAAAAGTAAGAATAGCAGATGTTTTCAGTTTTGTTGATAGTTTTCAGGGAGCTGTGAAAAGATCCATTCATTTAAATGGCATGACACTTGATAACTGCCCAGATAGCAAACTGACATTGAATCAACGTGGAAACATGACATCGAAACAACGTTGATCTGACATTGTTTTGCTCATCGAATTAACGTTGAACCAACGTCAGACGCATCATTCTTTTAAAACTAACGGAAAATCAACTTGAAATCAACGTTGTTTCAACGTTATGAAAGCAAACCAATTTTCGATTTTCATTTAGCTTTGAAGAATGCCGCGTCTGACGTTGGTTCAACGTTAATTCAATGAGCAAAATCAACGTTGTTTCGATGTCATGAGAGACGCCGTTTCCACGTTGATTCAATGTCAGTTTGCTGTCTGGGTGGTCACACTCAACGTTAATATATCGAAAAACAATAAATAAATAAATTGAAATGATGTCTGATTGTAGGCTATGAGTGAAATCGAGTGGCTTTTGTTAAAAAAATCATATATATGGAATTATATTTTCTTTTCATAAGGGGACCCCAGACAGTTAAATATTGTGTAACATCATGATTTAAAAAAAAACAAACATGTAACATCACTCACTTCATTCATGCAATCTCCTGGACTATTTAGTGATTTAAAAAAAAAATCATGATATTACACAATATTTAATGTCTGGGGTCCCCTAATGAAAAGAAAATAATTCCCTATAGGGCCTATATGACTTGTTATAAATAGTTTAAAATGAATTCTTACCTGGTATTTCAGTGTCAGAAAATTAACTTTTTCCTTTTGGAACACTTTGGACAGGTAGCTTAGGTGTGGCAGCACTTCTGCTTGCCGGTAAACTGCTGCCACAAATCTGTATGTTGCCAGGAAGGAATACAGCCCCTTGGCTGATGGGCACCTGTTGACGTTTGACTCTTCAGCCAAGGCTGCCAGGACTGCACAGTTTCACTGGAGGTTTTTAATAGCTGCGTCTTGCGACAGCCAGCGTTCACCTCCTAAGCAATATTTAATGAGTTGCAATTTAATTTAGCAGATGCTTTTATCCAAATCAACCTACAATTGTCAATGTAAGATTGTTTTACTTTCAGCAAAACTTGTCTTGACTTTCGAATCAGCAATGCCCAAGGTCTGCCCTGCCATCTTCAGAGCAGCAGTCCTATTGGCGCTGTTGCGGAAATACAGGTAGAGGTTCTGCAGATGGTCCCTAAATGTTCCCATGTAGGGTACAGATGTTGACGCATACTTGCATGACAGGGCAAGCCGATGGGCAGCACATGCAACAGACACTAGCGAGGGGAAGGCATCCTCCAGTTGCTTGGCTACACCATTCACTCTCCCTGTTTGGAGACACCATTAGTTACACACGACAATATCTGTTAACTCGCACTGAAACAGCCTTTGAACATACGTGCATACCAGTTATGACAGTAGCTCCATCTGTTCCCAACCCATATCATTTTGTGGTGGGGATTCCTTTTTTTGAAAGGATGCAATTGATAGCTGCGCCTATGGTTTTTGCTTTGCCATAAGGAACACTAATCATGTCAATAAATTGACTGAAGACCTGTCCATCTGTGTATCTGATGAAGACAGGAAATTGTAGCATTATCATAATTTTTGCAAAATGTTACTCGTACTAGATCTAACTGTCGACTGACTGAAATGTCAGTGGTTTCGTCAACTTCCAATCCGATTGCTACAGAATGATTGATATCGTTGGGGATTGGTTCCTCCACCACTCTCGTCTATAATTCTATGTGTTGTATAGTTAGTTGTTTTCCCAATCTGAAGAAGATCAAATGAAATATTAATATATATAAAAATGTTTATGGTAACTGTTGAATATTGTGCTTTTAGTCATTAAAAAAAGATCAGCCAAATTCAGAGATAAAGGCCATAGTGCTAATGTTGTTCAAGAGGGAGCCACAGGATAGCAAATCCTTCAAGATCTCAGTTTAAAAAAATGTTCTGACTCAATACTTGCGCTGTCTGTGTGCTTTAGATGATTAAACACACAAATCTTCTAACAACATGTGAGTTCTTTTGCATCGTCTTGAGGTTTAATATTTAAATTGGCAAGGTTTAAAAGAGTTTAGTTTAAACACAGATTGCAGAGTGTGCTGTTCAGGTCTCACAGCACACTTTGCTATAGCGTATCTCAACTCATGTGCTATCAACACCCTGCAGAGTTGATACCAGTGTCCTGACAGTCCATCCTACCCGTCAGATTGTCATACCAAGGCTTACTTTGCATGCGCACATCAATATTGTGTCATTTTTGTCACACTGAACAACACGCCCATCATTTTTTACTACTTGCGTGAGAACTGTTTCATCTGAGGTAAGTTTTTTACTATTTATGTTAATTTGACTTGACAGTGCAAAGAATGAGAGATGTTACAGTATTGTGATATAGTCTTTGACCATTACAAACAGGAGCGTGTCAGTGTACCTGCACATTAATACTGTGAATGGATCTCTTGTTGACATAGTCCGCTTTATTTTCAGAAGCAGAATATGTGTGCCATCATCAATGCATTCAACCTCAAATCCTAACGGGAATTCTAATTATTTGGTTACTTCCAGGGGTTGCAGCAAGATATTCTAAACTGAATGTCATTTATAAGGATAGCCTCATTTAAACTGATTTATACACCACTGACCTGCAATCCTGTGAAACTCCTCCAATTTGCTTTTCTGTCATTGTTGCTGCTCTGGGGAATAGTTCTGCTCCTCCAGTACTAAACTGTAAGTTTTGCCTAATGCAAAGCCATGTACTCCGGGTCTCCAAAGACTGGTTGGCAGTGTGCGTCCAGATTGTAAAAGATTGTAAAACCACAGCATCACTAAATGCAGTGTCGGGTAGTCCTCTCCTTGCAACTCCTCAGATGCTTTCTTGAAAGGCTCCAAGAAATCTATCACAGTTGTGAGCGTGTTTTGATATATGCCTTCCATGCGCTCTGACTGCCCCCTGCTTTCGAGTAGCTCGTTAATTTCTCTATTGCTTGCTCACAGATTTGAGCATGTCAATTTTACTGTTCCAACGAGTCTCACAATCTTGGACTAAGCCATGTGGGAGAGCTGTGCTTGCACTGGCTTTTTTAAGATATTTGATGATGCCCTTGCACGCGTCAATCATCTCCGTTACCTCATCAATGTCAGATCCACTGAACGTATGTTTCAGAATTGTGTTCAGAACATGGGCTGCACATGGTATTGTAATGGATTTTTTCCCTGAACCTGACTACTCTACAATAATACTCACTCTAGTTGGCCAAGTCTTATACTTTTACCTCAGCGCGTCTACAGTCGACGTCCTGCTGAGCTATAAACCTACCCTATACCCAAGCGCGTCTACAGTCGACGACCTGCTAGGTACTAATCCTATAACCCTGCCGCGTCTACAGTCGACGTCCTGACAGGTACTAATAATTCTAACTTACTTGTTCTTGCTGCGCAGCTTAAATAACAGACAGACTCCAGCAAATGTCCTTTCAATGCTTTTAATTACGGCCAGGAGAGTTCTCGAGCAATACTGTAAAAACAAGGCCGGTGGATCTCAGACAAATTCCATTGAGAATCCCCCCGAAAACACTGATACAACAGTTTTTATACAATATGGAGGCATGCCATAATGACATTAATTTCATTGGTTCTTCATAGGTAGACTGTTTTGTTACTGGGTAGAGGAGACTTTGTTTTAATGTTTCTAACTTAGTCATCTGTCTAGTTCCATTTCCCATATTTGTTATTTATACACAGTCAGGTGTTTGACATCACATTGACACACATTCATCTCAGGACATTGTATCAGAGATTTGGCTGGTTAAATGAGGTCAAATGTCGAAACATGGTTAGCTTAATATATTCAGTTTAAAATTTTCCACCACAGTATCCAGTGATAATTTTTTAGGGCAGATTTGATGTTAGAACCCTGGTCACTCACAAGCACCACTTGGTCGAATGAGATCCCGTATGAACACAGCTGCTCATTAATCTGTTCGTGGATGTTGATTGCTGTTTTGGGCAATGTGCAATCGAATTCCACAGTGGACATAACACGGCTTGCCAGCTTCCAGTCCTCTGTGATATAATGGCATGTCAAGACAGTGTAGGACCTTCTGTTAAAATCATCAGTCCACATATCCACATCAGTCGTTATTGCAACCCCTCCATGGTCGTGCACCGCTGACTTCAGTACCTCGGATAAAGCTTCTTTCTCGACCATGGCCTGTTTTTTAGCTCGATCACAGACTGTCTGCCTATGAGGAAGCACTCCATTTGCGTCGACTGCGCCATAACGTGCTCCAATGTTGATGAGATCCTGGGCTACTTTCGTAAAACCTTCCCCCGAAACAATATCAAACGGGCGCAGGTCTGTGCAACAAAAGTCCACGCAATAATCCACAAATTTACTCTTCACTTGAAGAGGAATTTTCGTGTGGTCAGGGCGCATAAAGGCATCTATAGTTTGTGGTCCTGGTTGGCCTGACGCTGCTCTATTCGGCTGTGATGGCTTCCCGGGGCCGCACTTGTGACGTGCCATGTTGGTCGTGCCAGTTTTGTGGCTATCAAATGTGTTAATTGCATCAAAAGCAGTACACATGACAAATCCAGCACTTTGGCCATCATCTTTGATTATTTCGTCAAATGTCTCCCACACTTTGCTTTTTCTGTTTGTGTATTTGCGGAGCTTCCACTCCCCGACCTCACTTTTTGTCTTGCCACCTCCATCTCTACCTGCAGACTGAGCTCGTGCGTGCGTCATCTTCGCGTCAGTTATTCAGCCAATAAAGTGTATGCCTATGTATTTCATAGAAAATTGTGTCTAGTACTATATAAATTACAAAGGTTTAATTGGCATCTTCATTTCAAACGGCCGACCGACCGCGACCCGAATATCATTAAAAATATTTTTGGTTGACTCGTAGCCGCGGGCAACCGCGGGTGACCGCAGGCACCCGCTCATTTTGGATCAACCTGCGCATCACTGGTTCTTACAGACAGCCCCATTGGCTTCAAGCTAGCTACCTAAGCATCCCCTTAATCCTTTTCATGGACCTTCGAGTCGGAGCTCATTGATGATCAGGGGCAGGAAGGGTCGAGGGTGGCTAAGGGCTGCATTAAGAAAGAATGATGTAAATATGATGAATGGTTTACATGTGGGGTTCAAGGAGTCTTTATTATCCCCGGGGGGTAAATTGTTGTGCAGCCGCATGTGACATAAGTAACACGCGGATTATACAAAACAACAACCATACAATCAGTAAAAATAAAAAAAAATGCCAGAGAAGTGCGCACATGTGGCAGGCAGCCCTCCTTTACAAGATCGATACAGCTGTGTGACTGCGGGGAAATGTGACTCCAACTGATATTAAAGCATACTGTACTGGGTGATGCCCTCCAGTATAACCAAAGTGCAGGGAGTGCCTGGCCATATTATTGACTTTACAACAAGCTCAGCTCGAAAAAATGCCGTTGATCGGTCAGTCTGTGGAGACACCAGCACATCACCCAATTTCCGGACCCGCTCAGGTGGCACATTTAACCAGACCAGCAAAGTCAAGGTGTGCTATCCACAGAAACCTTCACTGAGAAAGACAGGCAATGGCCCTGAGGCCATTTAATGGGAGAGAGAAAAAGAGGATACAGCAAGGATCTCCTACATCACACAGTCGGAGCTGCGGCACAGGGACATGAAAGTTGAACACTGGATTCATAATCAACCCTTCTTTCCCTAAAATAGGCATGATTCCTGATGCACTTGTGCATTGTGCATGTTGGAGGAAAGAATGTGTGGGGATTAAATGCCCTTTGAAGCACCAGGACCATAACATTGTGCAGGCATGTACTGACGAGGAGTTTTATCTGCAGTTGGAGAATGGAGTTGAAGCAGACCCACAAATACACCCCAGTTAAACAAACAAACTGGGGTGGAACAACCCCAAACAAAGTTTTGGCTCATTTATCATTGCTTAAACAATTTTATATATGAACTATAAAATATTATTCCATGGATTAGGTAGATTTAAATAGTTTAAGCTTCAATGAAAATGAGCCATAAAACAAAAAGAAAATGCATGCAAAAGGATGTATGGCACAAAAACAGAACTACCATAATCCTGAACTAACTTTGAACTCTTCATATTTTTCTGAAAAAACCTGTAGGGACCAATGAAACGACAATCGCTGAAGTCAGTGCCGTACAGTGAATCAAGGAAATACATCTCTCTGCTTTTTGGTTTCATGATATGTAAAACTAGCTCGATTAAGTTATTCTCAAAATTTAAACCATAAATACTTACACATATCATCCAATGGTTTGTAGCCCAGGAAGGCAGTAAGATGAAGTCACATCTTGCTATATGGTCCTAATACAAACAAACACCTAAAACAACCTTAGTTAACTTCTATTAAAATTGCACAAGTCATACTTAAAGGTAAGTTAGCTGAAGGGTCTGCACACAATGGAGGCAACCATGTCACTGTCACATAAGAGCTAACACAATGGACCTTTATGTTCTGTTAGATACCATTTAAAATTACAGTTAATTTGATTGCATATAAAGGATCACCTATGCACATTTTCTCACTCCCAAAAAAGGTTCCACACAGAAGACAGGAAAAATATTACCTTTAAGTCAGCAATGTCTCTGACAACTGAAAGGCAGGCATTCAAAATCTGTAATAATTTTAGAGAAACCAAAATTAAAATTCGCTCATCACAAAACAAAAGCATGATTGTGGATGTGATAATACTCACAGTCCCTTCAACATCATTTGGATGGCCAAAGGTAATAAAATCTGATCTGTCCAGAATTGTTGCTCCCACTTGAGACAATTTTTTTTTGTGATTCATCTTCATTTAAAGCATTTTTTATCTAGAAATTTTTTTAAAAAAACATTGTAAGTATGATTATACACTTTGCATAAAAATAAATGCTAAATAATTCAACATACCATCTTCATTTGGTCACTGCTTTGTGGATGCATCCAGCATGCCCTGTTTGGCTGCACATTTCGTAGGGATGTCAAATCCACTGAACCCCGGCCGGGGTCTGAAAGATACAAAATATTATTACCCAACTATACCGTGAAGTGAGATTTTACAAGTACAGTGTTTATCATGACATTACTTACAGTGTACTGGGTCTATTTGTGTAATATCACATGAGAGTCTCACACTATCATTTAGGGACTGTGGAGGCGTACTGTACCTTTACAGTACAAGAAAAAGTGATTTTACAAAATTACTGGTCATTGTAAGATGAAAATTAAAAAAAAAAAACTTACCAAGTACTATCTGACCATAACCATTAAAGGTGAACTGATCACTTGGCGATACAACTTTTCTCAGGCTGTCCTCCATGTTCTTATTCTGTGCCGTGTTATAATGGTGAATGATGTAACGCATCAAAAACGTGTGTCCTGATGGCGTGAGCATGTTCAGGAAATAATTGTTTTTGCGCATTGCAGCAAAAAGTTGCTCTGCGGTTTGAGTATTTACCCATCCACAAAGTTCTGGTACAACTTGGACTCTCCTAAGAGCATCTCTTGGGTCTTTTGTGTTGAATTCATGGAATTTATCATACAAAGCATAATGCTCTGATGATCCAGTCAAAGGACTGCAGTTGGTATCCTCCTTCTCCTTCTTATTTTTCAACCACTGTAGATTAACTTTGAGCTTGCCTTCTTTGGTAGCTGGATATTTTCTGTAGTTGGTTCAGCAAGTCTCCCTTCATGGGGACTGAAAGGTAAAGAATCTGCTTCATAAAGATTAACGTGTGCTGCTAGTCCTCTAGCAAAGTCGTATATTGCAACATTAGGAAAGGGCTTCCAACTCAGCATCAAGTCCGCAAAGTCTCTGGGAGACTCTGCTCTAATGTTGAATTTGGTGGAATAGACTACTCCACATGGACATGTAATGACTGCCCAGCCACCTAATAGAAAAGTACAAAAGTACAATTTAAAGAAAGTACAATTTAGAAAATATATATAAAAAATCATTGCAATGGTTACTTAACAAAAAACTACAAGTAACACTTCAACTATTAACTCAGTTTTTCAAAATTTAGTTTAGTTTTTCCACTTGTCATAATTTCTTCATACCATACTCGTACACTTTGTGTCAATCTACCTACTAGAGAGGTGGCTGAATACCAGTGCCCCAACTCCTGGATCGATGGAGAGGGACATGTATATTGGCAGAATAAAATGGTTTAATGGTCACCATAGTCTTAGTTTAATTTTTTATTTATTAAATTTAATTGATTTTAGAATTGATAACTTTCTTAATATCATAATGTATGTAAATATTTAATATCTTAATGTATGCCTGCTTACGCAATAATTTAGTCTTTGATTAGCATTAATAATAGACTGCACTAATTAATTATTAGCATTATTATGTATATTATTACAAATCAATTTCAACATTTCTTATAGCTACTAATATGATTTGTTTGTTCAATAAAACAAATGTGTTACATATTTTTCGCTTAAGCTATTGGTTTCATTGTTAACATCAATAAATATTCCTGTTGTGGCATGTTATTGGAGTCTTATTTCAACATGAAGATTTATTTAATGAAATATCATAAAAGTCGTTATGATACAAACTACTACTGCTATTTTTAAGGACATTATGAGATTAAGATAATACTACCTGTACGTTGTTTTACTGAACAATTAAGTACAGTCGTTGACTCGTTGCTAACGTCAGTCACAGAAAATTTTACCTCAGGTCGTAAGTTAAAATAATTAGAGAATCTTACCTGAAAATACAATGACATCTGCGATCTGCCTCCAAGCTGCTGACTTCCTTATGTTGTCTTTGAAAAATCTGTGGTTTATTGCAAATATTTCAGGGAAATATTAATTCATTTCCCTACTTCATTGATATGTTTTTCGTCGTCCATTTCACTCCGCGACTACGCTACAGAAATTACTTGAAGTGTGTTGTGACCTGGTAAATCCAGTAGGTGGCAGTACACAACCGTGAATGTAACCATGAGAGGCAAACTTACATTTGCTGCGTCCCAATTTGCTTATACTACGCCCTAAAAGTATGTACTGTTTTTGTGCAGAAAAATTATATACTTTTGAGTGTGTAGCAAAAGAATAGGCAAGCTTTGGGACATACTATTACGTCATCTTTAACGGGCAGCTCTGTCGTGGGCTGCGTGCATCCTGTCACTGTAAATTGTACTGTCAATCATCTTGTCACAGTTAAAATCCTACTCTATCCAATTTGATTTCCTACTGTTTTGGAGAGCACGTTGATCTGCCAGTCGTGGGTCTTTCATGTGGACCCAGATAGCAATTACATTTGGCCCGGATCCGTTTTAAGCCCCTTGCCTCCGTTTTTATCTTAGAGACGTTTTCTGATTGTGAACCAGATCCGTACCAGATATAAGTTTCAGCTTAAACATTCTAGCTGCCATCAGTTCAGTATTTATACCATTTTACAGATCTGGCCCAGATCACTTTTCCGATATGTAACTGAAAGACAAGCTGTGTCTGACACTGATTTGGTCCAGAACTGCAATATGAATCTGAGCCGATACTGTTTTCACACTGGTGTGGCCCGAATCTGTGATACATATCTGAGCCGACTGCATTTTAAAAAGGGCTAAAAACTGTTCTGGCCCATATCTGCAAAACGAATTTGAGCCAACACTGTTTTGACAGAGACTACCTGATGTGGACCACATCCGAAATACTTTTCTCAAACTGTGTGAAGAACTCCGTGCAATAAACATTTTCAAAACAACATGGTTGTCTGCATATTTTTTTTCTATCTAGAGCATGAGATAAATGTATTGTCATTAAGCTGAGCAATATTATTCGTGTTTAAAAACTATACAGCAAAATTTTGTGATGCTATAAGGTCCGTTACAGCACAGCAGTTTGAGCTCCGTTTTAGGTCCGTTTCACGACAGCGCCAAGTGAACGTTGGGTCTCGCTTGACTGTCGTCTTGCAGATACGGTCCACATCCGTACTACGGACTTCAGCCAGAAGCGCCCAAAAAAAAGAAAAAAGATATCATCATCAAACCAAGCTCAACGCAGATTTAACTGACCTGCTAGGCTACCACACGTAAGTTTTTATGTGTTTATTCTATGTGTTTATTATGTACATCTATTTGTATGTGTTTATTCTAATTTACTGTCTATTACTTAAAAGTGCAAGTGAAATGCTGTTTGCTTTATAGATAGCAGTTACAGGCTTGTTATAGTATTTGCGAATCATAAAGTGTGTTAAAGACGCATCTGCTATAGCCCTACTGCGCTATACAAATAGGGTGTAGCACAGAATAGACCCGATTAGAATAACCAAACCAACTTTTTAATGGCATATATTTGCGTTAATGTGCTGAATTTTAAAAGGTAATTAGTTAGGATGCCCAGACGTCCCCGCGGTTTATGGGACAGTCAGTCCCCATTTTTGGTTGCCTCCGGGAAAATTCAGAAAAACTGTTACCTGTCCCTGTCCCTGTTTTTTTTGTTTTTTTTTGGAAGATGTATTTTAATCAGATTTACAGTCAAACTAAAAATGTCCCCGTTTTTTCCAAAATTTTGGGAGTCCCCGGTTTTCGGTCTCGGACATTTGGTCTTAGCTTTAGCCGCTATGCCGTTAAAGCGCTGATAATTGCAGGCACACATTCGTGAAAATGACACCATTAATTTTACACCTTGACCGACCATTTAAACACTCGCTTGATTTGTATGCTCCCAGCTAGCCATCATAGCAGTGTCAATCACTGATGCCACAACCTGCAGCTTCTTATCTTTTTCATTTTTGAGCACCACTATTTGGATTGCTGAACATTGCAGTTGCTTGGCTGTTAACAATTAAGTTAGACACTCTCAGAAAAAACTTATTTTTGTGTTTTAATGGCAGTTGGCAAACTTAACGGTGCATTAACGGTGCCACCTCTCAGAAAGACAAACCTAGCAATAACATTCGAGGACGTAGATCAGAATACGTCACGATGAGAAATAAAATGATTCGTCAGATTTCCCAGCAGTCCGTGCTTTTTTGTAAAAATGGAGAATAAAACACATAGTCCAGGCAAACTAATTAACTCATTTTGGATCCAAATTTTTTTTCTGCATAGATAATTTCTATGAGGTGTCAGACACTGGCGTAGGAACCGGGGGGGGGGGACGTGTCCCCCTCAATATGGAAAAATGCGGCATGTGTCCCACCCAAAAAAATCCATACCTAACCTACCACAGGAACAAAAACTGTACATTTGGAACTTTTATTTTTAAAGCGCGACAAAGAAGATATACAGTTTTGCCAGCAAGTCAAACCCAGAGTCATAGTTAGGTTAAACCATTAAACCTTCCCATTTCATGTTTGAATAATCACCATTCGCTTCATATATTTCACTCATCACCGGAGCATCTGATTGGTAGAGAGAAGTTAACATTACACTAGAAACGCACCAGCTTTAAACTGGAACCTACATGATTTATCTAATCTGACAATGTTATTTTTGTTATTAGCTCCATGTTACTTATAATATCACATACCTTTGTTTGCAGTTTGAATAAATAATAAACACAGCAGTTTGAACTCTTCTTCACTTTATTATTATACCACACATCAGATCTCCAAAATCCCGCGACCATACCAAGTGCGCATGACCCATCTACGGCAAGCCTCGAGGGGAAAAATACATTGCATACACACATACAACGAGTGCTAGTACATCATTACCGGTGTTAACAGACTTTGTTGGATTATGTCATTTACAACCCAAAAAAGTCTGTTACAATAATAATAATAAAAAAGATTTTGAGGACAGTTACACTGTATTGAGAAAGTTGAGAAATAATAATATTTTAAACAATAATTGTCATTATTGAACCCTTGCTCTTATTTTGTTTCTGATTTCTGAGTTTTGTCATAATTTTAGCAAATAATTTATTTTATATGTTTCGTGACAGTTTGTTTTAAGAAGTTTCAAAGAGTTAAAGAGTTACGTAAAAGTTAAAACTTTTTTATTTAAGTAGGCATCTATTTTTTAATCAAGTATTTATTTGTATTAACACTGTATTCATTTATAATGTATCATTATTGCATGACATTTGTGTCAATAATCGTCAAGCACAGGTGACTTCACGTAGTGGGAGGGGGCCCCAAAACAGACCGCCACTGCATGTACCACATTACCAAACTATGTTACTATTATGGTGGTGGGATAGACGTTGATTCATAGTGGCCAGTATGTCCCCCCCAATGTCAAAGACGTTCCTACGCCCTTGTGTCCAGAACAACATAGCCTACTAAAAGTCCTAAGAAATCCTAGTTGAGCAAATATGTTAATTTGTCATCAATCCGAAATGTGTGCCAGCCAGTAACAACACACCCCATATTTGCATATTACAATTAATTTTCAAAGACACTTGTAATAAAAAAAAATTAAAATAAACAATAAAATACTTTTCATGGGTACTTTCATAAAGTTATTTTGATAGGAGTAAAGGAAAAAAAATGTGTATTGTCGCCTGGCTTATTGGCACACATTGGATTTTGATAAATTAACATATTTCCTGAACTAGGATTTCTTAGGAATTTTAGTATGTTGTGCTGGATGTTAGTCTGTCGTAAAATGCTACTTTGCCTGGACTAAAAATAAATTAATTGTGATTATGATTTTTTTTTTATTCATGGCCAAAGTATGTTACTGAAATCAAACATACATTAAAGCCTTTTGAGCCTTTTAGCCTACATAATTTAGAAATACATCTGAATGTACATGCCTCCAACCTTACACTGAACAAAGACCATTACCACTATTTTTCTCATTTAGCCTTCCCCAATTACAATTAACCTTACAATTACAATTTTGTTATTGGTATTTTACTTTCATTTTCTTGTAAACAAACGTGAGTCTCCTGAGTCAGCCGTAGATAGATAGATAGATAGACAGACAGACAAATAAATGTTATACTTGTTACCAAATCTTTATTTTTGATAAACCAGACAACTTTTCCAGTCACATAATAAATAAAATTAAGCAAGACAACAACTTACAACATACTTTCCATTTCTTTTCCAGATGCTGAAAACATGATGCAAACTGTTGAGACGAAGGTATAATACTCAGATTTTCATTTCAATTTCAAACTCCATACTTTATATATATATATATATATATATATATTTTTTTTTTTTTTTTTTTTTTTTTTTTTTTTATTCAATTTCCATTCGAGATCGTTAGGCTACCTAAATGTAAAAAATGAATAGACGCAAGACACCTGTTTCCAGTTCAGCATTGAGGAGAAGAGCCAGGGTAGACCTTAATAGAAGGTTAATTGATATCGGCCAGGAAACACTTGCAGCCACACTTCCTCCCAGAGATATTGGGTCTCCAACAGATGATGTTGCAGAACTTGAAAATGAAATCATGGAAGAAAATCTTGGATTAGATCCAATGGCAGCTGTTGTGTCTGACCCAGAGGATAGATCTTATTATCAAGATGATAGTGATGTAGAAGAAGTATCTGACTGGGAGGAACCAGAAAAACTCATAAATCGCCTTTCCAACTGGGCATTAACATATTGCATTTCCCATATCGCACTTTCGGCTCTCTTGGCAATATTAAAGATCCACCACTGTGACTTGCCAAAAGATGCACGAACTCTTCTTAAAACAAGAAGAGATTATTCTGTTAGGGAGCTCTGCGGTGGCCTTTACCACTACATTGGCATTTTGAGGCGTTAAAACATACCCTTTCCCAGTGGAAAGACAAGCTTGTCGATGGATGTTGTTTATATCTTCAAATGTCAGTGGATGGCCTGCCACTTTTTAAAAGTTCAGGTCTTCAGTTGTGGCCCATTTTAGGTAGATTGGTTGGAGTACCCATGAAAGAACCTGTAGTCATTGGGATGTACTCAGGTATAAAGAAACCTGATTCATCTAAAATGTATCTCACAGATTTGGCAAATGAACTCTCACAATTACAGGAGGGGTTTACATTTGAGGGAAAAGGCTCACTTTAAAAGTTCATTCAATGATCTGTGACGCACCGGCAAAATCCTTTTGAAAGTCACAAAGGCTTTTAACGGTTACTATGGCTGTGACAAGTGTATTCAGAGTGGGGTGTACCTCAACCACCGCATGACATACCCCCTCATGAATAGCCAAACACGGTCTGATGAGGCATTTGCCAGGCAGGAGGATGAGGAACATCACCATGGTCCTCATGCCTTCACAAATGTACATTTTGGTTTGGTGTCCCAAGTCCCACTGGACTACATGCACCTGATGTGTTTGGGGGTGGTAAGGCGCCTTATCTTTCTGTGGATGAAAGGTCCTCTGACTGTCCGTGTACCAGGGAGAGACGTGGACAGAATATCCAGAAATCTTCTAAGCTTAAGACCCCACATTCCTTCGGAATTTGCTAGAAGGCCAAGAGCACTGAACGAAGTGGATAGATGGAAGGCGACGGAGTTCCGTCAGTTTCTCTTATACACAGGGCCGGTGGTGTTGCGCGAGGTGTTAAGACCTGATCTATATGCAAACTTCCTGCTGCTGTCGACAGCCATGGCAATGCTGGTCTCCCCTTTCTTTGCCAGAAAGTACAACGAATATGCCAACAGCCTCCTTCATGCTTTTGTGGAACATTTTGCCCGCCTGTATGGAAATGATCAGTTAGTGTACAATGTGCATGGGTTGACCCATCTTGCACAGGATGCAAAACATTTTGGCAATCTGGATGTTATATCATCCTTTCCATATGAAAATTATTTGCAAAAACTCAAGGGTTTTGTACGCAAACCCTCAAATCCCCTGGCCCAAATAATCAGACGCCTGTCCGAGGGATCAAATGGTGGTGTTACAAGTGACCAGCCCATCAAATTGTGCAAAGAACATGCCCGAGGCCCTATACCAGTACCAAACTTGATCTGTCACCAGTATGATGAACTGATATCAGAGAGGTTCACCATGACCACAACATGTCGAAACAACACATTTCTGATGGGCAAAAATGTGTGTCAAATTATTAATATAATTGACTGTCACAGTGATATCACAATTGCCTACAGACAGTACGGGATGGTTGAAACATTTTTTACCTATCCTTTTAATTCAGACATTTTAAACATTGTGATACCAGCTGACCTAGGCCATGAGATAAAATTCTCCAAACTGTCATCTTTCACACAAAAATGCATAGCTGTCCCTTTCAATGAGGCAATGGTGGTCATACCATTGTTTCATATGAAGGACTAGAGACTTTTTTTTTTGGAAATCATAGTTCAGTTCAGTTCAGTTATGTATTTTTTTAATCATCTTTTTTTTTTTTACACAATGATTTCTAAAAGACATTTTGTGGAGTAATTTTCCTCGACGAGGACATTACAGAAGTTGTGCCAAGGTCATGGGTTAAAGGTGATGAATGTTTTTGGCCAACATTCATTTCTGAGGAAAAAACCCAAAAGGCCATAAAGAGGCATGAAATGCCAGGCCCTGGCTGGAAAATCTTCAAAATAAGAACACTCTTTGAAAAAGGTAAATAAACAAACAAACAGGGTAATTCTATGTCTTTACATGTTAGAACAACAGTTATGCCTTACTTAATTTATCCTTAATTATTTCCATATCTGTCTTTCTTAATTTTTATTTTTTTTCATAATAGTAGATGACTTCAGTAAGGCAAGGCAAAAGCTGAAGGACTACAACAGAAATGGAACGACAGTCCTCCAGTCAGAGGATGAGAGCTCAATGGCAAAAAGGAGAAGAAAAGCGACACAGTATGTACATTATAGATAATTGTTGTATTACTGCAAAAGCTATGGCTGGGGATGGGTTTGTACAAAAAAAAAAGCCTTTGTTCATGCCTGCCCAGTAAATGACGCTATTGCCTTGTCATTACAATTTGACCTCTGTCTTCACCAGTTACCCAGGATTTGAAAACGGCGGTACTGACTCTGAAACTGAGAAGACTCCAAAAAGAAGACCAGATTCTCGGCCTCGGCCTCGGCAACCACTCGCTATTAGCGCTACCCTTCCTAGTCTCCCTCCAGCCCCCCTCTGTAAGTTTTGATTGATTGCCAACTGCAACAATGTACAGTCCTGTGATTTGTACCACTGCAATATGTTGATTCACGGTTTTCATTTATCAAAAGTGGACATCGCAGTGGACATGGGTCAGGAGTCTCTGGACAACACAGGACAGGAAACCTTTACAGACATAAGCTGGAATGTGAGGAGGGAGTCAGACCCCTTCAATGGTAGGAATCGTGCTCTGTAGCAAAATTACAATACAAATGAAAGTACAAAGGTGATGTTCTGTCCTGTTAATTTCTGTCCTTGTCTGACAATCTGCCTCTCTTGTTATCATTTTCCCTCAATGTTCATCTAGTAATCAATAGCTCAGCGCACCAGTCAACACCACCACCACCTCAACACTCAGCGCACCAGTCAACACCACCACCACCTCAACACTTGAGTCCAGTGTTTGACATTAATATGGGCTTCCCCTATTCACATGGTGACTTTTTCATACAAATTTAGTACATGTGTACAATAAATATCCATACTTTTTTTTTCTTGTTTTCTGATTTTAACATTTACATACCTTTCCTCAATTAGCCAGCGGTGGTGGAGAGCCTGGAGGTCACCTCCTCTTCAAGCCAACTTTCAGAGTTGGCCATGAAACAGGGCCAATTCCTTGCACACGTAAGAAATAAAAAAAAGGAATGTTAACAATGTTTACAACATCTATTTATATATATATATATATATATATATATATATATATATATATATAGTAGCTAATAAGAATCTACAATGTAAATAGCCATGAAAATAAAGGAAACGCATTGAAGGTGTGTCCAAACTTTTGGTCTGTACTGTATATATATAAGTATAGTACAGCTGTGGGTTGATTTATTGACCATCATTGTGTGTATTATTTCCTTAAAGGGATAGTTTACCCAAAAATGAAAATTCTATCATTGTTAGCTCACCCTCATGTTGTTCCAAACCTCTATGTGTTTATTTGTTCTGCTGAACACAGAGGAAGATATTTGGAAGAATGTTTTAATCAAACAGATCTCATTCCCCATTGACTACCATAGTAGGAAAAAATACATATGGTAGTCAATGGGGATTGAGATCTGTTTGATTAAAACATTCTTCCAAATATCTTCCTCTGTGTTCAGCAGAACAAATAAACACATAGAGGTTTGGAACAACATGAGGGTGAGTAAACGATAATAGAATTTTCATTTTTGGGTGAACTAACCCTTTCATGTTTAAATAACCTTTAGTCTTAAGTCTTTTCTCCAGATTAACACATTTTTTTCAACTTTCACAATGTTTCAGCGGCTCAGCTACATGGCCTATTACTTTTGGAAAACCTAAAGCAGCAGGTTGCCCAACTCGCCACCACTGTGAACCTGCTCATGGCCAAGGTCAATAACGGCCTCCAACCAGCAGCCTTTGAGTGGTCCGGGGAATTTCATTTCCCCCTGGAATCAGATGCAGAGCTGGACCGCTTTGAGACCTGGCTGGCGGACCCTGCCAACGATAGGCAGAAACATGCCCTTGTAAGCATATTCCCCCAATATGCTCTCATTGTATTCTCAAGACACTTGTATCATCTTGTACTAAATCTAATTAATCTAAAGTAGTATTTAGTGCTACAATAGACTAAGCTCTTTATGATGATGTAACTTGAATGTTATGGATAAAACCATCATCCAATTACCCACATGTCTTAATTCTAAAGAAAAAAAAAACTTTCAAAAAAGTGGCTTACCTGTTTAAAAGGTGATCCAACTATCTTCATGCCCCTAGGTGAATACCCTGTCTGCTGTCGGGGGTGTAGATTTGAAGAGGGTGACATGGAATATTCTTTCATACATGTTTTCCTGCCCCCTGTCTCGCACGATTAATTGGAAGGGTGTGAACAAGAAGAGGGCCTTCCACAGGATGGCATCACGGACCCTCCTCAGCCGTAAGTATAGGCTATTGTTTCAAATGTCCTAAGTGAATTTATATTTATTCACTCAGAAGTCTTACAGATTACTCAAATATGTAAAATTATAGCAAGGAGACATTTTAATTGTTTATTAATAAAGTCAAGATGAAGTTGACGATGCTGATGCTGACTCGCGATCTTTGCAGTAGTGAATGCAGCAGAGAGAAATGCACATTTAATTTCATAAGCAGAAAGCGCTCTGTTTTCTTTCGTTTTGAATTGATCTGTTTAAAAGTAGATATTTCAATATAGATATATTGTTCAGGTCCGTGAATATGCTACCTTACGCTGAGTTTCGGTTTGAGACGCGCTCCAGTTCACAAGCCTGCACCTCCGGGACGTTATTATCTATAATTGTCAGCTATGTTACTTCTTTTTTATTCAATCCAGACAATTGGTGTATTAAACATTGATTAAATTTAAGATACAATTAATTAAAAACGAAATTCCCTTTAAAGAAAGGCTTTGTGTCTTCTGTGTGAGGTCTCTGGAAGTTTTAAAGGAGTCTTGTCACTTCTGTAACATTGCTTTTTCCTCAAATGTGAACGCAAAAAATAAAATAAAATGAATATTTTATATTCTGTGCAGAGCCAACCCTTCTTCATCTGATTTGCTTAGTGTAATTCACAGAATTACAACTACAAAAATCGTTGCTTCCTAAAAGTTAAAGATTCTTTTTGTCACGCATGAATGTCTATTTCCCTAATATTAAATATAAAATGCATGTGTAGACTGATATTTTTTCTAATTTCCTTTCAGGGAGGAGCCTATGGACAAACAGACATTTCAATGCATTTTCTGAGAATGTATTTTTCAAGTTTTGACTGCAAATGTCATGTCCATAATGCTGGAATTCCTAAAATTTTAAATAATTTATCCTCAACTAGTTTTGTGGTGTGGGTCTACGTATTTTATAATGTTAACTTCAAATAATAGGCTACTAATAGTAATTTAAATATGTGGTAGCATTAGACTGGATTAGCCTACTTTTAAATAACAGTAACAAGTAATAAATAATGTATAACAGTTTGGAAGTAACCAGTGTTGTGCAAGTTACTTCCAAACTGTAATACATTATATTATATATTACTTGTTACTGTTATTTAAAAGTGATTCATACCTTACAATATTACTGTCTCAGAATTGTAATGCGTTAAATTACTCCTGTATAACGTTTGTGTTACTTTCACCAAAATAACTATCAGAAGTAGAACTTAACGTTGGGGCTGTAACGATATGCGATATGAAACCAAAATCGCCACACTCAGATCCACGAACCTGCAGAATCGCGACGTACCCCTCCCAACTGCAGCGTTATCCTTCCAGATCCAATGCTACCTTATCTTTAAATTAGGCTAGTATTATTTGAAGTTAACATTATAAAATACATAGACCTACACCACAAAACTAGTTGAGGATGAATGATTTACATAAATGATAAATGACATGACATTTGCAGTCAAACTTGAAATTTTAATTCTCAGAAAATGCATTTAATATACCAATAGCCTATAGAAACGTCTGTTTATCAATAGGCTACTCCCTTAAAGGGTTAGTTCACCCAAAAATGAAAATTCTGTCAGTATTTACTAACCCTCATGTTGTTCAAAACCTCTATGTGTTTATTTGTTCTGCTGAACACAGAGGAAGATATTTGGAAGAATGTTTTAATCAAACAGATCTCAATCCCCATTGACTACCATAGTGTGTATTTTTTTCCTACTATGGTAGTCAATGGGGATTGAGATCTGTTTGATTAAAACATTCTTCCAAATATCTTCCTCTGTGTTCAGCAGAACAAATAAACACATAGAGGTTTGGAACAACATGAGGGTGAGTAAATACTGACAGAATTTTCATTTTTGGGTGAACTATCCCTTTAAAGGAGTCCAGACATAAGAAAATACCAGTCAACACGTGCGTTTTATATGTTAGGGAAATAGACACGCAAAAACGTTAAAGGCAATACATATTTTGTAATTCAGTGAATTACACTGCGCAAATTCGACGAAGAAGGGTTAGCTCTCCACAACATAAAATATTCATTTTTATTTTATTATTCCTGTTCGCATTTATGAGGGAAAAAATAATGTTACAGACGTGAGTTCTCTGTTATACGGACGCGAGCGCTCTGAAGCGGCACTAATTAGACTCCTATAAAACTTTCACAGACCTCAAACAGAAGACACAAAGCTTTTCTTTAAGGGAAATTCGTTTTTTATTAATTGTCTCTTAAATTTAACCAATGTTTAATACACCAATTGCCTGAATTTAATAAATAAGAAGTAAATATAGCAGACAAAGACTATTACAACACGGATAGGAGGCGCAGGCTTGTGAACTGGAGCGCCTCGTGAATCGAAACTCCAGGTGTATAAGTAGTCTTTAGCTTATTCACAGACCTGAAAAAAATATATATCTATATTGAAATGTCTAACTGTACACAGAACAATTCAAAACGAAAGAAAACAGAGTGCTCTGCTCTGTGCATCTCTCTGGCGCATTCAGCCTACTGCGAAGATTGTAAGTCAGTCAAGTTCTTTATTAATAAACAATTAAAATGTCTCCTTGCTATATTTGACATATTCATAATCATTGCTTTTTCATCAGCTTTTAGGTGCTTATGTTACATGAACGCGTCGCCACCGCATCAAAAACATGATTGCGATGAAAACATGAAAAATGCCACCTAAACCTAACTGTTTACTACGGAAAGAAAACAGAACGAATAGCCTAATGCACATATCTTGATCTCACGAATGTGGTGAAGATCTTATCATTGCAATGCAGTCTCTCTAATCTCTAATGCAGCAGACACGAACGTTAGAGTTTCGTTGTGCAGTGTAACGTGCGTCATTGAATTCCTAACGAGTTTCGCAAGTGTCCAGATAAACTCGCACTGTGATTGTTCTTTGATCGCTTTCTTTCTGTTTATAATTCACAATTTAAATAAGATTTGTTTTTCATCCTACTAAAAGAAACAATGTGAAGTTGATTTTTAATCACTGCCTGACTTACTGATACAAAAACAGTATTGAACGATTTTAAAGTGAAATATAGCTGCAAGCAGCCATTACCGGGGCCAAGCGCAAGAAGCGGCAACATATGCCAAAATGGCAAGGAGTGGCAGACCAACTGCTGCAAGGAGCAATTAAGGGCATTTTGAGAGAACTTTGGGCAAATGGCTAAGAAAATCACATAAACATTAACTTATAAGATGATTTAATGGGTTATCACTTTCGAACAATAGGTGGCGCAGTTACGAAATAGATGTGATGTGGTCAGAGTGAGGTGACAATGACACATGCAAAGTTTGGTGTCAAAATGTGAAGGCATTGCAGAGATAAAGCCTAAATAGTAATTTTGGCAGCATGCCTAAATTTTGATGCTGTGGTATACAAAAACGGTTTTGTCTATCATCGTGCAATTCATAACTTTTAGTCGGCACGGTCTGGAGATGATACGATTCAATTTTCGTGAAAAATCGGACAAACGGTCTAGGAGGAGTTCGAAAAAGAAGGTTTTTCAAAGAAATAAAGATGGCGAATAGGACGTTTGTCTGATTATGGAAAACCTGATATCTATGTTTTCGGCATAACCCAAGGAATCTATTAAGATCAGTTTCATTGCAATAGGCAAATTTATTCAAAAGTTATTAGCGTTCTCAGAAATTAATTATAACTTTTGACCAACAGGTGGCGCTGTCTCAAAATCTTTTAAGTACCTTCAGGGCATGCTGCTTATGGCACACACTGAGTTTTGTAATATTACACCAATGCATTTGTTTAGTATAGCATTTTATTTCACAAAACTATTGAAGTCAATGGGAATTTCACGTTTTGTTCTATTATAGCGCCACCAAGAGGCTCAGTCCCACAATTTTTTTTATGTGTCCTCAGAGTGACCCCATACATATGTGTGTCAATTTTGGTGAAAATATCTCAATTTGCTTCCGAGTTATAAACATTTATATGAAAAAACACGTAAAAAATGACTGACACATGACTTTGTTTGAATTTTACTACCCCTTACTATCAATATTTTCGCATTTGGGCATTAGCGTATAGTTAACAAGCTATGATTCCGTGTTTCTGGCGGTGGTTTCGTCTCGATCGGAACAGCGGTTTTGAAGATATCGCCAAGTGTTTTTTTCGCGCTAAATCGCTACGCTACGCCATCCGTGAGACGAAACCGGACATATTTGGTATCGTTGGACTCGGCAACGATTCAGGACCTCAAAAATATGACTCCCGTGAAAATAAGTGTACCACACCCAAAGTTATAAGCGTTTGAATAAAACAATTCACCACTAGGTGGCGCTGTTTCGAAACTTCTCAGGCTCCTTCAGGGCATCGTACTGATGACCCATACCGAGTTTCGTAACAATTCGTTCATGCGTTCAAAAAATACAGCATTTCAGCACATAATTCAAAATGGCCGACAGCCAAAATGGCCGATCTGGGAAAATAGGATATCGGTCGACTCGGCATGATGCCCTGAATCTAACGAGACCAAGTTTTTGATTTTTGGACAAACCGTTCAGAAGTTACGAGCAAAAATAGCCATTTTTCATATCTCCGGACCACTAGGTGGCGCTACGCCGAAACGCTGCATGTAGCCTCAGGTCATGCTTGTGATAACATGTACCAAGTTTGGTCTGAATAGGATTAAGCGTTGCGGAGATACAGCCTCACGTCTGTTTTTGCAAGCGCTACGTAAAATTAGTTTGCGCGTTTATCGAAAACGGTTCTTCGAATCATCTTGAATTCCATAACTTTTTGTCAGCACTGCCTGGAGATGATCCGGTGCGATTTTGGTGAAAATCGGACAAACCGTCTAGGACGAGTTTCGCAAAAGTAGGTTTTTTGAAAATTCAAAATGGCGGCCATTTTTTATGACGTAAAATGACGTCATAGGGTGCGATCGAATCGGCATGAGCTCAGGAACAAGAAGAAAAAAGAATTTTGTTGATAGGCCTTACGGTTCAAAAGTTATTAGCATAATAAAAGTGCAACTTTGGACAGTTGGTGGCGCTAGAGGGAATGAGTTAGAGACACCAAAATTGGTGTTTTTAAAGTTGGGACTGTCCTCTATCAGAATGTCAAACCAAAACAACTTCCCGCAAAACCGGTCTATGGGCTGTCATAGACGCCCAGTCGGAAGAAGAATAATAATAATAATAATAAATATAGCTGCAAGCAGCCATTACCGGGGCCAAGCGCAAGAAGCGGCAACATATGCCAAAATGGCAAGGAGTGGCAGACCAACTGCAGCAAGGAGCAATTAAGGGCATTTTGAGAGAACTTTGGGCAAATGGCTAAGAAAATCACATAAACATTAACTTATAAGATGATTTAATGGGTTATCACTTTCGAACAATAGGTGGCGCAGTTACGAAATAGATGTGATGTGGTCAGAGTGAGGTGACAATGACACATGCAAAGTTTGGTGTCAAAATGTGAAGGCATTGCAGAGATAAAGCCTAAATAGTAATTTTGGCAGCATGCCTAAATTTTGATGCTGTGGTATACAAAAACGGTTTTGTCTATCATCGTGCAATTCATAACTTTTAGTCGGCACGGTCTGGAGATGATACGATTCAATTTTCGTGAAAAATCGGACAAACGGTCTAGGAGGAGTTCGAAAAAGAAGGTTTTTCAAAGAAATAAAGATGGCGAATAGGACGTTTGTCTGATTATGGAAAACCTGATATCTATGTTTTCGGCATAACCCAAGGAATCTATTAAGATCAGTTTCATTGCAATAGGCAAATTTATTCAAAAGTTATTAGCGTTCTCAGAAATGAATTATAACTTTTGACCAACAGGTGGTGCTGTCTCAAAATCTTTTGAGTACCTTCAGGGCATTCTGCTTATGGCACACACTGAGTTTCGTAATGTTAGACCAAAGCATTTATTTAGTATAGCATTGTATTTCACAAAACTGTATTGAAGTCAATGGGAATTTCACGTTTTGTTCTATTATAGCGCCACCAAGAGGCTCAGTCCCACAATTTTTTGTATGTGTCCTCAGAGTGACCCCATACATATGTGTGTCAATTTTGGTGAAAATATCTCAATTTGCTTCCGAGTTATAAACATTTATATGAAAAAACACGTAAAAAAATGACTGACACATGACTTTGTTTGAATTTTACTACCCCTTACTATCAATATTTTCGCATTTGGGCATTAGCGTATAGTTAACAAGCTATGATTCCGTGTTTCTGGCGGTGGTTTCGTCTCGATCGGAACAGCGGTTTTGAAGATATCGCCAAGTGTTTTTTTCGCGCTAAATCGCTACGCTACACCAACCGTAAGACGAAACCCAGCATGTTTAGTATCGTTGGACTCGGCAACGATTCAGGACCTCAAAAATATGACTCCCGTGAAAATAAGTGTACCACACCCAAAGTTATAAGCGTTTGAAGAAAAAAAATTCACCACTAGGTGGCGCTGTTTCGAAACTTCTCAGGCTCCTTCAGGGCATCGTACTGATGACCCATACCGAGTTTCGTAACAATTCGTTCATGCGTTCAAAAAATACAGCATTTTAGCACATAATTCAAAATGGCCGACAGCCAAAATGGCCGATCTGGGAAAAATTGGATATCGGTCGACTCGGCATGATGCCCTGAATCTAACGAGATGAAGTTTATGATTTTTGGACAAACCGTTCAGAAGTTACGAGCAAAAATAGCCATTTTTCATATCTCCGGACCACTAGGTGGCGCTGCGCCGAAACGCAGCGTAGCCTCAGGTCATGCTTGTGATAACACGTACAAAGTTTGGTCTGAAATAGGATGAAGCGTTGCGGAGATAAGCCTCACGTCTGTTTTTGCAAGCGTTACGTAAAATTTGTTTACGCGTTTATCGAAAACGGTTATTCGAATCATCTTGAATTCCATAACTTTTTGTCAGCACTGCCTGGAGATGATCCGGTGCGATTTTGGTGAAAATCGGACAAACGTCTAGGACGAGTTCGCAAAAGTAGGTTTTTTAGAAAATTCAAAATGGCGGCCATTTTTTTATGACGGAAAATGACGTCATAGGGTGCGATCGAATCGGCATGAGCTCAGGAACAAGAGGAAAAAAGAATTTTGTTGATAGGCCTTACGGTTCAAAAGTTATTAGCATAATAAAAGTGAAACTTTGGACAGTTGGTGGCGCTAGAGGGAATGAGTTAGAGACACCAAATTGGTGTATTTAAAGTTGGGACTGTCCTCTATCAGAATGTCAAACCAAAACAACTTTCCCGCAAACCGGTCTATGGGCTGCCATAGACG
The DNA here is from genome assembly GCF_016745375.1 of Pimephales promelas. The sequence goes on from NW_024121988.1 coordinate 1,866,468, forward strand.
CCCAGTCGGAAGAAAAGAATAATAATAAATATAGCTGCAAGCAGCCATTACCGGGGCCAAGCGCAAGAAGCGGCAACATATGCCAAAATGGCAAGGAGTGGCAGACCAACTGCAGCAAGGAGCAATTAAGGGCATTTTGAGAGAACTTTGGGCAAATGGCTAAGAAAATCACATAAACATTAACTTATAAGATGATTTAATGGGTTATCACTTTCGAACAATAGGTGGCGCAGTTACGAAATAGATGTGATGTGGTCAGAGTGAGGTGACAATGACACATGCAAAGTTTGGTGTCAAAATGTGAAGGCATTGCAGAGATAAAGCCTAAATAGTAATTTTGGCAGCATGCCTAAATTTTGATGCTGTGGTATACGAAAACGGTTTTGTCTATCATCGTGCAATTCATAACTTTTAGTCGGCACGGTCTGGAGATGATACGATTCAATTTCGTGAAAATCGGACAAACGGTCTAAGAGGAGTTCGAAAAAGAAGGTTTTTCAAAGAAATAAAGATGGCGAACAGGAAGTTTTGTCTGATTATGCAAAACCTGATATCTATGTTTTCAGCATAACCAAGGAATCTATTAAGATCAGTTTCATTGCAATAAGCAAATTTTTCAAAAGTAATTAGCGTTCTCAGAAATTAATTATAACTTTTGACCAACAGGTGGCGCTGTCTCAAATCTTTTGAGTACCTTCAGGGCATGCTGCTTATGGCACACACTGAGTTTTTAATATTGACAACCAATGCATTTGTTTAGTATAGCATTGTATTTCACAAAACTCTATTGAAGTCAATGGGAATAATTTCACGTTTTCTTCTATTATAGCGCCACCAAGAGGCTCAGTCCCACAATTTTTTTATGTGTCTCAGAGTGACCCCATACATATGTGTGTCAATTTTGGTGAAAATATTCAATTCTTCCGAGTTATAAAACATTTATATGAAAAAACACGTAAAAAATGACTGACACATGACTTTGTTTGAATTTTACTACCCTTCTATCAATATTTTCGCATTTGGGCATTTGCATGTAGTTAACGAGCTATGATTCCGTGTTTCTGACGGTGGTTTCGTCTCGATCGGG
>NW_024121988.1:1875756-2181454 GCF_016745375.1 Pimephales promelas
GTGAAAATCGGACAAACCGTCTAGGACGAGTTCGCAAAAGTAGGTTTTTTTGGAAAATTCAAAATGGCGGCCATTTTTTTATGACGGAAAATGACGTCATAGGGTGCGATCGAATCGGCATGAGCTCAGGAACAAGAAGAAAAAAGAATTTTGTTGATAGGCCTTACGGTTCAAAAGTTATTAGCATAATAAAAGTGCAACTTTGGACAGTTGGTGGCGCTAGAGGGAATGAGTTAGAGACACCAAAATTGGTGTATTTAAAGTTGGGACTGTCCTCTATCAGAATGTCAAACCAAAACAACTTTCCCGCAAACCGGTCTATGGGCTGTCATAGACGCCCAGTCGGAAGAAGAATAATAATAATAATAATAATAATAATAATAAGAACCGGCACAGATACAATAGGTGCCTCCGCACCTTCGGTGCTTGGCCCCTAAATATGTAGTATTTAAAAAAATAATTAATTTTCAAAAAGCTATTTTTGAAAAAAATGTATAGATTAAAATGTATGATCATTTAAAACTGTCCATTTGAATGTTGAGGTTGGAATGTTCTCCATTCCAAAAGAATGAAAGTGATGATGTCATCAATTATGGGATCTGCATACTGCATTGTGATAGGCCTTTTGAGTTTACCTAAAGTGGACATCTGCTTGGTCCAGAAGCTGGCATCCCAGTTAAACTTGATTTTCAATGGGGTCCAAGCCTCTGAGAGCATCAGTGGCTCCAGTAATTGCTGCATCTGAAGAGCAATCTGACAAATGAATTATAGATCAAACCTCATGATTACAGAGACACCGAGTTATAAATATTGCATGCAATTCTGGCAATGAAACTGAAACTCTTTCTGCGCTGTTTCTATTTTTGAGTTCGTGAGAGCATGATTAAGGCGAACTCTAAGAGATCTAAATGCAGCAGCAAAAAGAGGTGAGGCTGCTTTAAACTAATAGCGCTGACATCTTTTTGAGACCTGCCAGAAACATAGAACGCAGCTGCCAGGAATCTTAACATCTAAAGCCCACTTGGACGTTGAGAAAATCCTACCAGCTCTTTGCTGAATAGCAGCGGATTGCGTCTGTGATGGGCCGTAGCCCAGGTAAAGAAGTTCTGCACATGCTCCAGCTGGCTGCACAGTTCTATGGCCCCCTGCAGCTGGTCCTCCAGACGTTGCTTGAAATCACTGGAAATACTCTGCACCGGAAGACAACGACAAAAACATGGATCCCCTCGTCACTTTTCCCAAGATCCCCATCTGTTTGGATTTGTCACTACTTGGCGGAATCTGTCTATTTTGCATGATTTGCTCTGAAGACGTTCAGTTCCGCACGCTCCATCACCACGACATCCACAGTCAGCTGGATGTTTGGAGATGAATGCGTTTGGAAAGACGGAGAGGGAGAAAAAGTAATTACCTCCAGTTGCTCTATTAATAGGTTGGCCCGTTTGTTAAGCTCGTTCATCATAATCATCTTTGCCATTTTTATCTGGTTCTCTGCCTTCCTCTGCGTGATCTTTATACCGTGGAGCCTGGACAAACGGAAAGAAAAATGAACAGGGAGATGGCTAAGGGAGGATAAACAAACCGATATGGCCAGTACATCTGGATGCTTAAACATCTGCTGAAATCATTCAAAGGAAGTAATGGATCTTGTTAATGTCATTATGCTTCATTTAATCTGTTTGTCTGTTCAGATGAGTAATGGACACGCTTTGCTTAACTAGCATTAACGCTAACATTAGCAGCATCGAGGAGGTGGAATAGATGAGGTGTCGCCCCACCTGCCCTGGATCTGTTTGGCGGTGCTCTCCACAGTTGATCTTTTCTCCTCCACTCGGGCCATGAGGTTCTGCAGGAGCCAGCGCTGGTCTTGCAGAGCTTTCCCAACATGCACCAGCCTAGAGACAAGAAACCAACAGCAAGTAAAACACCTTTGACTTTTAAAGTTTACACACAACATGCTCGATAGCATATAGCTGTTGATACGTGAGAAAGAGGCCATCTGTTCTGTCTGCATCTTTGTGCATGTGTTTAGAAAGACCTATGAGAGAGAGAGAGAGAGAGTGTGTGTCTGCAAGTGCTTGGATGTGTACAAGTGCATCGTGAACGTATGCATGCGTGTCAGTGGGTATTTGTCCTCTACGCATACCGGTGGTCTTTGTGGGCGGACAGGTGACAGATGCTGCAGGCCATGAGGTCGCACGTTTCACACAGGAGTTCCAGAGGCTCCTGTTTATGGAGAGGACACATGACAACAGCATGCCCGCAGCAACCGGCTCCTGAGACACGCAACACAACAGAGAGAATTAGATGATGCCCATTAAGACCACATTATCTATAATCAAGAATCACAAATCAAAAAGAAATGTTATAAACGTACGATTGAAAAATGCATGAAAACAAATGTGTTAATAAAAGCATGTGGAATCTCTTAGAGGTTTAATGAGGTTTTAAGTACATGTATGCAGAGCGAACTTGTTGGCCTCTGTGAGTCACTCTCTATGCTAGCTTCATTTATTTTTAGTGGAAAAACAAAGCCCATCAAAACGCTTATAAATATTTCTGGACGTATAAATGCATCTTTTTATTCCAGCAAAAGAAAAAACAGATAAAAATGGAACACAGCAGAGCTTTGATCAATCAGTTAATGTCTCATTAAAAGCCCTGCCAATACGAGGAATGTACCTCTACATGTGCTTCTGAAGAGCCAAATAAAGTAACAGATACTGCCATCACGTGTACCTTTCCAATGGCCCACATTTCTGACACAAACCCAGCACTGGACATTTACACAAACTACCCAGCTAACTAAAAGATGTTCTAAGAACATTTTGCTGACATTCCCATTCAGTTATAATAACGTTACTTCTGAATGTTCTCTGACAGTGCAAAACATCTAGTTTTAAAATGCAGTAGTAACATTTAAAAGAAATGCTAAGCAAACATCTTAACCTTTCAGGTAAAAACATTCTATGAACGATGTATAAAAAATGTTTTTGTGTTAACTTTGTGAGAAGAATATGAAAAGATACCTTTGAACAATTTTTTTAACATTACTAGAAGAATGTTTGCTCATAACTTTAAGAGAACCTTGTTAGCCACAATGTTAGCTAAAGTGGTGAGAAAGTTCCCAGTCAGCTGGGGATCCCCACATACAGGGCTTAGACCATTTTATTTTATTTTATTGTATTTATTTGTTTTTTTTAGTAATTTAACTTATTTTGTTGTTCCAATAAAACAAAAATAAATTCTTTCTCTTTTTTATATGAATTACTATACATTTATATATTTATTTTAAACATACAGTACTGGTCAAAAGTTTAGAAAAATAACTTGCTTTTAAAAACGCTCATTGAGTTTTTGAAATGCACAATGTGCATTTGAAATGCGCATTTTGTTTTTGAAATGCTCATCAAGACAATTCTTATGCTCATCAAGGCTGCATTTATTTATTTATTTGATCAAAAATACAGACAATACAGTGATATTGTGAAATATTATTAAAATAATTAAAATAATATGTTATCAAAACTAATAAAAATAATATTCAAATTTAAATAAATAATATTAGAATAACACAATTAAATTAAAATATTATTAAAACAATTCAAAATAATGGTTCCCTTTCGAGGGAACTCGCGATGCGTCGATGACGCTTTGGGAATGCCTTTGAGTCTGAAGCACTACTGTCAACTAGTCCAATGGAATGAATGAAGGGTCACAGGCGGGTGAGGTCATGACCATGAAGACCGGTGCAATGCACGCATTGGCTTTTGTATTAGCTTTTATATTTCAAGAAAATAAATAAAAAACAATTGGAGTTTCCTTCGTGGCGCCTTGAGACTGAGGCCTGCAGTTCAAACTATGGTGCCGGCATGGGATCTGGGGATAGTTTTGGAAGGCCTGTCAGGGGCTCCCTTCGAGCCACTAGAGTAGACCAAACTAATGGATGGTTAGTTTCAGAAAAGTTCCTGATATGTTAAGACATTTTCGTCCCTAAAAAGAGTCGGAGACCTTCAGGCTCTTCTGGTGTCTCCCACCTGTGAGCACTGGACACCTATATCCACAGGGCTGCCCCGTGGAGAAGATCTGATCAGTTGTTTGTCTGTTTTGGTTCACCTAAGAAAGGTCTTCCTGCTTCTAAACAGACAATCAGTAAGTGGATAGTCGAGGCTATTTCTCTTGCATGTGAGTCCTCTGGCCAGATGTGCCCTTTGGTGGTCAGAGCTCACTCTACCTGAAGTATGGCATCATTGACGCATCGCAAGTTCCCTCGAAAGGGAACGTCTCAGGTTACGACTGTAACCCTAGTTCCCTGAGAAGGGAACGAGACGATGCGTCTCCCTGCCATACTTCCTGCATCCCTGCGATTGACTTTGCTTCGGCTCTATAAGCTAACCTGTGCATTGCACCAGATGGCCTTTTATATCTTCCTGGTTGCCTTAAAATTTTAAGTTCATTGAACTGGAAAAAGTGAGTTAATGCAATGAAGGAGAATGATTTAATCATCAGAAACTCAAAATAATAAGTTCAACTAAATAAATTATTATAAAGTTGATTTGACACAAGAAAATATGTTGTGATAACAAATCTTGAAAATATTCATTCATTCCATTGGACTACTTGACAGTAGTGCTTCAGACTCAGTCACGCAAAGGCGTTCCCAAAGCGTAATCGACGCATCGTCTCGTTCCCTTCTCAGGCGTTTTCTATTTTAATGCACTTAAAATATAATTTATTTCTTTGATCAAAGCTGAATTTCTATCATCCATTACCATCAATTATTATCCATCCATATTATCAATTCAGAAATTATTCTAATACACTGATTTTATCCTCAGTTTTTATCAATGTTGGAAACAGTTGTGCTGCTTAATATTTTTTTGGGGAACCTGTGATACTTTTTGCAGGATTTATTGATGAATAAAAAGTGTTAAAAAAAAACTTTTCTACCTTTCTAACTTTTCTATGGTGATCAATCTTGAAAAAGTATCATATGTTATAAAATTAAAAATTAATTAAAATGAATCATATGTTATTATAAATTAATGTTATTCTACATTTCCAACATGATAATAAAACAGCATATTAGAATGATTTCTGAAGGATCACGTGACACTGAAGACTGAAGTAATGAGTGATGAAAATTCAGCTTTAAATTTAATTGCAAATTTATAGCGAAATTCATTTTTTTTCTCAAATAAATGCAGGCTTGATGAGCATAAGAGACTTCTTGTTTCCAATAATGTTTTTATTGTTAAAATATAAACTAGATGCCCCTGCTTTTTTCAGCTCAGCACATAAATCCACAAAACTCTACCAAAGATGTCTATCCAGAAATTAGTTGGTGTGAATATACACACATCTACTTGAACCTGGGCTGAAGCAAACGGCATAAACAAATAAATCAAACATTTTTGTTCCATTATTATACCAAAAAATCCTACTCTTAATAAAACAAGTCCCTTTGCATACATAATTCTGCAACCAGAGAGTTAGTCAGGCAGAACGCAGAACTCCATTAGAAATGAAGGACCTCGGTGACAGCACCTGTCACACTGGATCTACAGTCTGTCCATCAGAAGCGCTGGCTGGCTGATGCTGTGACAGTATAGGGTAGACAGAGAGACACGCTGACACATTGCACAGGGAGAGAGGGTGTTAAGTATGAGACCACAGGCTCCAACACTGAAGAGCTCCCACTGCCTCAGTGCATACTGGTGACCGACCACATCCTGCTTCACACCCGCACTTCTGTTTCTCTCACACTCTCTCATCTATCTTTTCTGTCATTCTTTTTTGTCACTTTATTCTCTTGTTTTTTGTGAGGACTTGTGGTGACGCTATCATATGTTTAGTGGATTTCAGAGCGTCTCACGAAACAGCTCAGGAGTATCGACGAAAGGAAGCTAGTATAGGACAAGCTGGCTAATTTTGTGCTGCCTTTTCTGAGAGAGAATCAGTTTTAGAAACTAGGTCACATAAAAAATACACCACTACAATACATCACAGGATAATTATTCACACTTATTATAAAATGCATTATTCATGGAGTTAAAGAAGAGGGGTTCGAAAAATATGCTGCAGAGCTGACAATGTCCAGTGGCTAAGAGCAGACATGTGCAAGCAAACAGCCAACCAAAGCTAAAAGAGGAAAGTAATTACAGATAGGCAAAAGAGAGACGTCTTGCCTATTTCAGACGGTGACGGAGGGTCTCGCGGCTGGTGCTGCAGATCAGAGGGTTGAGTGGAGACTCTCTCATGCTGGTGCAGGTCTGTGCACTGGAAGCACAGCCACTTGTTGCAGAAGGTACACAAGCTCTGCGCCATCCGGGGCTCTGAACACTCAGAACAGCACTGAAGCACAAGCAGATACATTGAGGAATCATTCTTTTGCATTCCGATAGGATGGAGTGAAGTAGTAGCTAAAAGTAGCATCTGTAAATATCTCAAGTAGCACTTTAAAATATCAAAAGAAGTGTTTTTTTGTTGTTGTTCATACAGTTAGTCAATATTGTTTCACCCCATTGACTTTCGAAATATCGTCTTTTGTGTTCTACAGAAGAAAGAAAGTCATGTAGGTTTGATTTTTTTGGGGTGAACTATTGGATGTCTACTGGGACTTAATATTTATAAACCAAGCATTGTTGTCATGAAAAACAACATAAAGCATTCATAATGAGAGCAAAGCTGCCCGTTTCAAAGGATGCCAAAAATATTCACATTTACATTCCGCAGTATTCCCAAAAAGCAAACCCAGCGAAACAATTACACATTATGCGACATCTGTGTGTCACAAGAAGCCGCAGTTTGCTGATTACCTCAGTGTCAAACCAAAAACAAATCAAATGTTGCATTTTGCAACTCTCCAAATCTCCCTGAAAATGCAATGCATAAGCAATCTTACCTTCTCCATGGTGGTGGCGGGATCCAGATTCCTCGTGAGAGCGTGAGAAAGATTGCGATATCCAGCCGAGCAGCTCTCGCAGCAGTGAGGCAAGGACACGGCAAGCCTCTGACACAGCTAGAGCTCCACACCACACTGTGACAGCTCTACCTGCGGCAGGAAGTAGTGCACACTGCACACTTTAACCCCGGTGGAGTAGACTCCTGAGCGCTCCTCGTGTGCCCTCAGCCGTGGCCGGCGTGTAGCTCTCCTCATTGGCTTCCTGCAGCAGCTCGAATCTCGAATCCTTCCCTCTGACAGCCACCATGATCTTTCTTCTTAAATAAGCCTGTTCATAATAATTGGGAATTAGGGAGGGCTGATAATTATTTTTTTTTCTGGGACAAAATATCCCCGGCAGCCCTTGTTGCCAAAAATGGAAGGGGAGAGGTGCCAGATGACCTACAATATTTAAGAGAATGGCACATGAAGGGTGTGAGATGGATCGGGGATGAGGGAACACACGTTGGTGCCCTCCTTCCTCACTTCCTTAGATCAGCACTAGTAAAGGACAGGTCCCTCCGGACAGGACCCGCTCCCACGTAACACGCTGAAACCGGGTCAGCCTTCTCCAGGAGAAGATGGGAATTGAGATGTGCTCGCACAATGCCCTGCAAAGCGTGAAATCAATTATGATTGTATCACACTTCATCTTCTTGAAAGAATTTTGAGGCATGACTTCTTCAAAATCTTTCACAGGTAGGAGATATTCAACAACCAATGCATGAAGTGGAAAAAGGCAGATGGGTGGGCGGGCAAAAGGGGATTGGCGTAAACTAACGAAACCGTACGTAACCCGAACTGACATCGGTATCGTGCAGATCCCCACTAAGAAACCACCGTGAGTCTGCCTGACAACAACCCCTGCAGCCTGACCTACAAATCTGACAACTCTCTCTTCCTCTAGAGCTGCTCATGGGAGCTTAAAACCATCCGATTCCCCATTGTGTACCCACAGACCCACTTTAAAACACAATTAGTCTACCCAGCCAGTCTTTCTCTTGTTCTTCGGGCAGACAGGCGTGCATGCGTCTCCCGTCTTGCCTTCCGTGCCACTCCATTTGGCTTTTAAAACAAAAAGCTTACGCTTCCTCTCTCTCTCTCTTTCTAACTGCCAGAGATAGCTCCTTTTCTCCAGTAAGTGAATTCAGCATGAGTATCCTTCTGCCTGAGCAAGCACAGCCATCTCTAGAGAAAGTACATTAATAGAAACTTGAGAGGAGGTTCCTCCCCTGGAAGAACACCTTAGTAACATCCATTAACATCATTGGTTATGAGATCATGGCAGATTTGCCCATAGCAGATGGTAATGTCTCACTACAGATTATTCAATTCATTAGGTCTTCCACTTATTACAAGTGAATATTTATTTTAGCCAATTATCGGTTTGCAGATTGAAGTCATAACACAATCATTGGTTATTAGAAAGAATGTTGTATATCCTTTACATAAGTGATACTAAGTTAATCTGATGTTTAAATCCCAGTATGGAATCCATGTACTGGATAGTTTCAGGTAGTTCCAAATGTAATATAAAAGTGAATCTTATTTATAGGGGAAAAGGACTTTGTCAATATCATTGTAATTGGTAAATAGGAAGTGGTAACACTGAAAACATAACAGAAGAACATTTACATAAAAATAATAAACCACCTTAGATAAAATGTTATGAGATTATATGTAAGCAGAGATATCTTGACTTCTATTATGCTGTGGCCTACAGTGATAGGCAGAGATAAATAAGTGTAGCCACTGAAAATGATAAGCAACCACAAGCTTTGCAGAATAAAAACGGCACATTACCAGTATGCTAAAAAAAGGTTTTCATACATATAGGCTATAAATTATAAGGTGGGAGTCTTAGTAAATGGCCATTTTCATACAGCTATATTTTTTCCAACATATAGGGATAAATAATAATAAAAATGGCAAAAAGTTGCAAGTCAGAACCAAAATTAGACGCCAACTAAAGAACAAAAGTTCGTTCGACCAGAATGATCCAACCCGACACTACTATACGCATGCGCACGGCATATACTTCGGCAATAGACGACATTTCAGTGTGGATAACTTTATAGAATAAAAGAAATATAACACACACACATTTTTTTTTTTTCAGAGATTAGTAAAATGTTTTTCCAGGCTAACTGAAGTTTAGCTAATGGCTGGCTCCCAATTATGGACAGATCGGCGACCCGCAAAGACGACCTTTGGAGTTAGGATACATTAAATAATTTAGCAGATGTTTACATTTCATAGCGATAAAAAAAAAAATCATATTTGCACATAAAGTCGTAGTATAATTCGCACACTAAATAAGACAATTATTCAGCAATGTGGAAATATGTGCCATTTTAACAAACAATAGTAAGTTAATTGGAGTCAATATAGGAGGCAAACACGTTAACGTTATGTTGACAGAGTGAAACTTAATGCTTGTTAAGGGATTTTACAGACAGATAATAATAGGATTAATTCCATTTCAAACCCCTCTGGAAGATTATTTCGCGCCATTTACTTCAAAATACACACAAAAAAAGAATAATAAAGACTCCCCAGAAACACTTTAAAAATGAATGGTGCTAAAACGAACGCGTTGAACAACATGATACGAAGCACATGCACGTGTGTTAGTTGTAATATGTCAAAATGCCCCCAAGTATAGATAGACCTCTGCGTTTTTTGGGAGAATCTTCTCGCACACCTCAGATGGGATGGGACTCCACAAAATCCTGCACAAACTGCTCATACGTGCAACATTTGTGATTAGCGCATAGAGCGTCACTGATATAATCACTGACGATAAAAAACGAAATAGTGATGAACGCATGCACACATAATGAGTTTGAACCGCACCTTGCTTCTCTTGAAGAGGCACAAATCCAAAAAGCATCCTCCTCCTCCTCCTCTTCGGCGGCTGTAAGATTATCGCGATTTCAGCAATGCTTCAGTGTCTAAACTAGCTTCATATAACCATATCCTTAAAAGTCTTTCCACCCCTGGAGACTATTTTTGAACGCTTGTGATTTAATTTCCTCTACCGCTTAGGCACTGCAACTGTCAAAGGCACAATCGTGCATACATCTATAGATGCACAACTTTAAGCGTAGACTCCAGTAGATCTGCCATCTGTGGAAAAAAACTAGCACACGCAATCAAAGTTGTAATGGAACCGACCGCATTATCAATCCTGTCCTTCACCTCACCGTATCACGAGTCTTTTTTCGTGATACGCACCCTGCGTTGCGCACTAAAGTTCTTTACCTTTGAATGTCGTCTGCATCCAATCCAGCAGATGTCGCCTTTGCCTCAGGTTTCAGGTGAAGAAATTAGATTAAAAAAAAAATGTTTGCCACACTATATTAGTGATTTGAGCTGTCAGCAAGACAATATAGAAAGCTTTCAGTTGATTGTCTAATGCTGGCAGATTAAACCATATTATTATTCGTATCACACGTAGCACCTGTTACGGTTAGGTAACGATGTTTATTCAACATGTTATATCAGGATCATTTTAATTGGAATAAAATGAGTTTTTTTTGTAAATACAAATTTTTGGATTGGGTAAAAAAAAAAAAAAAAAAAAAAAAAATCAACCCCAAAAAGTGTTACAGCACACACAGATAATATTTTAGTTAGTTTCTTGGATATACAAATCTGAACTGTAATTCGTATTTTGTATGCAATTATAATTTGGCACCTACTTCAGCAGCTTTTATAATTTCTACAATTTCTTTCACAGATTTGAACTTTGCCGACAAAAATAAATCCCTCCTGACAGCTTTTTTCTTTCTTGGTAGAGCTACAAAACACATTTGCTTTGACACCTTCTGTGACACTTGGAGAAAGATGTCAGTTCTGCACTTGCTCTCCTCTCAATAACTGTTCTTGTCCGGGCAGGGCCAAAAATAAACTTTTTTTGTGATACCTGCTAAGAGAGAGTGGATTGAGAAAAGTTACCAGACATAAATACTTTAAACCAACCATAAATCTGTCAAAAATATTACATATTGATATAATGTTCACCATCTAACACAATTAATTTGAATAACTTAGTTGGATGTTTGCAAGAAATTTGTGCTGGAAGTAGGATTTTAAATGTAATTTAGATTTCTCTGTTCATTAAACATTTTAGTGCATAAAATAACATTAATGGCATTTGCAATAAACATACCCTTTCTCTGAGATTAACCACTTTAGTTCATATTAATCCAACAAATATCAACTTGCAGATTTTTTTTTCTTTCCATCATCTGCCTTCCACAGACACCGGCTACACCAATACAGGACACATTTAATGAGTTGTGTATGTTTCTTTAATATAGAAAAAAAAAATGTGTCAAGTTTCAAAACATTCCCAGTGTATTATTCATTGCTACTATTTTACACACCAAAAAAAAAAAAAAAAAAAAAAAGCCAGACTAAAAGGATGGGAATAACTCAACTAATAGATAAGGCCTGTTTCTATGATCCTAAACATTTTGGAACAAAGCTGTTCATTAATGCGGACTGAGAAATTAACAGAAAAAGCTTTATTGATTTTTTTTTTATTAAACACTGTAAATAAGGTAATTATACTCTTCATGTGTTAATAAATGTACAAAATACAATTCATGGAGAAAATCTAGCGTTAAATACTACACAACCACTGTACATCCACCTGTCAAGTTTCCATTCATACATCTCATCCAGCTTAGCACAGCTATCTCTAAGGGTGGAGGTTATACTGCAATATAACCATTCATACTCTCAGTACCATCCTATTATTTCTCTAGTATCATATACAAGTACCAGGAAAGGTAACAACAGAGCTACATGTGAGATTAACAGCACGGCTTCCATAAATATGTACAAAAACATGAACGTCAGAGTCAACGCAATAGACATGGACATACGTGACTAAGCCATATTAGGTCTTCAGATGTAGCATTTGTAGAAAATGTCCACAGTTTTTGGTTTTACTGTAAAGTGTTCTTTAGTTCTTTTTATGAAGGAACTTCATTTTATTTCCTGAAAAAAAAAAGATAAAGCTTTGGTGTATCAGGTCATTTCTGAAATGCCTTTTCATAAAAGAAGGTTGATCTGTCCACCAAACTGCCAGCTGAAAACGCCAGGCACACGTTTTTTATTGTTGTTACTAGTTGTTATCTGATTTCAAATATAGTCATCTGGTCGAGACATGTATAAGAGCAGCAAAATATGGTCAGCAGAATGTTCAGTAATTTGTCCCAACCACTCTCCACTGTGATTGGATGGCTGGGTAAAAAGTGACAGTGACAAGCACTGCATTTTATTCAAAGTTGACATTTTTTTTAACTCTCAGCAACCAGAAAAAAAAGGAAAAAAAACTTGCAGCACTCAGTGTAAAATAGACACTCACAGTGTTGTAGTCGAGACCACCTCACTCGAGTCCGAGTAGACACCGAGACCAGAGAGAGTCGAGTCCGAGTCAAGACCGAGTCCATAGAGAGTCGAGTCCGAGTCGAGTCCGAGATCAGAGACGGTCGAGTCCGAGTCGAGACTGAGACCAGTGAGGGTTGATTACCTAATTTACTTTTATTTACTTAGAGAAATCCTTTTTTTTTTTTTTACTGAATTTACTAAGAGTTTAAAAAATATGATCAGTTTAGGGTAAAAAGGCCACATAGTAGGTGGTGTTAAAAGTAATTTTATTACAATTTGTCATGCGCAGTTGCGCACTAGAAAATCACCAATCACTGGGCGTGTCAATCAATTTAACGAAATATTTTATTAACATACATTAATAATCATGAAAAATATTTTGAATTGAACTCGAGTGGACTCGGGAATAATTCCGAGTCCTAAAAAAAAAAAAAATGTTCGAGTACGAGTCAATTCCGAGTCCAAATGGACACGAGTCCATGACAAGACCAAGACCATTGAAATATGGTCTCGAGACCGAGTCCGAGACGAGTCCGAGTCTCGAGTACTACAACACTGGAAACTCAGCTGTGTTTCGTTTAAATACGAACAATGGAAACAATTGAAAACGCTTTGGTGGACAGTACACACACCTTTTCATGTGTATGTGAAACATAAATGCTGTTCTGTACTCACCTAAACCCTTCAGAAATTTGTTGACTCCACTCTGTTCAGTGTCTGGTAACTCCTCCAGATACTGTTCCACTCTCTGCTCAAATAGACCTGATAAATAAATAAATAAATATACCCATTATTTCTATATTTATTTTTAAGCTTCAGTCAAAAGCATTGTTTTTGTTAACCAGAAGGTGGCAGTAAAGATCTGACTTGAATATTAACACCTCTCCACTCTATCTCAAAAAGACCCACACAAGTAGTGTATAATTATGCTGGGTGTGGGTTTCGAATTACACTTATAACGGCCTGAAGCTAATAGGCAATGATGTTTTATGAGAAGCCATTTTCTTTAATTGACCAAGCACGATTTACCTTTAGCCCTATACTTCCTCATCTCCTTATCCTGGATGAATCCAGCAAACATCTGAGACTCCATGAAGACACCCAGGAATCTGCGGATGCTCTTAGAAGCCACCGACTTGCGGAAGGCTTCGCGCTGGAAGATGCGCTCCCCTCTTTCGCCCTGGGTAAGAAACAGGGGATAGTGGCCAATGGTCTCCAGGAAAAAGCGGATGAAGGCCTCTGACACCACACTGTTCAAAGAGGCGGTGCACTCTGTGAAAAGAGGGGATATCAAAAAAGATTCATTATTCAATATCCTAGAGCAACTCAACTGGCCATTTATATTTTATCAACAAACAAAGTTTGACTAGGAAATGAAACAGTGAAGCCATATGTTCTGCTTCACAGTCGGAGCATGTATGCAAATAGCCAGTGAGTCCATTGAAAACAGATGGGCAAGGCCACAACGCCAGGCTTTTCACCTTCATCTGATTCGCTGTCGGAGTCTTGATTGATGATGTCGTTTCTCTGTTCGAGAGATTGCTCCAGAGCAGCTTGCAGTTTGCGTGGTAATAGAGAGGCCTCGTCATCCATCTGTGTACAGGAAGAGTACGAAGATTAACGCTGTAACAACGTTCAGTGATTCATATCATGACACAGCCTGCTTGTTTAGATTAGGCTTGTTCTCAGATCTTAATGGCAACACGCAATTAGCACTACAGCCATGGGAGAGTTTGTGTGAAACTTTTTGGAGAGAGATTGTTTATGGACGAACCTGTCTGATGAAGCGGTCTGTTCCAAGATCGACCATTAAAGCCTGAAACAGAAAGAGAAACCGATCTCAATTAGGTTAGGTGCGCCACCACGACTAATTTCAGTCATGTTTAAACGGAAATTATGTAGCCGACTAGATGACTAGTCTAACAAACCTCCGGAAGACTGTCTGTATAAGCAATGCATTTAAAATAATTGATCGCTATGAATCAAAAAGTCAAATCCCATACTGAATGGCACTAAAAAATAGGTCATATACATGTAACGCGCTTGCCTTGCATTATGATTATCGTTGCATTATGAACCGCTCATTTCATGTCTTAGGCCATGTCAAGTCAAGTCATTAAATCATGTTTAATTTGGACTTCTCAGTGCATGCTCTTTGAGGTGGACCTCATATACCGCCATTATATGACTGACAGACAAGAGCGTTTTGAACGCAACCACAGAAACCGAAAATTCTCGGGCCAGCAGCATTTGTCCAAATCAATCTTAACCGTTCTATACAATCAGAAACGATCTTGAAACAGGGCTTTAAGTGTAAAATATAGAATTTGTCCTTTAAAATGGGTTTGGTGCACACAGGATTAAAGAAGTACCCCATGTGTAAAATGAAATGGACCTATTTTGTTTCTGCCAGAGGGCCTGAACATCTTGTTCAGATACATGGCATCATGGATTCGATCAAATACCAACAGATAAAAAAATCAAAACCTGACAACCTCTGCTAGAAATCTTATAGTGGGCCATGTTTGGATCTTCCAACGGGACAGTGATCCAAAAACAAACATCAAAATCAAAACAAAAATGGGTCACCGAGCACAAAACCAAGCATCTACAATGACCACCCTATAGAAGATGAGTGGGCTGAACTGAAGAGAAGAAGCGGCAACATAAATCTGCGAATCTGAAGAGATTCTGTATGGAGGAACGGTCTCTGATCTCTTGTCAGGTCTTCTCCAAAATCATCAGGCATTATAGGAGACGACTCAGAGCCGCTATTTTGGGAAAAGGGGGTTGCAAAAATAATTGTTCCCAATGTGTTTTGGAGCAAAACATTCATTTCATAATGTCATTTCCCTCCCCCACTTTCAATTCTTTTACTTCAATAAAAGGTTCGATTTGTGCAATTCTTTTAAAATAAAATATCAAAAGGATAAACACAGATTTATTTTTAACAGCAATCTTTGATCATATTTACCAAGGGGGACAAATAATTCTGACAGCACTGTATAAAAAAGTACCTGTACACATGACAGGTGACAAAAATCGAAGAAAAGCTTGACGTGTACCTTCGCTCCAGATATACACCTTACAAAATTATGTATATTTTTTTAAAAGTTGAACAGTAACATGACACTAATTAGAACATAGCCTTTGTACAAATATAAAGCAAATCATAAATGAGCAAATAATAAAAAAATAAACGTTAACAACTAGCAGAAGCTGTATCGTTTAGTCGACTAGTCTTGCACATCCCTAATCTCAACTGGCTGAAACATTGAGTAGCATCATTCTGTTTAATTACACTGTATTAAGTTGTTTAGGGAGTCACAACATTTCCAGAAGTTGATCCACAACAGATGGAGCCTGACACCCATTTAAAAACACAGTGTTAAACATGACAAGCACCACAAATTGGTGTGCTTCCAGATGTTTTCCCTGCAAACGGTCACCCCTTATGGCCATTACAATTACACTTATGTCCAAAGTGCAATTTTAAAAAAGTACTAAAGACGACTCCTGCCAAACGCTCTAAATGCCAAAGACTCGGTAGCTGGCACTGTCCTATGGGCAGCTGGGAACAACAACACTCTGCCGGTTGGGAACGTTTAGAGGGGAGAAGGCAACAGCCTGGCCAGGAATGCCGAGCTAAGCTTATGAAGCCGACGCCACATTAAAGGCTCATACACAAAAATTGGCCAGTGTTTTGGACATGCTATTATACTTAGCATGTTTCTCACTCCTTCCAGCATCTTTCTGAACCTGGGAAAATGACTTTAGTTCCATATTCACTTCAAGAAAACATAAGGGTTCAATGTTCAGCCAGCTTGTTAGAATAAGAGCATAATTGAACTGTTAAGGAAAGGTGCCAATGTGATCATATTCAGAGGAATTCAAAGTCATGATCAGGGAAACATCTCTCAGAATAATAACCTCCAAATATGAGTAAAAATTACTGAATCTTGAAAACAAATTCTTCTAGAATCAGTGGGGTGATTTTGTTATGCAGTGCATCTGTATAGAAAGTAATTAATTTTTAAAAAGAATCTTCATTTTAAGATATTTTTTCTTGGGTGTTAAATATTTTTAGGGCTAAACCATTTTGGAAATAAAAAAAGGGTTTGTTCATGCTTATTACAAGGACCAACTCCAACCTCTTTCAGTTTTATGACTAAAATAATTATCACGCTCCGATTATTATGAGAAAAATCTATATATATTTTACAAAAAATAAATATATTGTAACAAAACTTAAAAGAAAATGTGAGTGATTTGACAATAGCACTAAGCCATGCTGTGATATCAATTTAATTTTGATATATATTGTGCAATATGAATTTAATATGAAATTATTTATTTGTGCACAAACTGCATGAGTTATCTCCTTGAATCTAACGACGGTTTTTCAGACAAACCTGTTTCATTTAAGCTGGTACACTTGACAAAGCATCCTATTACAACAAACAAGATGGGTGACAATGTTTGACAAGACATATCAAGTGTTGGATAGTGTCCGCACCTCCTCAACGGGTAGTTCCTTGAGCTTTGGCAGTGAGCTGGACAGAATACCCACTAGGAAAGGTGTGGGACAGCAGACAATGTCCACCATGGAGGTGGGTAACACAGGGATGAAGGTGTGCTGCCAGGAGAATGGGTAGAGCAAAGCCACCACCGCATGAACACAGCTGGAAAGAGTACTGTAGGGAAAGAGAAAAGCACACAGTCAATCACCAAGCTTTCTTAGCAAACACACTTTCTTAGCAAATCCTGTACTGGAAAAAGTCTATTGAGCCCAGATTTTCCACGTTTATTTTGGCTTTGGCGAAGGGACAATGGAATCTGTGATTATGAGAGCAACAAAAGAAAATATCCAGTGGCATTCAATAGACTCCTGTAATATTATGCTAGTGGCATTCAAGACATCAGCAACATAAAACTCCAAGGAGAACACAGAAAAAAAAAAAGATAAATCACTTGACTTTACCTTCGCATTTACATTAAACAATACATATTCTGCTCTCTTTGGTAGTTTGGTGTCAGATTTTAATATTTTATTTATGTAATACTTTAAACTGATCAAAAGTATCAGTAAAACATTTAGAAAGTTACAAAAGATTGCTATTTTATATTAGTATATATATCAAATAAATACTGTCCAAGTAATATTATTATTCATCAAATCAAATCTTGAAAAAAAAACAAATTATTGAGCAGCATATTCGAATGATTTCTGAAGGAATAATGAAATAATTCAGCTTTGCCTTCATAGGAATAAATTACATCTTTAAAATATATTCAAATAGAAAACAGTTATTTTAAATTGTAAAAATATTTCACAATATTACTGCTTGTACTGTGATTTTGACCAGCCTTTGTTTGTGAGCATATGAGACTTCTTTAAAAAACACAAAAAATTCTAAATTCTTAGGACCCAAACCTTTTGAATGGTAGTGTACACGAATTTGCAAGGCGAAGAAAATGACATGACGTGTTGCTGCTAGCTTTATGCACTCAAAGGTCGCAGAGTTCCCCAGGTAGCAGAAGGGGAGGGGCTAAACACTCTTAAGTGTCCAACATTACCATAGAAAATAAGTAGAAACAAGCAGAGAAACGCAAATTGTCATTTAGGGCTGTGAAACGATTAATCGCGATTAATCATATCCAAAATAAAAGTTATATGTGTGTGTAGTGTGTATAATTATTTTGTATATATAAATACATATGCATGTATATATTTAAGAAAAATGTGTTATTAATATATCAAATATTTATATTTATGTATAATATTAATTTTGTATAAATGTATATAATGTAAAAAACATGCAAATATTTCTTAAATACATATACTGTACATGCATGTGTGTGTATTTATATACGTATACAAAATAATTATACACACTACACACACATATACTATGTAAACGATGCGATTAATCATGATTAATCGTTTCACAGCCCTATTGTCATTACATTACAGCTGTCAAAACGTTACCAGTAAATCAATAGAAATGTTCCAACACAAGGGATAAAATGTTCCCACAAGACAATCAGCAAATCAGTGTTTTTATGTGTGTGTAACTTGTATTCAAATGGTACCTCATCTACAATACCACATTACCCATTGTAAGTGGAACAGGCAGTATGTAAATCTTCGTATCTTCAGGGTGATACGGTAAAGATTGATATATCATGATCATACCAAAGATTGACCGTAGCTTGTTCTTATTCAAAACATCCAATAGCAAATCACGTTCCTCAGCGCCTTAAATTACTCTGTGACGTTAAAGCAGCCATGAGATGTTACAGCTAAGGCTAAGCACAAAGTCACAAATACCATAGTGGCCTTCTCACGGTCCCAAGCTTGTTGATAGTGGCTGACCCTCCTTTCTCTCGCTCTCATCTCTTTTTGTCCCATCCACCACACAAGCCCACATATACAGAGGAAGAGAAAATAAACCCTCAGAAACACACTGACTCCAGCCGTGAATTAAAGTGGATCAGGGCTGAACCCAGTGATAAAATTTGGTATGCTGACAGTAAACTCAACATAATTGCAGCTCCAATCCAGCTCATTTGACAAATATCAGTTTGCATTTTTAATCAAATCAAAATATTACATATAATGGCCTGTGCTTAAAACTCTCTAGGAGTCTGAATGTCTGTGTGTGTGTGAGAGTCTGCATCCTGGCATGTTCACACTGGGAACAGGGAAAAGCAGATTTAAAAAACTAGCCACAGGCAAGTCAGGCAGATTCTGATAGCTGATACCTGGAATGTCAGCATAACTAAAGCCTCAGAGGCAAGTACTCATGGGAAAAGATGAAGACGGAACTTTAGACCTGTCCAAACACTGTTCTATGCTGCCCAAATCCTCCAGGAACCAAATAACATGGATGGAGGGTTGAGTTGAAAACTGCTGCTAGCTAGTGACTGACTCTTGCCTGGACCGGACTGTCATACAGAGCTGGTATGCACACGAAAAGTCTACATTACACACAAAAAAAAATGAAGTATCCTTTCCACCGAACACTTACTTTACACTTGTCCCTTACACACTGAACAAAAGATACAGTATAAGGGGTATTATATATTGTATATTGTACGTACTATTATAATTTTGTTTAAGAACTTGGTGTGATATTCATGCTGATCAATTCTAAGACTATAAAGATATGATAATGCTAAATATACAGTTCTAAAAATCATTCTAAATGTGAAAAAATCCACACCACAACAATAACAACAATGGCACAGAGGAATGATACAGTTGGAATCCCCTTCAGAAAACTTTTTTCCCACTAATGAATATTAAATACATTGACAGCCAATCGGAATCCGAGCATTGTACGCAGCGTATGCTTAGAATAAACAGTGTTATTGTTCATTGGTGTGGACGCTTAAATAGTTATCGTTGTGGTCATCTTTATGGTTATCGCTCTTGATGAGAACTTAAACTTCCATCAAAGATTCTAAAGATGTAAAAGATTACATTTGAAAATGTAATTCAACTTCTCTATTCTCTATCAAACGGAAACATTTTTTTTTTTTTTTACGTTGAGTGGGAATCCAAACTGTCATACACTGCCTCAAACACACACCAACAGGATTAACAAACAATATAACAAATTACATTTTATATAATATATAAACATTAGATGGAAAACTTAAACTTATAAACAGTATTCAATTAACTAAAATAGAAAGAATTAAAAACTAAATATGAATAAAAATGACAAAAACTTTAACTAAAATAACCACTGATTTTCAAATTATTAATAAATACTATAATAGTATATAAATATAACTAAATAATACTAAAAATAACACACTGATCCAGCGGAAACCAACAACTGCTAGAATTTGTTGTCTGTTGTGAGCAATGTGAGCTATCCCTAAAAAAAATAATTTGCAACAGAAGCAGCTCAAGGGTGAAAATTCAAGATTCTAATCTGAGCAACAACAAAAAATACATATGCTTTCATTTAACCATCCAAACTGATTTTAATAGACTCTAAACAAAATTGCATCTTTCATAACATAAATAATGGTAATGGCTGGCTGGCTTTGGGAAAAAAACCCTTGAAAATAATTCTACATATTTAACAAGAGCTTCTGCATGTTTAACCAGTGATGATATGTGGTGTGTGGATGTAAAATAATACAACAACACAAGGTTTATGTAAAAGTTGATGTTAAGTTTATCTTTCCACCATAATGCAATGTATTGAAACATATTCCTGTGATAATAAAACAGAAAAATGAAAAAAGAGAGAAGAAAATACCTAAAACATTCAGCAAGGACATAAGACACATATTGTATAATGACCAGTTTATTTAAACAAATGCTTTTTTTTCATGACTTTTCAATCGTCATGTTTTTTTGGCTTGTTTATTTCTGAAACTAGCCACACAAAAGTCTCTGGCCAACTTGGCAATACTGTATTACATTTGCCTAAAGGGTTTCCGTCTCTTTTTCTTTTCAACTTGTCTGGGACACAAAGCATTTTCCCACCTGGTTCTCTGTGCTCTGATTCAACAACAACATTCACTTACGAGAGGAAGACATTGAAAGCTACACTTAAATTTGCACACACAATGTACCCATGAAAAAGTAAGTAATTTGAGAACAACAACACATCAGAGAGTTTAACTCAATCCTTCCTGTCATTTTATAACCATACAGAATGAAGAAGAATCATTACACAGAAATTTCAGTAGCAACAATTCAAATTAAAACTAATGCTTAAAAAAAACGAATGTATTATTGCTTATTATTTAATGTAATATTGGGTGGTTAACAATCATAGCTGCTCTCCCCCCACAGAAACTCACTCGGCAGCATGATTGAATATCAGTGTTTGGTTTGGGCAGAGGAGCTCCCAAGACAATCACACAGCTAATGGAAAATGTTGTGATTCGAAAACAATTACTTTCTGTGCCACAAGAAATTGGACGGTTAAGCTTCACAGCCTACGCAGTGTGGAAAGGGTTAAAATACAAAAGCACATGAAATCCCAAGGAAAGAATTGCCTAACATGGAGTGAGTTTTCTTTCTGTCAGATCCTAAGCCGCAAATATTTGCTAAAAGCTACAGAAGCATACAGTACGTCTTTGTTGGCACACATTTTTTTTTGGAATTGGATTGCAATGGCCTTTCCCATGAGAGCGGCAGCAATGTCCTTGATGTGGGAGAAAGGAGAGTTTTCTACCTTAGTCTAGCGCTGCCCATAATCCACCTAAGGTTGCTGGGCAACACGGTTAGGCCCTGGACCAAATCCCATCAATCCACCTATCCTGTTTTTAACAGAGCCAAGCCCATGGAATGTCAATACTTGGCTTAACAGCATAATATGTTGTAACTAGAGCACTATCTATTATGATAATGGGTGTGATTCAAACCCATTCACAAAGAGCAGTTTGAAAAACGTTCTTTGAATGACAACAAAGAACATACTGCCTTTGTTTCTCTGATTCAAAGAAATAACATGCTTTGCTATTCTGAGTCAAATATTTGTATGTACTGTATGTGAACTAAGCCATTGGCGTACCATGTGAGAAAAAGGCAAATGTTATATTTTAACATATCTACTAGGTCAATAACACCAAGTATGTTCACACATATGCAGAATTCTTGTATATTATACACACATACATATTTATCTAGATGTATTCGTCCCGAACCGTAAGGGTACAGAAATGATTCAAGCTTTGTGACATGCTGCATTATACTGCTGGAAGTAGCCATCAGAGGAAGGGTACAAGGTGGCCATAAACGGATGGACATGGTCAGAAACAATGCTCAGGTAGGCCGTGGCATTTAAACAATGCTCAATTGGCACTAAGAGGCCTAAAGTGTGCCAAAAAAACATCCCCCTTACACCACCACCAGCCTGCACAGTGTTAACAAGGCATGATGGATCCATGTTCTCATTCTGTTACACCTAATTCTGACTCTACCATCTGAATGTCTCAACAGAATTCGAGACTCATCAGACCAGGTAACATTTTTCTTCAAGTCTTCAACTGTCCAATTTTGGTGAGCCCTTGCAAATTGTAGCCTCTTTTTCCTATTTGTAGTGGAGATGAGTGGTACCCGGTGGGGTCCCATCTGCCTCAAGGTTGTGTGTGTTGTGGCTTCACAAATGCTTTGCTGCGTAACGAGTGGTTATTTCAGTCAAAGTTGCTCTTCTATGAGCTTGAATCGTTCGGCCCATTCTCCTCTGACCTCTAGCATCAACAAAGCATTTTCGCCCACGGGACTGCCGTATACTGGATGTTTTTCCCTTTTCACACCATTCTTTGTAAACCCTAGAAATGGTTGTGCGTGAAAATCGCAGTAACTGAGCAGATTGTGAAATACTCAGACACCCGTCAGGCACCAACAACCATGCCACGCTCAAAATTGCTTAAATCACCTTTCTTTCCCATTCCGACATTCAGTTTGGAGTTCAGGAGATTGTCTTGACCAGGACCACACCCCTAAATGCATTGAAGCAACTGCCATGTGATTGGTTGATTAGATAATTGCACTAATGAGAAATTGAACAGGTGTTCCTAATAATCATTTAGGTGAGTGTATATATGTACTGTATACTGCAAGCAGAAAACACAGAGACAAATTGTAATCTGATAAAAGCAGTGGTTTGCCACCTTTTTGACTCAAAGGGCCTCCATTTATGGTAAGATATTTCCCCCAGTATTTCTGCTATAATTATAACAAAGCTGCTTGTTTTTAATCTTTTTATAAACAAACTGGGAAACAAACAGAAACTAGAGTTATTATTAAGGCCACTTCCACTTGGAAGTTTGCAGTGGGTCCTGGCCCACTGATTGAGAATGACTGGATTAAAATGCATGCATGACGGATGAAGCCAACCTATAATTACATAATCTAGGTTTTTAGTCCAACTTCGAAAAAGCCATACAGGCATGATTTTTATTCAGACTAAAGTATTGATGTAATTTTAAAAAGACAAATTATTTATACTTTTAAAGTGCATGAAAACGCACTTATTGACTGAATCAACCAAAAACTGTACAAATAAAGGAGCTTGACCCAATAACTTTTGTAACCAAGTAACATCCGTCACCCTGTGACAATATGGCTACCGATTAAAGGAGAGAAACACGCGCAGTCACTCACACAGGAAGTGCATTCCTTCCTTCACAGTAACTGCCCACCCCACATCACCCGCTGTTGTTTGTTTAAACTGGCTGATGATTTGTGGAGATTAAGCTTTCACAAATAACCTACTCCCTAATGACCCCCCATGCCCGGCCACAAGCTTCCGTGACCAAGCACGAAGGCTCGAAGGGGGGTGCCGAAACCTCCGGGGACCATAACGGCCCTAACAGAACCAAAGCCCTGTCTCTGCCCTGACCCACTTCTGTATTTAGATCAGCGGGGACTCCTGGGAGTTTAGCCCAGTGTCAGAGGGTGTAGTCAAATATGCCTCCTCTGATGAATTTAGCAGTGGCCTGCATGAAGCAGCCGTTGGGTCACCCTTTAACCAAAACCGCAGTGGAAGGCTGCTATTTGCCATTCGCACTGGACGGACACTGACAGACAAAACTGTACTGGGCCTGAAAACAACTATTTTCTGCCCAGATATGCCAAGCCGGTTTGGTTGGAACATTCGGACCGATACTATGATTGGTATTCCATTCAGAATCCCCATGGCCACTGACAAATATGGAATGATGCTTTCCTAAACTTTATCCTCTTAGTTCTAACTTGAGAACTGAGAAAGGAATAGGTCTGAAAAACAAAGACTACAGCAACAAAAATCACCAACAGGAGGGGAAAAACCATGACCCTAAAAGATAAAATTATTTTATTTGTAGCAGATGTTATTTTGCAGGCTCTGAATGAGCAGACGGAACACTGGAAGTGACACGGCACATCAGTGAAGAAAGGTTATTGAGAACATCTGCTGTTAGGCCACACTCAGACTGCTGTTGTCACAGTGGTCAGCTTGTCTTAGAAACACAGATCCATTTGGGAGGACTGTTTGACCATGTTTGGGCTGAAAAAGCAAGACGTTTCTCATGGGAATGAAGAGTGTTATATGAGATGAAATGCTGCCTACACTTGAAGGTTCATATTCATTGGCGCAAAGGCAGCAGTTACATGATAACTCAGACACTTGAGCTAACACACAAGGGTTTCTCACCTCAGCTTGTCAGCCACAAAGATGACCCTTCGTTCCAGCAACAGAGAGGCAAAAACACGTACCACCTGTCGTACACTCAGGCAGTTGAACAGACTTTCAAAGTCCACATGCTCTAGTCTGGAGTCCATGGGTCTCCGTAACTCAATCACCTGTGGAAAATAAAACACTGCATTGAAACAAGGAGCAATATAAATGCTGTCAAGATGGAAATAGAAAACTATTGGCTAATTCTCTATTGGCTAATAATGTCTGTTCGCAAGAAAAGTAAAAATGTAAACTGCTGGCCTTACTGTTGAACCCTAAATTTAATATCATGTAGTCTATAAGGATTCAGATCTCAGATTTCCTTTCATAAGTGTCCAATAAACTTATACCAATCTACAGCAGATAACAAAGCAGTCTAAATTATATGCGAGAAGGATCTAACCTCATTTCCTGCTCCAGGCAGGAAGGTTTTGACTTTTATGGTTTTGCCTGGTGCTGGGAACGGAGATTCCATCACACTCCTCATGAAAGGATATACCAAGGCAGCCGAGATCCCTCTCCTCCTCTCTACTTCATCAAGGATCTGTAACAAATGAAAGCCGAAAAAGTTAATGGAGAACACACCAGTGCTAACAGGCATTGACACTGCAAGACTACAGACTAGATTTATACACTATAGAACAACACTGATCGATTTCATGTGGTCTGTTTCTTTTTTCCTTTCAGATTTGTGAGTGGAAGTCTCTGGAATTTTAACCTGTCACTAGCAAGTCATGGTTTTCATCGGCTACATGTTTTTTTTTCAAGATTGATGAAAACATGCAGTTCAGATTTCCACTGAATATTATGATTAACCCAGGTTGGACACAGAATAGTTTTATACTTCTTCCTCACTTTCCCATGAGTGGAAGGTGGAAGTGAAGGAAATAACAGTGGTTTAATAGGCCAGGGAGAAAGACAGATGTACTAAGTTGGATGTACCTCATGCCAACACAAGCCTCACTTCAGCTGTGCCCATGTCTGACAGCCAGAGAGACAGTGTGGAGGTGTGTGTGTATGAACAAGCCTGAGCTCACCTTGGAAAACAGGTTGAAACAGCCCAGTCGACTGATGACACAATACACTTCAGGAAGGCGAGGCCCTTTCCCACTCGGCTACAGTGGCGGGGGAAAAGATTACACAAGCAATTAAATCATCACATGAAGTAACTGGTATGCAACACATGAAAAGCATCCAGGTGAATTGAGTAAAACGTATATAGTACTAAATCATATCTGTGAGAGCTGAATTTGAGATTTCGGTGGTGCTTGCACCTGCAAAAGTCACCACCATGACACTAGGGTGTTGTGGATAGTTGCCAGGGCATTCCTAGACATCACTTTTTAGGCTATGCAGTTGCTAGGGTTTTTGGGGTGGCTTGTGAAACCACAAGCCTTAATGATATGCTGGTTCCTGGGTCCTTAAAACACACAAATTAATCCTATATACTTGTGCCGATCACCTATTGTAGCGGACACCACCATTCAAAAGTTTGGGGTGTAAATTATTATAAAAAATTTTATCATTATTTTATGCTCACAGAGGCTGCATCTATTTGAGCAAAAAATACAGTAAAAATTGAAATACTGAGAGAAATTTAAAATAACTATTTTAACTATATTAACGTGTAATTTATCACTGTGATTGCAAAGCTTCTACATCCATTACCCCAGTCTTAAATGGCATGTGATCCGTCAGAAATCATTCTAATACGCTGATTTGGTGCTCAAATAATTTTTTATTGTTAAAGGGATACTTCAGGATTTAGCATTAAGCTTTGTATTAGTAGAAAACCTGTAGTATTTTTGAATTACCATGCTTTACATCCTCATATCCCCCGAGATGAGAGATTTATGTATTTTTTTGTCTAGAAAAAAATCTTCCGATGATGCAAAAATCGTCGTTTTGCATCATCTGCGGATTTTTTGACCAGAGGCTAAAGACTACAGCCAGTAGTAGGGGCTGTCCCGCATGTTTTCAACCCGCCCATAGAGGGTGGGATCTCACTCACAGAATGAACACAAAGTGTCAGCCATCTTTTTTGGAAGCTAGGCTGGCAGACCCTTGTTCTGTGGAGAAAGCTGAGTCATAGGGGTCTGGCCGTTGATGTCCGGGATTCAGCTTTTGCTTTCTGTAGTTGCCATTCATTGTTTAAATGCACACCTTTTGTTTCAATCTAACTGAATTCATTCAATTGGTGAATCTGAATGTAGTGTTTACATGAACGCTAAACAGGTGATTGGTTGATGTGCGTTTATCTTTCCAGAGGTGAAGTATCCCTTATACGTTTTACTCAATATCAATGATTGAAAAAGCTGCTTAATATTTTTGTGGAAACCATGATACATTTTTTTCAGGATTCTTTATTGAATAGAAAGCCTTTTCTGTCACTTTTGAACAAGTTGATCACATTAATCAACAACTTGCTAACCTAAAAACTTTTGAACAACATAGTATATATATATATATATATATATATATATATATATATATCTCAGACATATTAACATGTCACATCACATAATTTAGGAGTCATTAATGTCAGTAGTGGGACGTGTGACTTGGTAAGTATGAGCAATGGCTATGGTTGATTTAGCAAGCACCACTAAAATCGAGAGAGAGAGAGAGAGAGAGAGAGAGAGAGAGAGAGAGAGAGAGAGAGAGAGAGAGAGAGAGAGAGAGGTCCTTTGCTGTTCACAAAAACTTAAGCCACATCAAACAGATTTAAGGGTGTTAAAATAAGAGTTTCATGCTGTTTAAATAGATTTTTTAAAAGCTTTTCTTTAAACCGTGTGGATGGAATCATTAAAATAATAACCCCTTTTAAACATTGTCATCCCACTCAAAATTTTATGAACTCTGTTTTAGTATTCAGTTCATAACCTGAAGTTAAACACATGAAATAGTGCATGGTACAAGTCTAAAATAGATGCAGAATGTCCAGTGTAAACACAGCACAGGTGCAGTTCCACAAAACGAATGAGTTGTCACTCGCAATTCACTAAACAATCGAAAGTCTGGCTATTTTCTAGGAGTCCAACCAGGTTAGTGTCTCACAAAGCACACAGACACAAAGAATCTCATTCCTCTTGTCCATATTAGGTATGCAATTCTCCTCTGCTGACTTTTTACAAATGGATGATTAATTCAAGCATGTAGAGCTGGGTTCAAATCCTCAGGAATGCCGCCCTCATGCCAGCCCCTGGACTTCCTCCCTGCAGGGAACACAGTCAACACTTCTCTCTACTGGGCCATTCAGATGCTCAAAAAGATGAGTGGAGAAATAATAGAAGCTAAAGAAATCCCACAAGCCAATCGAATCCAAAAAATCTACACAAGGTCACATCTATAAAAGCAAGTTCTGAACAAGCAACAGCTAAAACTATCAACTACACATTAATCTTCTTTTATTTCCAGAACACACGTTTAGATGTATGAAATGCTTTAAAATTTTATTCTCAAACCACAGAAAACCAATAACATGCACTTTAATGCAAAACTTATGTATAACAATAATGTACAGAAAAAGCAGCACATTCTTAACAGCACATTCACAAATAAAACCACGAAACATGCCGTTCACCACAACATTCAAAAACAATAATCACCACAAAACTCCAAAGCACACAAATATATGACCGATTCTTACGGTAAAATGACATCTTTTGATGATTTGCATTTCCATTCATCTCCTGAGAAACTCTCATTAAAACGGAGACAAGTTTACGAGAATCTATTGCATTTTGAGCACAAAAAACAAAAAGAGCAAACCAAACACTTAAGTGACTGACCAAAACTCTATCCATATGCTTGACCTTTAAATACATGTTATGCAATATGCAATATATGTATGGTCATACTATCAAAAATAAAAGGAGCAAGAAAGGCATCCATAATATGAGAAAAAAAAGACTCACCAGAAGCCGTCTGCAATACCCAAAGCGTCTACTGCCATCTTCTCCGGTGAGCATAAAAGAGAAGGTCTCGCTATAGCAAATCAAAGACAGCCACCATTAGTACCCAAAACCCACATGTAGATCATGGGATAAGAAGAAAAAGTGTTTAAAACCACTTGAGACTGAAGACTTTGCCTTTGAGGCGTATCCTGTGGTTAGAAGACTTTATCAGGTTTCTGAGATGTTTTCAAAAACTTACTCAAATTACTGAGTGTTTATGACCTGGTGTATTTAACTGTGAATAATTGTGGAAGAATTGATTGTGGGATAATGTTCATAATGTAGCTTAATGAAGAGTAAATGATCTAAAGAGTAAGAGTAAATCTCTAAAATTGTTCTTGTTTTTTTGGCTTAAATGTACAGTAATGCCACCATTTCTCATCATTAATAGTTATCCATAATTCATACTGCATAACACAATGTGATTATAGCAATTAACAGCTTATTCATATCAGTGCATCCATCCATACAAGGAAACAGTGATACCTGTTGTATTCAGACACAGGGCTCCAGTCTTTGGCATCTGGGAAGCAGAATTGTGGGATAGCCTTGAGTCTCTGTTCAGCTTCCCTCATCTGCTTGGTGAGTCTCTCTAACTGTGAGGGTTAGATGAAAAGACCTGATAAGAAATCCATCTAATATATTTACACAGCCTCTTTATAACATCCCTTCAGACCTTCATTACTATGTCAAGTACGTACAGAATATTTTCCCACCCCACAAGGGGTCAATCCCCCGCTCCTACCACCACCCATGCCACCATCTGCCCTTTGTTCTAGTTTAAAAGCACAATGACGGGGTTGACCCTCTGTTGGGCAGAATGTCAACATATTTCAGCCTCTCAAGAGAAAACAATCACTGAAGCAGATCTCAGCTAATTAAAAACCTATCTCTGTAACCAAACATGGTTGCCATGGCAACGATTTCCTGCTTACACCACTTATTGTCAATACATCCCGACGATAAGAGCTCAAAGCATCTGGATTTTCAACACTGTCTCTGATGCATTTAATGGCATACATAACTACCATTAAATAAAACTATTTAAATAATTGCTTTATATTTGAATAACTGGTAGCACTTTTTTTTCCCTTTTCTTAAAGCCTTATATATAATGCATTAGAAAAGTATTTCTAATGCATTCATTTTGCCTCGTAATGAATAATTAAAACCACAGCTATAATACATTATAATAATTATGTTGTGCTTTTAAAAAGTATAGTACATTAAAGGACATGACAAACGACCAATATCCGGTGTACCATGGAATCTGCAAATATTATAATGCATTTTAACTTTGGTTACAATTATTTATTAAAAGATATAATGTATATTATTGTATGTAACACATATACAGTACGTGTATAGAAACATTATACTGTACATTATGAATACCTTACAATACATAAAGGCTTTAAGTAAAGTGTTTCTGGATTTCTTTTAAAATGTAATTTATTCAAAGCAGTCATTACTTTTCGGTGTCACGTCACATGATCCTTTAGATTTCAGTCTAATATGTTGATTTGGTGCTCAAGAAACATATCTTATTATTATGCTGGTTGATATTTTTGTGGAAACTGATACATTTCTTTGATAAAAGTAATAATGAAAGTAATCCATTGCTTTTTTCAAGAATCTTAGATAAAATATTAATGAATAAAAGCAATAATCTCTTTGAAACCTTACTGACCCTAAACTTTTGAGAAGTAGTGTACAAATCTGTTCTCAAATATCCCAAAAAAACACATCCCACCATCTAAAGAAAAAACACTCAATATAAATGACATTCAGGAAGCAGTAAGGAGGATTATATAAAATTCTACATCAAGGCTTCATCAAGAACTGTTGGATAGCAACTCTATCTAAAGGAGGCTAATAAATATCACTGATGTATATTACTCTTCAGCTACACGTAGATAGGCATCAGATGTTGTGCAAATGTAAAACAAACATAGTATCGCCCCTTTTTTTACAGAAAATATTCACCTTGGGGAACTGGTAGGTCACTTCAGGAGTATATGAGTTTTTGGTGGTCTTTTTCTTCAGGGAGACCACCACAAAGTACTCAAAGAGCTCCCTTTCCTGCCATTCGATCAGCTGCAGCTCCAGCGTCCTGTAACTGGGTGCACTTCGCAGCATAGACTGTAGCTTCAGTAACCTCTGAGTGTGGGCTGTGTAAGAAATATTGTGCAAAGTTTGCATATTGTGTGTACATGGTGATTTTCAATAAGATTTTCATGTAAAACACACTTACATATTTATCATAAAATAACAGTCTGGTAATAAGATCTTTTTTTTTTAGATTTCTAATCTTAACAGACCATGTGTGGAGCTCATTCTCATATAAAGTTGACTGAAACTACAACTAATAAAAAAATAATTTCCGATAATTGAAATAAAGCAAAAACTAATACAAATAATAAAAGCAAATAAAGTTACTAAAAATTACAACAAAAATTAAAATGAAAAAAATAAAATATATAAAAAGCCAACTCAAAATATGAATAAAATCTAAATTAGTATAGAAATAAATAAAATAACACTGCTCAGGTTTGACATTTACTTGAGACAAATCACAGGGTCATGTGATTTAATGTTATTTGCTCAAAGGAGTCTCTGAGCAGCGCTCAACTCAAACACACTGCCTTCTCAGACATAGTGTATGTGCTGATCCCTCACCTTTGAACCTGTCATCAGAGTCACTTTCACTCTCACTGTTGTCATCTACAAACAGAGAAAAGATGTTTGATGTTGAGGCGTCAACTGACAACTTTTTTTTTGTCTGGACAAGAACTGGAGCACACTCTGAGAGCTTACATCATGGTAAAATTTTTACCTCTTAGAGACGCAGTTTCTATGTTTGAAAGTGAAAGCTTCTTTAGTCTCTTCTTGCCTCTTTTTGTACAGTAGATAGAGTTTATTCTTTGCACCACCTGATAGGAAGAAAATGCATTTTAACAAACTGAAAAAGATTTTCAAGCTGCCCCTTATGTACACATTTACCCTGGAACGTTATTAAGTTTTGCAAATAATATTTTAAGAGGCTGATGTGTCCAGATGGAAAATATATTGATTTTAGCTATCAATGAGCTCCTTAAAACCACTGGAAAGACACTGGAAAGGGAAAAACAGTGAAACTGAATCAGTCCTTCAGGGCATTTTTCTTGAGCGTGATATGTGAACTTCAGCAAAATAACAAAACACAAAAAAAAACATAGTCAATGCTTTTTGCTTTTCTTTTTAAACTTTCTCTTTATGGGCATTAAAATTGTGTTTGGTTCCCTACAAAAAAAAAACCAAAAAACATGAGCAGTGGAGAAAGTAGCTGTAAGGCTGATGGGTGTGTTGTAGTTCTGTTGAGCCAACTTTAACTCTTAAAGGTAGGTTAGGCAATTTTGGAGAAGCTAGCAATAGCTAGCAAGCTAGCTTTAAAAGCATGAGATCCCACCCTCCCTTCAGCCTCCTCCAAAACACATGAACACATACAGCGGAGTATGCAAAGTGGCCTTAAATTACCTCATATCTCAAAGCACATAACATTACAATCAGGGCCTGAAATTAACACCCGACCACCTGCCAAATGCGGGTGAATTTTGCTATTGGCGGGTAACACTGTCAATCTACCTGCCACATTGGCAGGTAGCCAATGAGAATTGTGAGTGATTCATAGGATTTTTACATTTCAACGAAGTCCGCTCTTGCGTTTGACTTTAGCTAAAATGTGGCGGCACATTACTGGGGTAAAGAGGCCAGCTGAAACAAAACAGCCAACAAAAAGATGAGGATGAGAAAAAGAAAAGTAAAGAAGACATTTTAATACAAAGTGAACAATCGGCGGCAATGGCAAGGTTCGTGAGCGGCTGATTTATGACAGCGACTGTTGTTTCGTAACGTTCATGCGATCAGAAAGAAGATGAGGCTCTTTTTCTGACTACGTGTGCGAGTATTAAACTGTTGGTGAGATGGGATGAGATAATGTAACGCGTCGCTGTTGTAGGTTAAAGTACAATGACAGTTGCACAGATGTGTGTGCGTGTGCAATGTGCATGTTGGGAGTTGGGAACCGGTGAGAAAATGTCCGGTACCCGGTAATTTTATCAGTAATAACAGTATCAATTTAGTTCATATTTAACCGTTCCTGAATGCTGTAACTAAAAGCTGTTAAGAGTAAGACCTACGTGACTAAATCCGCCATCAACACAGCCGCGTGTGATTTGTTTACGAGCTGCGGTAGGTCTATCTGTTGAGTATATATTATAGCCTATACTATATATGTTGTGTGTGTGTGTGTGTCTGTCAAAATCAAGGAATAAAAAGATTTTTTTTTTTTAAATGTATGTTATTAGAGTTATTATTACTTGACAGCACTTAAATGTGTATTCTTACAAGTTAAAGAACAATATTGTGAAATTCCTGTTTTTTTTTGTTTTTTTTTGTTTACGTTTATGAGGCACAAAAAAAAAATGGCTGGTAAAAAGTCTCTTTGGCAGGTGAATTTTTAAATCCACCTGCCACAGTGGCCGGTGGCCGAAAAAATTAACTTCAGGCCCTGATTACAATAATAATGAATGCAAACAAATTTCAAAATTACCACCTGACTGCTGCAGACATAGAAATACATAAATGAAATAGTCTATTCATTTGAGTTTTTTGCTAGTACCAGCAGTATAATAGTAACACTAATGGCGCTTTTCCATTACCAGTACCAGCTCGACTGGACTCGAATCGACTAGGCTCGCCTTGGTTCGCGTTTCGCTCTGTTTTCCATTGCAGAAAATACCACCACAAATAGTACCCGGTCGTCATAGCGACGCCTTTCGTTCCTCGCACTTTAATTGAATGTCATGTAGTCTTTTTTGTGAACCGTGAACAAGCGAAAGTTGTTAAATCATTAATATATTAACTTAAAATCTCAGTTACTTCAAGTAAATATTGTACAGTATGTCAAAGGGGTTTGGCTGACAAAATAAATTTGGGAATCTCTGCCTTAGGGAAAGCATAATGAATTATGATTCAAATCATTTCACATTTCATTTCGCACATTTCACTCCATTCTACACTCATTGTTTACCTTGGGGACTCGTTTCAGCCTGTGGGAGGCCAAGGTATCAGTGGTGGGGTTCAGGCTGTCATCTAATAGGCCACAGGGGGAGGAAGGCATGCCCAGCTGAGGCAGCAGCAGCATGTCATCATGGCTGTGCCTCTTAGACAAGCGGGATGGGCGCTGGCTCTTCCTGTCAGCAGGAACTGGCAGCCGCAGAGACTGACTACTAGGTTTAGAGGGCAGCTGGTGAGAGGGAAGTTGATAAGAAATGAAACGTGTAGATTAACTAAAAGGAACAGATAGATAGAGTAAATTCGATATTTGTACACTGCATAAAATTCAGTACATTATGTTGCAGCATATTATTACTAAAATGACTAATAATATGGTGAATTAATGCATTAATAATACAGAGCATTGATTTTAAATAAAAATCATATTGAAAAGCAGGTGCTATCATCAATATCTTACACAGCCAAGGAAACTACCTGGGGAGATGTAATGGACTTCCTGTCCTGGGAGGTCCATAGTCTGTTGAGTGAGTCCCGAGACCTCTCGGGTAACAGGCGGGAATTTCTGGCCAGACATCTCCTCAATGGATCAACATCCTCATATGGATTCTCTTTCTCTGTTTTTAGAAGAGCAGAGGAGAGAGAGAGAGCACGACTCAGACTAAAACCAAACACCAGCTGCCCAAGAGCCAACTTAAAAAGTAGTGAGGTAACATGTCTTCTTAAGGAGTGAGTGGGAAAGAGGCAAACTGATAGGGAAAGGGTGGGCAGAGGTTATGGAAAGCAGTGGAAGATGATAATGAAAAGGAGCCGCCGGAGGCACCTAACGGGGCAGCTATTAAGTGGTGGGAAAGGATTATTCATGGAGGTTTACTGTTGCCGTGCTTGAAACTCAAGTGCATTGTCTCCAAAAACAGTTTCTGTTGGACATAAGCCTTTGGACAGCACTCTGTCTCCTGAAATTAGGGCCAGAGATGAGTCAAGATAAGAGAATGCAGACAGTCCAGAACCCTAGTCTGACTCCATAACAACAAAAAACATTATAAATATTTTGAATCCAGCTTCTTTGACCAAGGGTGTTGAGGATGATTTCTCATTTTACTAACATGTTTTCTCATGTAAAAGGGTGGATCACTTGCTCACCTAATGATATAAATAAAATGTTGCTTTCCCCTTCAAGAACCTTAGCCAGACTGATAGGCGGCAAGAAGCAAGGACAGGGTGACCTGAATAGGGTCTGCAAGAGGTTTCAACTCTAACGTGGAAGCATACCATTATTACATATACTGTACATACACTATCAATGTTGAAAACACTTGTGATGTTTAATATGTTTGTGGAAACCATGATACATTCCAGGATTTTTTGATGAATGGAAAGAACAGCATTTGAAATAGAAATATTTTGTAATATTGTAAATGTCTTTAACTTTTGATCAACCTAATGCATCCTTGCTGAATAAATCATTCATCTCTTATATATATATATATATATAGTAGCAAAAAAATGTATTAATATATATATACAGTGGTATGAATAAGTTTTGGCACCCATGCTAAAGTTGCCTAAAAAGAGGAATAAAAAAATCATCTTTTGGATATTGATCTTAATGCCTTAATTAGAAAAATGAGGAAAACTCCAACCTTTAAGGACACAAATTTTCTTTGTGAATGAATAATGTATCATAAATAAATAAATGTTTTTCCTTAAAATACAGGGTGCATAAGTCAGGGCACCCCTATGTTAAATTCCCATAGAGTCAGGCAGATTTTTATTTTTAAAAGCCAGTTATTTCATGGATCCAGGATAATATGCATCCTGATAAAGTTCCCTTGGCCTTTGGAATTAAAATATCCCCACATCATCACACCTTCCACCACACCATAGAGATTGGCATGGTTTTACTTCAGTTAGCCTAATAGCTGGTTTGATTTGCATTGAAAGATGATCTTATGGAAAGTACCCCATGCCAATCTCTAGGTGTGGTGGAAGGTGTGTGATGATGTGGAGATATTTTAATTCCAAAGGCCAAGGGAACTTTATCAGGATGCATATTATCCTGGATCCATGAAATAACTGGCTTTTAAAAATAAAAATCTGCCTGACTCTATGGGAATTTAACATAGGGGTGCCCTGACTTATGCACCCTGTATTTTAAGGAAAAACATTTATTTATTTATGATACATTATTCATTCACAAAGAAAATTTGTGTCCTTAAAGGTTGGAGTTTTCCTCATTTTTCTAATTAAGACATTAAGATCAATATCCAAAAGATGATTTTTTTTATTCCTCTTTTTAGGCAACTTTAGCATGGGTGCCAAAACTTATTCATACCACTGTATATATATATATATATATATATATATATATATATTAGGGCTGTCAGTTAAACGTGTTATTAACAGCATTCATGCAAAACCATTTTACCAACGTCAATTTTTGGCAGGACAAAAATTGAAAAAAACAATTCAACAGGACGTGGCATGCGCGACGCGGCGCTGCGCTATGAAACTCATTCATTTAAATGGCTTGTGCCATGCGGGGACGTTTTTTTTTTTTTTTTTTCTTGCTTCGTCGACCCAAGCGCAAGCTGAATATGATGTAATAGGAGTTGTGCACATCCCAAACAAAACATTGCCTTTTTCAATTTGTATCTGTTTTTCTTTTTGTAACACATTGATTTAACATCTTTCTACCTGTTTCCCTCCACTAGATCCACAAAAGGGGCCATTTAACACTAACATCCTAACCTAGAACATCTGTGTCATAATCATGCTGATTTCAGTTAGAAACCTGCTCTTGGTAGAGTATAACTTAAGTCTAAGATAGGACGTTTCTGTAATACAGCTCCAGGTGCTCTACAGAAGATAGCCATCAGATCTGTTCAGTTCATCTAGGATTTTGGAGAAGAAAACATTATCCCTTCTGCAACCATTTTTGTAATATGCTGTACATATTAACAACACTTTCGCAAGAAAGAAAATGCATGACATGTCAGAAGTGCTAGTGCTACTAAGTGAACTTGAGCATAATAATCATAGTGCAACTTCGTGTGAATAGCTTGAGAGAGGGCAAATAACTAGCACACAAACAACAAACTACAGCCTGACCTCATGAGATGTACTGCTGAGATTTGCCCTAGTGCCATTATGGCTGAGAGGCACAATGACAGGCCAGATATTGCCCAGAGTGCTCTGAGAGTCTCTCAAACAAAGTAATGTAATGACAGCATGCTGGAGAAATGATATGCCTTCCTGACCACTCACATACAGGAGGGTACTAATCATTCTCCACAAAACACAGACAAAAGGAGAGAGAAAGCGGGCACCCCTAACCAAAACACACTGCCTCTGTTTACACAATAGGATTTTCAAAGGAGAGGACGTTGAGTGCTTGAGTTACTGAGCAGTACACAATGTCAGTATCAGACTACCAATAAAAGCAACAGACGCAACCATTTTATGACCATTTTGCGGTCTTCCGAAGAACACCATGCAGTCATGTGAAATGAGGAATGACCATCACATGAAATGGTTTTGTGGCGTGTAAACAAGCAGAAAAAATCCAAAAAATAGGAATCAAAGATAGTCTATTCAAAAACGATCACACACAGCAATATGACTCCTTATAAGACCCTCAGTAAAGGCTAGGGGTGTAACGGTACACTACACAAACATGACGGTTCGCTACGCACATAGGTACTGAAGTCAGGGTTCGGTACAGCGGGGTGTGTGGGTTGCTTTTTCTTGCTTTTTTTATGAAACAGTTTTTTTAAACAAACGTGTATGTTTAAATTAGGGCTGCACAAATAATCGCAATGATACCTCATGCAATTTGGCGAAGTCTAAGATTATTTAATGCTCAGCTTGTCAGTACACGCGGAATCACTCGAACGTTAATGGCGTAGACATACACGCATACACGTGGATACACGCGGATATCTCAAAATGCGTAGAGATAACACGCCACATGACTTGATATTTATTGCGTGTATGTTTACGCAAAAGTCATGATGTCATGTTGGCACGGCTGATCGGTAGTAAATGCTGCTCCATCTGAACGCCAGGGGGCGCTTTCTTGCGCTTTTTTGACAAATATGCCCCGTCGCAGAAGATAACAGACATCATTCCAGGAAATCCCTATCGGGCATCATACTATAGAATAAACAGAAGATTAAAACGCTTTGATTGATTAAACATGACTAATAAAACACACTACTGCCTTATTCTGTGTAAGAAGCCACATGAAGTGAGTTTGGAGTGAAAGCATGTTATTAAATGTTGTTTTTTCTTGGACAAGATGTTCAAAAATGCTTCATGACGCGTGTTGCTTTTTAACAATGCTTTCAGATGGAGCAGCGTTTACAGAGCCGTACATTAATGATATCAAAAAAATATATAACGTATAAAAAAACTAATCGTAGCCTTCGCCATTTTAAAATCGCGATAAGCCATCCTGATTCATTTAAGTATATGTAAATTGCGATTAATCGTGCAGAGATAAATAAATTATATTATAATTAAACATTTCTTAAGGATAAAAAAGCTCATCTTAGCTAATGTTGTAAACTATACGGGGAGGCCTTAATTAAACATTTCTATAATATTAAAGGGTTAGTTCACCCAAAAATGAAAATTAAGTCATTAATTACTCACCCCCATACTGTTCCAACCCCGTAAGACCTTCGTTCATCTTCGGAACACAAATAAAGATATTTTTGATTGAATCTGAGAGCTGGATCAGTCCTACATAGACTGCCTAAGGGACTGGCTCTTGATGGCCCATAAAGTCATTAAAGAAAAGGTTTAAATATTCCATGTGCCTACAGCAGCTCAATTATAAGTTTATCAAGCGACGAGACTACTTTTTGTGCGAAAAAAAACATAAATAACGACTTAATTCGACTATTCCAATACTTCCTTACGGGCGCATGCGCGAGAACTGAGACGAGGACGTTCTCATTCGTCTACTTTTTGTTACCGGCTGCTCACCGCTTAGGAGTTTTACCGCCACCTACCATATAAAATGAATGATGATCCATATATAAGGCGCTCCGGATTATAAGGAACACTGTCGTTTTTTGAGAAGATTAAAGGCTTTTAAGTGCACCTTATAGTGCGAAAAATACGCAAATTGAAAAGCGTATGTACAGCGCGCATCTTCCTCTGCTTGTAAACAGAAAGTTTTGCGCTTCCAGCTATATCAGCACATCATCTTATACGGTAGGGGGCGGTAAAACTCCTAAGCGGTGAGCAGACGGTAACAAGAAGTAGACGAATGAGAACGTCCTCGTCTCAGTTCTCGCGCATGCGCCCATAAGGAAGTAATGGAATAGTGGAATAAAGTCGTTATTTATGTTTTTTTTCGCACAAAAAGTAGTCTCGTCGCTTGATAAACTTATAATTGAGCCGCTGTAGGCACATGGAATATTTAAACCTTTTCTTTAATGACTTTATGGGCCGTCAAGAGGCAGTCCCTTAGGCAGTCTATGTAGGACTGATCTAGCTCTCAGATTCAATCAAAAATATCTTTATTTGTGTTCCGAAGATGAACGAAGGTCTTACGGGGTTGGTACAGCATGGGGGTGAGTAATTAATGACTTAATTTTCATTTTTGGGTGAACTAACCGTTTAAAGGTTACAATTAACAACAGAGCCTAAATTATTAAATTGAGTTGCTATTTATTTTTTAGATATAATGATTAACACTCAAATAAAAAAAAACATGTACTGTAAATCGTACATAAGGCAGGTTTAGCAATAACTTCTAAATCGAATTATAAAGTAAATATTCTACTCCAATTGACTTTTGAAATATTATCATTTACACAGTGGCTGTCATAACTTGTTTTCATGACAAGTGAAAAGTAAATATAATGAATAGTTACTCTCGAGCGAACTAACCTGCTGTTGACACTAAATGCCTGAGGTAAATGTAATGATACGTGAGATATTCGAATGAATGATCCAGCTCTCAAATGTAATCAAAAATATCTTAATTTGTATTCCGAAGATGAACGAAAGTCTTATGGGGTTGGAACAACATGAGAGTGAGTAATTACTTTCAGAATTTTCATTTTTGGGTAAACTATCCCTTTAAGGACTATTGGAAGAAAGTAGCCTTTGTTGGGGACTGTATATCATTGTGGCATAAATATGTTTCCTTACAAGAGATTTATCTCTTTGTAAATGTAATATGACCCAGCCATCTGGAGATATTTGGCCAATCCATTATCACTATACTAATGTGCATTGCATATGGGGGATATGTCATAACTGCCACCAGACCAGACAGGCTCTGTGCCAAAACCCCCAAAAGTTAAACCTAAAAGGAACCTTGCAGGCTAACATATATACCATGAATACTGTTTACGTTTTAAACGTTGTGATATTTTTGTAGGAAACAGGACAGAAACCTTGGGTTATTTAGTGACAGCCTGAGAAAACAGACTGATGTGCTAACCACAGCCCAGTGCTTCTGGAGACCACCCTTAGATGCCTCTGTCAGACTCTGTTACACCAATCCCCAGTTCAGTGGTTAGAGCTGGAACTAATCAGCATTCGTAAAAAATGTGCAGCCGCAATGCTTCATCCCACACCCGAGGTGTTCGCTGGAACAATGGAACCGTTGTC
The DNA here is from genome assembly GCF_016745375.1 of Pimephales promelas. The sequence continues at coordinate 1,915,941 of NW_024121988.1, forward strand.
ATGGGGAAAAGGCTGAGAGTCACCCACAGAAACTGATGCACCACCACTGATGCACCCAGTCGCTATCATCATTTCAAGAACAACATGCAGCAAAGGCGGTATTACTGGCTGTAGAACTAACAATATGACATATAAACGTCAAGCCTACCAAACTCTGACTTCTTCAATTCATTTGCCAACTGGAGACTTATTTAACCAGACTTCTTCTTTACAGGACCTGATGCCCTAGCCTCATCAGCAATAGCAAGACAGAGATTTACAGTCTGGCCACAGGGCAAGACCCATGAACGTTGTAACAATGTCAACCCCCTCAGGGTCTGAGCATTAGTGCACACAGACTATTTCCTGCCAGGAAGGAATTTAGCACATAAAATCAGCCAGCGCCACATGCCAGTACTTCATCACCTTCAGTAGACAAAAAAGGGAATTTAACCAGGGCTTATGTGAAGAGTGCAAAATCAGCAAAAAAAAACAATGGTTTTTAATTGAAAATATAAAAGGATAGATATGAAAGGGAACAAAATATATACATTATGTAAAAACATAATTTATACATTATATAAACAAATACATTATTATATAAATAAATTGTTTTGTTATTTCTTGTAATTAGACATGTTCTAGTTATTATATAAATTATTTGAAATATATGAAATTTAAATAATATAAACAAATATTTGATTAATTATTAATATCTTTAATATATACAGTATATATATATAAACACATACAGTGTTTATATAAAATACGTTAAATATTTTAATTAAAAATAAAACTATAAATATAAAAGAAATATTTTTATGCCATTCAAGGATGTGATTGTGCAAGTGAAAAAAAAGCAGGACATTTTTTTTAAGAGTCAGCGTAAAGCACTTTTTAGCTTTTAAACACCTGAATCAGCCATTTACTGCATGAACTACCAGGAACTGTCAATAGCACCTCATTGCAGTACACAAGATCCAGGGGGCGGAGCTGGATCCAGTTCTAAGGGATGGAGATGGGTAGGATTAGGGGTGGGGTTAGGGATCATGGGGCGGAACTGTGACACATATGAAAATATATTTAACAGCTATAATTTATTTCTAGTAATACAAAACAGGACGTCTTAACTTATCTTTGGGGAAAATGTAAGGGTGTTTCAGCGATGACCTTTCTTATAGGTCCTCACGCTCATAAACTCAACGGAAACGTGCGATTGGTTTAAATGCTCAACGCTGCAAAGCGAAATCTGATGGAAATGTCGTAGTCAGATGGATCGAATAAACGTTAAGTATTGTAGTTTGTTAAACTAATATTATCATCTAAACATATTCTATTATATAAATATTTTGAAATAAATTACAATGACTTTCCCAAAAATTCCAAACACCCCCCATCACCCATGATTTTATTTTTATTACTGATCAGCATGATTCACGTGGGTCATTATTTTAGGCTGAAATGACCAGAATTCCGAATTAATCCACAAAAATCACATCCCTGACCATTATAAAATTAAATATCTCTAAATAATAAAAAGTCTTCCGAAGCCATTTTCATATTCATCAGTAGCTGTGTTTACATGGACCCTGATTGTAATCGGACAACTAGCACAGTCGGAATAAAAAAGTCACATGTAACCAAGTCAATTGGAATGAATTGCCATGGCCAATTGGAAAAGGCCATGGCCAATTCCACTTAAAATTTCATTCGAATTATATGGGGCGGTTTAACTTTTGCAAACCGATTGAGAGACATGTAAACTTCTCCCTAGTCCTTGTTACAGACTCTCATTCACAGACGGGTGCGGGAAGGGACATTTTTACTGCTTTATAAATATAAGCTGCATGGCACAACTGTTCATGTGCTTGTCATCTCCTAATTAGGACCCGAAATCAAAGAAAAGAAGCAATTTAGGAGAATTGCGCAAACAGCAGGAAATTGTAAATTTGTAAATTGTAAAAAAAAAAAAAAAAATACAATTCCGATTCAAAGCTTGTGAAGTAAACACTACCATCGGATTCATTCAATGAATTCATCCCAAATGAACAAAAGGTGTCCTCCTTGTAACCGTAGCTTGTTAAAACTTTAGCACACAATCAAAAGGGAGTAAGTAGCATCTATCGCCAACTGTTGGCGGTTCTTACCCACTATGTCCTCGTATGCATTCTCCTCGAGTGTGCTCTTGGAGCTGATCCGACTGTGGTTCTCTGTGCCATTCTCTGTGGGTAAGGAGGGGTATGAGGAAGGCACACTGACAGCATCTTCTGACTCACACGATTCTCTGGAAACAAACAGAGATAAAGAAATAAATAAATCACAGCTTTGGATATAACTTTTGATGAACCATACTAGTTCTGTTGGCTTGGCTTAAGGCAAACATCTTCCATTTGGATGATCACATTCAGGCCAGACCACCTGAGAAGAGGAAAGCATCTTTCACTTATGAAGATCTTAAATGTTTCCAATCGCTCAACAGTTTTTCTGGAAGACACCAATTAAAATGATAAGCAACAAGAGAGGATTGAACAACATGCTTGAATAAACATGACTTATAAAGTTCCCGCCTCTGATCGGATAGTATTTATTGTTTATGTAAAAGAAGCCAAAACGTATTTGCATGAAAATATACACACAATAACATGGTTGGAAAGCTAACGAAAAGTTGCAACCCCAAATTAGCAGTTTGACATGACACAATCAAATTGCTTGCCTTTGGCCTCTAAACAGATGACTCTGGACCAGCCACAGGAATGTCAAACATGGACTCAATTGTAGAGCAGTAGAAATGCTCCTGTACATGAGGTTCCCATTCAGTCAGTCACGTTCAACGTTATGTTGGACTGCCTCATGGGGTCTTACCTGGGAGCCCAAAACTAGGGGTCAACCGATTATTGCCGATATTAAGCATTCATGGTTATTGGTATTGGCCATTTTCAAAACTGATTTTCAGATAAAATAATTTCATTTTGAAATGCGTTATATTTGATGAATATACTTTACTTTTTGATGAATTAATAAAAAGCAGGTAAGTACAAATCAAATCTAATTTCAAACTGCAAAAAGACTATTTAAATATGAATCCTGCGTGTCTCTAAATTAATGCCTCTAACGCGTGATTTCATTTACCAGACAGACAGACACACACACACACACACACACACATAGGAGCACGAGTGACACTTGCGCTGTTTTCAGCCACAGCCGCATCAGGACATGATTGCATAAACATCATCTCCAGAGTCACTTAATCACTTCAAGAGCTTTTTAATGCTTAAACTGAGAAAAGCTATCGTCATACAATAAACACAGAAACTCAAAGATCTCCACAGCAAACCGTCAAAAAATAAAAGTTTGGTTTTTCATAGGGCCCTAAAAATTTTATTTTTGTTAAACTGTAAATAATTCAAAGTTTGATGATTTCAATTAATTAGAAATGCTTTTCAGCTTCAGAATCATACATTTACACGTACAGTTATCGTTACACCTCTAATTTCTAATGTAACCCCAATTCCCTGAAGGAGGGAATGGAGATGATAAACACCCCCTGCCACAGCCCTGAAGCACCGCTGAATGGCCAGGATCCCTGTCTCGGCTCCTCAGCAAAACATGAATGAAGTGAGTAATGCCACTCATATTAAAACCCGTACGGATAGGTGTGACTCGGCATGCATATCTCACTGGTCAATGTCCATTCATTGGCTCATTTCTAACCAGTTGGAGGTGATTGGGCTCCTAGGCGAGACCCCATGACGTCAGTCCGACGTAACGCCTCCATTCCCTCCTTCAGGGAATGAGGGTTAAAGTAACCTAGACGTTCTCCATCACGAGAACCTGGCAGCTCTCCATACCCAGTAACTGGGCTAAACAATCCTTGTGCCAAAGATCATTCACAAGGCCATGAGGAATATGAGCTATAAACAACATGAGAGCCCTCAAAAAAGCAGCACCATGAAACAGTGTTAGAACAACTTAACAAGAGGAGATGAAGCAACGTCTCTGAGGTCTTTGAACCTCCAAAAACATTTAAATCTTCTGTATTTTACTAGTGGGTTTTTAAAAATGAACTCAAAAGTGTTTTATGGAACTGTTGAAGTTATTGCTCATGCTATTTTTGGACTTCTGAACTAAATTTGGAAACATTAAGAAGCATTTACTATTTCAGCAGTATCAGTTGGAATCTAAATGTGAAGATAAAAGAAGTGAAAAAGATGATGTGTGCCATTCACAGAACAATTGTGTAACATTTGAAAAAGCAACAAATTCACCTAATATGGTAAAATTATGAAACCCTGAGAAAACTAGCATCTCCAAGTTGATCTCTGCTTGCCATCAAATGCCTGACAGGCCATTTCATTTTGCTTACTTGATTTGTAACATAAGAATCTGTGAAACTGTAGAGGCCAATTCACTGTGAGAGACTATGAAGTCAGAAACAAAAGCCAATAATTCAAAGTCCAGAGCTATATCAACAAAACAAATGCTTGGCCTGTGGTCCTTATCCTTTTCAAAATTCTTGGGACAAGTTTTATACACTTCATTATCCAAGAAAAATAAATGATCTCTTGTTTGTGGGGGAACCGACTAAGTGGAAGTACACAAATTCAGTGCTTCTCACTCAGTCATTTTCTGACATGTTACATTCTTTCTCCAACACAACTCTTTCTGTCTAGTCTTTAGTTTTGACTTATTGGAGGTTTATATCTAGATATTAGACACTTTTAAATATGAAAAATCTCTATAAAACAGTACTATGACATGTACTACAACAACATGGAGCAATGTACTGTAGACAACCAAAAAGTTGCACCAATGAAAAAGCTATGCCTGGTGTTTTAAATAATACTTCACCTAAAAATGAAAATTCTCTCATTATTTACTCAGCAAGCATTTCCAAACCTTTCATTGCCTAAGTGATATTGACTTTATTTCTGTAACAATTCCTCGATTTAAATCAAGTACTCGATTTAAAAAAAAAAAAAAAAACTCAATTGCAATTTACCCGTGTCGAGTAACCGGCAAAATACCAGAAGTGGCGTGAACCACATTATTATGATTATTATACCGTTTTCTAAAGCTACGAGATATATTTAAAACCATTTACAATAGTGTTGTTAGTGCTCGTGCATAATAGTATTGTGAAATCACAAGGCTGTGATTAAGTTAAATAGCTCAAGGCTTTAATTATTTACATGTGTGCAGATTACATGTTAAAATTACCTCAGCACCGTTTACGGTAAACGGTGCTCCACACAAACTCAGTCTCTGCATGTGCTGTTTGTTTAGGTGTCCAATAACGTGCATTTGGGAAAGCAAAAAGTCGGATGCAGTTGGTGGTTTTCATTTATAAGCGTGGAGCGTCTCGGATATCTCCATCTCTGCATGCTTTAAGTTTGGGTTTCTAACGCTTTGAGTTTAGGTTGCTAACGTTTGGGTTGCTAACGATTTGTAACATAGCTCATTTGTTAATCTACTCCAGCTATCGGCTGGCTAATCAGCTATTTTCTATCGCACCCAGACAGCAATAGTGTCGGCCCAGATACGACCCACATCTGGGCCATTTTGAATCTACATGTACCAGATGTGACCCGGATCTGGGCTGACATTATGTGGCTGTCTGGGATAGAAGTGAGTGACCAAATATTAAAGCTGCCGTCGGCAACATTTTTTTGATCATATTCAGTGAAATCGACACTATAATCAGACAGAACAACATAAATAAAGCGGTTTTAGAAAAAAAACGAGCTTCTAACTCCATCTGGAGCGTGTTATTTGTTTTGCAAAAATCCAGCGCTCCCTGTTCACTGTGTCAAATCAGCGCATGGGGGTGTGAGATCTGACTCTCAATCACAGACCAGGCACACGCCACCCCTCGCGCACGTTACAATCAAATGCACACGCCTGAAGTTCGCGCAGTAAGGAAGAGGGATGGCGGAACACTAACAAACCAAGTAAGCTCATTAAGAGTATAAATGACGTTAGCAATTGCAATATATTGGTAGATTAGCCAGGGCAGCATACCTCCAAATAATCCATGGTGTTGATGAATGCTGATGAGACGGTCGCGTTCACAGAAAACCTGGTGCGCACGCACTCGAGCACGAACTCTGTGGGAGGGTATTCGTTGATAGTGGGGGAGGGCCATATGAGTTGTAATTGTAAACATAGTTGCCGACGGCAGCTTTAAAGGTTAAGTGGACATTTGAATTACATTGCTTGCAGACAGATCGATAGATAGAACAATAGAACTTAATTTTTCCCAGAATGCATCTTTCTGTCAATCCAATTCAACTTCCTGTGCGATGTGGCCAATTCCATTCAAATTTACACTCAAGAATTAAAGGTGCAGTGTGTGATTTTTAGCGACATCTAGCAGTTCGGTTGCGAGTTGCACTAAGGGCTCAGCCCATTACTCACCCCTCCCTTTCGAAGAAGCTACAGTGGCTAAAACAGGACAAACATATTGTCGTCTGAGACAGCAGAGAATAGCCAGAGTATGCCAAGAGTGTGTAACATTGTCACTGTTTCTGTACCACAGTCCATTATAAACCACATCATGGATAAAGTTTACAAAGCCATAGTCAAGTGAGGATCAAGGGTCTTAATATATAATATAAAAATAGTAATCAGCTGATTGTCTCACAAACATAACCAGCACATTTCTCCCCACATAGCAATACAGCAAGGGAGAAGAACCACGTGAAACTATGCAACGATATATTTTTTCTAACAGGGTAGTAAAAGCTGGCTAAAATGAGCTGTTACTGTGGCTAAGTTGGTTAAAGCGTAAAGCCTTGTTTAAAACTCGACGTGTCCACATGAGCCCAAAGGTGCAACAGCGCCCACGTCGTCGCATCCCCTAGACAGTGACGCCATTTATTTTCGCGGGAAAACAATGTAGGACAACAACAAACTGAAATATATGGTTGAAGACTTGGAATATAGCACATGGTGACTGTATGCTTGCACTGAATGGAAAATGTAAAGAAATTCAATATTCTCCTAAACTTTTGTCTAGGTTTAAGATACCTATTAAAGGGTAACTAAACCCCTGGCCAGAGCCTGACTCCACCCACTGGCAATATTTGGAAAATGCTGGAAAAGTGGGCAGAGCCCAGTGGAGGGGGGCGTGCACCTGAGACAGATCTCTAGATCTCTTTGTATGGAACTTGCCTACGTCACCAACAACCGCTGTGTCACGTACCACCGCAAACATCCAATAGGAAAATTGAACTGCAGTAGCCACCGTTCAACCTGAAGAGGGCAGCACTAAGACGTTTTTACACCATATATTGTAGAAATAGAACACTTTATAAACAAATGCCAAAAAAAGTTACTCGAATCAATGACTGGTATTAATAAAGATCCATTCTTACAGATCATTAACTAAAAAAAGTTAGTTTTAGTTACTCTTAGTACTCTTTAGTAAAAGTGTTTAGTTACTCTTTAAGCATCAAAGCTAGTAAACGTAAGGTTGTTCGTTTGATCCTCACAAGGAGCAAGTCCTGAGCCAACACTATTGTGCCCTTACGTTGTGTAACATACGTTGTCTATCTGTTACATGATTCTTTGGATAAATGAATCTGCTAAATAGCTACATACTACTATATGGACAGGCATGCCATTCATCCACTGTGGAAGATAATCATGTTTCTCACCTATCTTGAGTCTTCTTAGGCAAGCTTTCATCCGTCTTGGAATTTCTCATTATAGCAGGTGCTGGGGTGGAAGGAAGTGGAGGTGGAGATTCAGTGGTAGGAGGTAGTCCATTACCAGGCAACAAGCCTCGGTGATTCCGGTTGGCATCATACTCAAATGTTCGTTTGGGTTTGGGCAAAGGGTTCACTGTAATTCCTGAAGAGTCCTGTGCAGTAGGGAGTTCTGGGCTCTCCGATCTGGTAGAGCTGATGCTGAATCTCTGCTTGAGCTTAGAAAGTCTATCAGAGCCTGGAGAAGCTTCAGGTTCTGTGGCCACAGAACAGATGCTGCTCCGCTTGCTGCCACAAGTGCTGTCCAAGTCCTCGATCCCACTGATAGTGAAAGACTTCTGTCTGGACTTGTCAAGGCCGTAGCAATTGCTAAGATACTGTGGTGGGGACGAAGAGGGACTTTCCTTTAATACCTGTTCAATTTTTTTAATGCGGCTGAGCACGGCGGAGGTCTCCTTGCGTGCCGACAGCGTGCGGAGGAAAATCGCTGAGGACTCTGTCTTTGAAGGCCTTTTCTGGAACCTTACAGGAGCTTCTCGATCCGATACATGCTCATCTTCCTCAGTCTCAGGGTAAGAGCACTCAGAAAATGCTGTGCTCATCCTCCTCACACCCTTAAAGTCAAAGGTCTTCTCGCTGCAGGGTGAGGACAGCAGACTTGGGCAACCCTCACTCCCACCTCCAGGCCTCTTCTCCAGGCAAAGGCTCATCCTAGGCAGAGCCGCCTTCCGACCCTCCCATTCCGAGATCTTTTTGCGTATGGCGACGGAGGAGGGGTAGGTCCCAGTACAACTAAGTGAGAGTGTGCGCTTGTGCCCAAACTTGGTGGTAGGTCCTACTGAAAGAGTACTCCAGCTGAGGGGTCCAGTATTCAATCCATCCCCCACAGGGGGGGTCTGTTGTGGCTGGTTCTCCTTCTGATCCTGGTTATCGCTGCTTGATGGCTTATGGATGGCGAGCCTCTTGTCCAGACAGCTAATGCTCCTAGATTTGGTGAACCTGCTTTGACATTCAAAGTCAGTGGGGAGAGAGGCGCCACTTCTCAAGCTGGCAGTCTTACAGCTCCAGTTCTTTTGGGTCCAGAGTTTAGCATCAGCTTTAGCGTACCTTCCTGGCTGACTGGTGTCCTCACTGCCAGTGAGATGAGACGAACCTGGCTCTTTTCCAGTGGTAAGAATTGGAGGTAAGGACACAGACTGACACCTGAAACAAAAGTAAATCAGCAGAAAGATTAAGACATCCTAAAAAAAAAAGTATGCTTGGCACAGAAGAATGTTATATCCTCACAAACACTTACTATGAATAAGAACACAAAAAATACTAATTACTACAAAATATGTTATGATCAGAACACGTAACTACTATACTAATACTACAAGTAATGCAAAAGGAGAACTTTAAAAAGGATTTCAGATAAAAGGAAATGTTAGTTGTGTAATATGGGAAAGAACAAGAGCAACCTTCCACAAATTTGGCAGTATAGAGTCACTCACATCAAGCCAACGTAAACAGAATAACAAATCATTCCACACAATCATTTTGAAGAACATTTATATGGACCTCCCAAACAAAAAAAAACAATGAAACTATTAAACTTTAGGGATATAAATTAACTCACCCTCACTAACCCTCAGATTTTGTTTCTTAGACGTTTGTCTTCTGTAGCAACTGTTTGTTTCTCTTTGCCTACATGTCAACCTCAGCATCCTCATCATTCTCAGGCTGATTGTTCACTCAGCAATCAGACACTGCTCACTCCTGAGCAATGATATTAAATACCCTGTTGACCTCATTTCAGTCTGCTCAGACACACAAACACTTTCTCATCCACCTAAAAATCTAAAGCCGCTCATGAGCTTCCAGGAACTAGAAATCGACTTGACCCACACCTCAGTGAAATTGAGTCAGGCAGATCTGATGTCACAGCGGTGGTTAGAATAACAAGTTGAAGCTGGGAGGAAGCCAAGAGTATGATCCAGGGTGCAGGTTGGGACAGATCAACCAAAAACCACACACCATAACGCCATTCCCATGAAAAAGGGCAGAGAAACACCATGCCACCTGCAGTCTGCAGTCATTCCCCCACATTTACAGTACAATATACAGCACCACCAAATATTACAAGCAGACAAACTGTTGTTCCCAACTTTCAAAAAATCTAATTCATTTTACATACCAATCAAAGGTCAAAAGGTTCATTAACTTTAAAAAATCAAATTTACTTTATCAAAAATAAAACCACTATATTCTACATAACCAACTACAGTAGAGAAGGGCAAATATGATTAAAAAACAAGTATTTAAAATATAATATAAAAACAAATATACTACTGTTCAAAAGTTTGGGGTTAGTATGTTTTTTTTTTCAGAAAGCATGGCTTTAAACATAAAAAGCATGGTTTTCATGATATTATGGTATCTTCAGTTGTGTTAAATCATCTTTACTAGCATAATGAACTTGTATTTCAAAATCATGTACACAAAAGAGCTGATTCAGAGAGGTATTAAAGAAAAGGGCATAATACTTCCTCTGAAGATAAAGCTGTAGGCCTCTTTGCATGAAATGGTGAGAGGAAAATGTCATATTTGAGTCTGACTGTAATGTGTGTTAAAACAGATTCTTTAGGTTCAACCTTTACAATGGATACAATGGAGGAAAAAAAAATAGTCTTATCCTGGCTAGTCAAAAGGGGAGGGATGGACACGTCAAATCCGCCAAAAGGAAATGAGGGATATTGTTTAGGAGGACAATTTTTGCATCAAGGCTGGTGTTTACAGCACAATTAAAGTTATATAATCATTGATCAGATGTTTTCTGTAGAATAACACTGCATATCTAAATATGTCTCCATAACTGTCTGGACAAAGACTCCAAAAAAACATAAATTATTGTTTTCATAACTGCAGTATTAGGCTCATGTAAAATCCTTTGCTTGAAGAAAAGCATCAGTTTGAGAATGCTTTCATTGAATTCGCCATGAGTTTGTGTCTGTGGTCTGATGAGGTTCTCTGAGAGGCTGGACAAGGCCAGTAAAAACAAGGCCAGCTCTGGGGAAGCCAGCTGGTCTGGCCACACATGGACCTAGTGGGATGTCAGAGATGGTTTGGCTCTTTCTGGGTCTTGAGGGCAATGTCAACCACAGGCCATTTCCTGTTGGAAAGCTGTGCCAGGATGGTGAAACTGGAGGTTCCAGGAACACACTTCAAAAGAAATATGTCAAGCCCAGATCCAGTGGGTTCTCCCCCACAAAAATGTGGATATTTCATCTGTGATTGAGTTATTTTTTCAGCTATTATCTTTGCTATAAAAAGGGCATATTCTCAGTGCAAGGCCTACCTACCGCCACCCTCAACTGACATAAATCTGCTTCTTCAGCATTCTCCTACACTTGTGATTTAAAGCTGAAGCTGTATTATTCATGTCTGGGAAGAGAGGCTAGCAAAAACTATGCCATCATTTTCCCCACACACTTCTTCGCATAAATCACGATTTACTTTGATCAATATTTCTGACATAAGAGAGTGTTCAAATGTAATTATGAAAGTAACTCGCACTCTTCAAAGACGTTCTTCACTTGTTCTGACAGCCACTGCAAAGCTCCATATCGTTAAGCAAAGGCCACAAATAGAACAAAGACTCTTTTCTAATCAACTTCCTGGCTTTTACTCATAACCAGGATGTTTACTTTAGCTTTGTATACAACAGTTTGGCCTATGAAGCATCAATGAACTCATATGTCTATTTCAGCATCTCCTCAATTATGGATAAAAGTTTTGGTTATCATAAGCAGGCGTTTCCTATGAATATTTAGGCAAGATATGGAATGGACAAAATAGAATTTTTTTTCTAAATCTAAAAGCCAACTATATAGAGTTGTCAAATCTAGCACATGTAACTACGAGTATACAAAATAAAATCTTCTTTCCACGTAAATGTGAATTGCTACAAAAACAACGGTCCAGATTTGTTTCTGATACATTGATTTTAATTAAAACACGATCTTAGAGCTAATATATATATATATGTTCTAAATTAAACTAGTATTATTAAGCCCTGTTCACACAAAGAAAGGAATCTATAAAGATATCTAGATGGATTAGTCCACGCCAATGGATGATAGCATTCTCTCCGTTATAAGAGTGTACTGCAGTTATATAGCCTGTTGCTTTTAATGGTCAAGCTCTTTAAATGCATGTAGATTCTGATTGGCTGTCAATGTTTTTAATCAGCTGGAAAAAATGTATTCTGTAAGTGATTCCAACAATATTGTTCCCCTCTATGCTGTTATCATTAAAGTTGTGGTGTGGCCTTTGCTATTCTTATTAGAAGAATTCTTAAATCTTTATAGTTATATACTATATATATAGAGAGTAGGTAGGATTACATAGTATCCTAGCTGTGAAAGGGCCCAGCAAGCAATAGGCCTAGCTGTCATTTCACCTTCTCAGTTAACTATAGATCCGATATAGTCCGGCTATCTTCTAGCCAAAATAACCTTAAATTTGTTTACATGTTGTACTTGCCAAAATAACTTGCGAGATGTAAGATATTCCATCATGTAAGCAAACTCAACATTTACAAGGTGTTTGGTTAGACGTCTATTACTGTTTTACCACAACAGTCACAAACAATAGCTTTCTGTAAATAACTGAAAAAGCACAAAAAATGGATAAAAACTGCTGACTCATCATCATGACTCTCACCTGTCTGAGCTTTCCTGTGGATCTTTAGCCGCTCCTGCTCTCGGTGCAGTTTTGGAGCTCTTGTTGGCAGTCATTTCCCTCTGACAGCCCCCTCACCTGATTAAAAAAAAATACTTTCATTAGAAAGCTGTATCATGACCTTTAAAGTAGGCTAAATGTTTATTTCTGAACATTTCTGCACTGCGACCATAAACCAGCCGATCTCTCTCTACAAGGCAAGGCGAGATGTATTAAATGCAGATGACAAAGACTATTTCAATTTAATCTGAAAGATATTCGATGAACAAAAGACAGCGAACTGGCTATGCATAGTGGGAAACTATTCTTTCTAGTGACATGGCCCACAAGATTTGAAATTCTTGGCCCACAAAACTAACCCATGGATTAACCCTGACTGGCAAATATGAGTCAAAACACAACAAATATGGACCTTGAATCTTGATCTCTACAAAAGAGCAGCAATATTATCCCTGTCATGTAAATAAATCTCTGACCCACAAAAAAAACATACAGCCCCAGCAAGTTTCAAGAGAAGAGTGGGTTTGTGTTTTGAGATGCAGGTAATAAATCTTATTTAAGATACTGAGGTATAACATGTCATACCACATCATTCAGAGAAAGAAATACATTGCCAGCTTAAAAACAGATGTCTACATTCATTAAAAATCCTATTGCTAAGTATATTGTTGCTAAAGTAATCTAATTGATTTTTAGCACGTTGCTTTGCTATTACTATGGGTGGTTGGCTACAAGGGTATTTTTGGTCAATTGCTTACTAGCCCAAGTAAAAAAAAAAAAAAGAAGCCCAACCTGGCCTCTGCTTTAGCATATAGAAATTTCTGGCCCATTTTATTAACTGTCAGGTGAAAATCCTGAACTACAGTAGATCCCCAAGAAAAGTATAAAGCAAATATTGGTTTTAGGTTTTTAAGGGTTTTCTTTCCGACCCCCAGGTTTGAGCAATAATAATAGTAATTCTTGCCAAGCACTACTAATAATAGCATGAACTGATTTTTACAACCCCAGAATATGCAGTCTAAAGAATGGCAGCACCAAGACCTGAAGGTAATTACAGAGCCGGCTTACATGGCCTGTTAGTATAAGAGAGGTTCTAAAAAATCTGTTTGTAGAATCAGAGATCCATGCCAAGTGCCTTTAGTCTATGAAGCAATGTTTAGAGTGTGTTTGTATTAACGTCTGTTTGAATAGAGTAGCCAAGATTAACAAAGCTGAGCTAGTCTCTTGGCTCATTAAATAGTGATTGCTTTTTCCCATGAACATTTGCACCTTAGGACTAAAAAAAAACCTGTTTAATGACAGATATTAGTTTTACAAGCTGGGTCAGAGAGTTGTGGTTTTGGGAGCTTTGAGCACACTGGGACTCAGGTTGGTTGTTGAGAGAGGGAAGGAGGCTGGTTTTTCATTTTGTCAGGTGAAGCCATAACAAGACTTGAAAATCTTTAATGAGCAGTAAATCAGATTTAAAAGGCCATGCTTTGCACATCAAGTCCCTTGAATGATTTTGGATGAACAGATATTCTTCAATTGACTCTATCCCAAAAACTATTAAAAGGAATATTCTGGACTAAATACAAATTAAGCTCAACCGACAGAACTTGCAGCAGAATGTTGATTAGAAAAACTTCCTCAAGTTCTCCTCCTCTTCAAAAAAGGCAAAAATCTGGTTTACAGTGACTAAACATCATATCACTTTTGTAATAAGATATACATTTCATTTCTTGAACAAGATCATGTAGACATGTGAGGGTTTGAACTTTTATTTTGAAATCGTAATGAACAACAATTTGAATCTAGAAAAATATTCATGTATTCTCCTGTGTTGGCGTAGGTTTATAAATGATTTACGTTACAAATCTGGTGAAATGAAATGATGCACGTTGTGATCCCAGATGTTATAAACAACCTAACGCAGCAAAAATGACGAGATAGTGTTTTTTTTAAGCTGCTGAGATGTGCAACCATAATAAAATGTAATGATATACACGTAAAAGACCGCAATAACAGTGCAACACTTCGCTATGAAACACAAAGCGCGGCAGACTTCATAAGCGTTTCCAAATGCATGTTATTGGAAACCCAAATAAGCAGAACATGCAGAGATTGAGTTCGTGTGGAGCAGCATTTTTACTCTGAATGGACAAATAAAACGTGTAACCTGCATGCAAATAATTTAAGCATCGAGTCGAGCTTCGCTCGAAAACCTGCAGTCCATATATTAATTTAACTAGCTAAATCGCAGCGTTCGTGATTTCAAAATCCAAATGCTATATTATGTATAGCATATATGCTATTTTGTGCAGCCTTATAAAACAGTTTAATAATGCAATTCTCATCCGTGGAAAGCGAAACTTATTTTGCCTGTTTAGTTGATTGACACGGGTAAATTACAATCAATGATTTTTTTTTTTTTTAAATCTAGCACTGGAATTAAATAGAGGAATCAAGATCCCCCTAGTAATCTACAAATACTTAAAGTCGCAATCTAACGAAAGTATAGCAACAAATATTTTCTTCCATGTTCTAATACATTTATGAATAAAGTAATAAATTTAGATTGGTGTCTTTGATTCTATCCATTGTTGGTAATTGGATGGAGGCAAATCTAAATGCTTGCGGTCAATTGTAAGAAAGAGGCGGGGTTTAAAGTCTAAATGATTGAAGAACTCTGGCACCAGAGATAAGTCAGTTGTTTGACGCAGATGATCACGTTATGACATTTTGATTAAGAATTACACAGGGGGTGAATATCCATTTACTGCCAACTGTATTGAATCCAGAGTTTCCTTTTAACATAACTATGATCTCAGATGTTCTCCTCACCACAATCACAAGCTCTTCACCCCAACATGCACACAACCACTGCAAACTATCTTCACGCCAAGAGAAATCTTAACTAGCCACCCCTCACAACCACAGTGCCATGTGCATACCACTTGCCACTTCCTCCCATCAAATTAGAGGGCCTCATCAGAGACCGAAGTGGGAAGAAATGATCTTCCATGCTGAAGGAACACCTCCCGTCTTGGCATGTGTTCACTCGTACTGCTGTTTATGGTTTATAAGGAGGTCAATATTACAAGCACTCAAATACAGAGGGGGCTGGGTGTAACTGGGTGCACTGGGGGCTTGTTTACAGGAAGTTGTTGCATGTAGTAGTCGACCAACCAGCAGCAAAACTAAAAGCCCAACAGAGACAGATGAGAGGAGAGACAGCATTCCTTCTGTCAGCCATTTCCTGTTTCGGAGGACTGCAAAGAACATGCATTTTCATTTTCAATCTAACTGGAGGGCCCTCGAACCGCTCATAGAGTTTATTTTCAACCTTGATGAATTATTTATAATATCTTGATTTATTCTGCTATAATACCCCTCAACTGGCATTGTCAATGCCATCCAGTGATTTATCACTAAAGTAGCTTAGAAACTCAACAGTTATAGGATAGATTTTTTCTACTTTTGAAGTAACTATAACCCACAGCTTCACAAATAATAGACAGATTAATTCACACACGCAGTCACTCTCTCATTAATGTATTCAAATAAATGCACTCTCATTGTGCTAATTTATCTGTATCTGGTTTAGAAATAAAATATCCCACATTTTTAGTACAAACCTTGACAGTGAACTATAAGGGGGGGGGGGCAAAGCAAAAAATAATAATAATTAATAAATAATAAAAGATTTTGATTTTAGGTCATATTTCCAGCCCTAAATGTTGATTCCAGTGGCAATGATTTAACAAGGTTCATACAAATAAAATAAGCGATCTTGTTAAGCACCTAAGGCACTGAGTTAAAAAGTCTGATAGGATATCATTATGTCAGTAATAGTCAACTTTCCCACCAACAAAATCAGCTGCCCTAAGGTTACTTCGGACTTACTAGTGATAAGCGTAGAATATTTCCAGCTGAAAACTTCAAAAGGTTTACAAAAATCACTCTAGCAGCAAACAAAAGATAAAGTTATGACCAAACATATCTGAAAATGAAAATATTTTCTTTTCTATGACCTGGGAGGCAATTTTTTTCCAGAACCTATTTTTTTCCAACCAGACTGAATATTTTTACTGAGCTGTTGAAAGGTGAACAGCTGTAAAAATAAAGCATGCTGAACATGGAAATATTGTACACTATCGAAGCATCACTATCATTGAGACTGCAGAGCACTTTTTCTTACAAAAAGCACAATACAAAATTCAGTGCTTAAAATTACAACTAAAGATGCATTAGGGGATCTGGGAAATGCTCATTTTAGCCTGTTATCAATGACTGCGTTTACATGCAGCCAATAACCTGTTCAAAACCGGGATATTAGCAATAACCCGGTCCCGATCGGCCATGTAAACACCGGCAAAAACCCAAATATGCTCATATCCCGGATTTTAAAAACTGGGATATTGGGGTACCCCTTTTCTAACCCGAATTTTTGGTCATGTAAACGCGTATCGGCATATCCCCATAGTGATTTGTGTTCTGCGCATGTTCTATTTACAAGGAATCTTGGTCTTTTGAGTAGAGAAACTTCTCGGCGCATATCCATGTATACAGGAGAAACTCTCTCTGCTCAAGCATGTAAACGGGTTATTCCTAATGTTTCAGAAACCCGAATAGTGACCTTAACCCGACCATAACCGAAAATTGGCTGCATGTAAACGTAGTCATTGTTCACTGTCCAAAGCAAGGGGGTAATCCATCAGCCGGAAGTTGAAGCCTCGCAGGAGCCGCCATTGTAGCAGAACTTCACCTGCTGTTAGCATCCCATTGACTTCCATTCATTTTGGCCTCACTTTGACAGCGAATAACTTTATATCTGAGGCATCCAAAGACTTCATTTGTCCATTATTTATTTCTGAAGAAACAACAACAACAATGTAGAAAACGCTCCATTACTTTGTATCTTACGTTATGGCCCAGTAGATGCCGTTTTTGTGAAAAATAGGCTAATTGCATCATCACTACGCAACTTTCCTTCGCACAATAGAGACATTACCATATAGACCGGAGGAGAAGCTCGCAGGGAGAAGCCTATGGATAGAGAGTCCATAAAAGCAACGGGACAAAATATTTCAACAACGTTTTGGCTTAGCACAGCTACTAGAAGATTTACAACTGTCAGACTGTCGTCACGCTCAGTTTGAGCCTGCGCAGTCACTCAGACATCAGACAGGAAGTGCAAAAATCGGGCTTCAAATCTTTTCCGTTGAAATCAATAGTGCTATGGTTTATGGTCCAAAGCCACACCAAAACACAAGAAAGCGCACCGATCAGAATCGAGACGACCACAGGTGAGAAAACTTTACACTACAGTGAGTACTACAATAACGAATGTAAACAACTGATTGCCTCCCATTCTCGCACTGTTTACACAGCGTAAGTGAACAATCTGATGACGTATGATGTCTGCGTGAACAGGCTGCGCAGTGGAATGCAAACACACATTGACTGACAGAGAGGGAACACATGCTTGTATTTCATATTCGGACCGAATGCAATGATTGAACGAACATTTTATCATCCTATGCCTTCCACAGACAATATATATTTATAAAAATAGATTTTTAGACCACTTAACATAGTGATTGCTATATGAGGAGACTTTCAACCTAGCCTGGCTGCGCCCTCCTACGCACTTCCGCTCAATTTCATTTTACTTCTGTACTACGTCTGGGATCGCTCCATATCCTTAGGTTTCCAGAAACCAATTTTTTGTAGGACCAATCAGCGAATAGAGGGAGTGGCTGAGAAAGATGACGTTGATGTAAGCGCGTCAGTTTCAATTCAGTCATGGCAGCGGAGAAAGACGTGAGAAAAGCTATTCGGTCCGTTGTTGGAAAATAAACTGCCGAATATACAGAATTTAAAGCCGGATTGTTATCGTCTAACCTCTTGTTGCACAACAGAGGAGCAAGTGAAGGAGGCAGAAAGTTTGGAAGTTTGTGCTGGGCAGTTCGTGCACGATGACCGTGACCGTGGTGTTCGCGGTGTTCAGAAGCCCTGAGTCCTGGCTGCTAAACTATGGTTGAAGATCCGCTCAGGAGTCATGTCAGTCGCTCATATTCCCAACTGTAAATGTACTGATTCTTGTGATGAATAGAACAATTTGAGCCCCTTTGTGCACTCGTGCAGAAGGTTGGTGTGTCAGTTTTACATGTTGTAAATCATACAAATTGGTTGTGATTTAAAAAAAAATAATTGTCATAAATAAAAATGTGAAAAACCATACTTTGAAGATATTTGATTTTCAGTTTTAGATGGCAATGGTTGATTTGTTTTACTAAAAAAAATAAATGCCACATAAAAATGTACAAACACATACTTTGAAGACCATAATTAAGGTAATTAAGAAACAATAAGACGTAATATGAAAAATTGTTGTTTATTACACATCTGCAGATAGAGACAGACTGATCATTCACTGTAGCTGCTACAGCATTTGCGGCAGATCAGAAACGACCACAGCAGCGTATTTGTAATGATTAGACACAGCTTCCACCGTTGAATGAATATATCACTGTCCTTCGTGTCAAATATACATTTCGAATTAATAATTGTTCCTAGATTAACAAAACCTGCGGCGCTCGTTGACTGAAATCCTATTGTAAACATAATCCTCTGATCATTTCGGCGCGTGACATACGTCACTCACGACACCCCTTTAGCGATTGGCTATGGCAGATCGTGAGTGACTTTGGGCAGATCCAATAGATTTGAACTTTAATAGTGAACCCGCCTACAAGGAAGGAAACGTTTTTCAATGGAGCGGTTCCAGACTCTATGTGGAAATGAAATGAACTAGGCTACTTTCAACCTGCATAACAAAAACATTTTCTGTAGAGAATCACCTATTGCACCTTTAAACTAAAAGATACTAAAAGGTTTTGGATACAGAATTGCTGATGTAGCCTAGTTCAGAAAAGTAAAAGTAATTTCTTCATAAAACGTGTTATGACTTGTAAATTGACTGAGACGTATAACCTGTTTATGTCAAGAAATATTGGAAGGAAAAAAAGGACCTGCTGAGTGTGATTGACAATCTGCTTATTAAAGAAGCTGTTCCACGTCAGTCTGCTCTGCATGGATGACTGCAAAGAAGCAGGGTTTGTTCCAACAATGTATCACTAAAACATTAAATGTAATTACCAAAGACTCATAATGTCGGCATTCAAGCATTATAACATATTGATTTCACAGGAAACAACGGTCATATTTATTTTAGCTTGCTCACTAAAAGCTGGCATCATTAAACATTCATCAATATGATTCATTATTCCAGTTTCCATGTTTAATATGCTCAGTAACCATGTGACGCTTTCATCTGCACACAGTGGCACCATTTCAGTGAGAAACAATCATCTCTTTCTCTCAGATATTGATCTACAACAGGAAGAGCAAGAGCTGCTCCCATTTCTCTGAGAAACTGCTAGAAAACCACATAACCTTAAAAATTCATACTAAATATACCGGAATTGTAAAAGACAATAAATTATTTAGATGTTTATTTAGACTTGAAAATAAAATCATTGGAATCATAGGCTGGTTCTTGGATTATCATGTCTGCCATAGATTCAATTGATTGAATAACAGTTACATAATATTTTCCCCAAACACAACTCCAGAGTATCTAGAGTAACTCTAGTATTGACAAACTATGTCAGCCTAAAAGACGCTGAATCACTGGTACATGCGTTCATCACATCTCGCCTCGACTACTGTAATATTATTTTTTCTGGACTACCAGCACATTCTTTGCAATATATTCAAAACGCTGCCTTTTTTATTAATTACACCACAGAAACGGCTCATATCACTCCAATTCTGTTCAAACTCCACTGGCTACCCGTGTCATCCCGCATTACTTACAAAATTCTTCTACTTACCTTTAAATCACTCAATGGTCTTGCTCCGTCCTATCTATCTTTTTCCTATCTTACTCTCTCCTTAAATTCCCCCCTCAAACTCTTAGATCCTCTGGTCATGAACTCTTCTGCAAGCTGAGCTTTTGCAAATCATCTATGGGTGGCAAGTCTTTTTCCGTTTTAGCCCCTAAGCTATGGTACTCTCTTACCCTGGCTCTTAGGACAACAACCATGCTGCATGAATTCAAGTCTAAACTCAAATCCCATTTGTTTAAAGAGTATTATTAGTCATGACACGTTTTTCTTAAACATTCTTGATAACTCTGTATTACAGTCATAATGTTAAATGGGGTACCATGCCATTAGTCTTTACTTCAACTGTCCACCTTCCTGTCTGTATTATATAGGCTAGTGTTGTTTTTTTGTCTGTTTTTGTTTGTATTTCAAATCAAATTGTAATATATGAAGAGTTCAGATGCAAAAGCCTCTAAATGCCATTTGAAATTTTCTTCTTTAATAATGATTTTTATCAAACTTGTATATTTAAGTTCAGTAATTTCACTTAAATAACAATTAATAGATAAATATCATTGCCATTAAAGTGAAATCACTGAACTTAAATATACAAGCTTGATAAAAATGATCATTCTAGGGGCAAATGTCTATTGTTATTGAGAAGCGTCCCTGAGCTTCGGAAAGGCGCTATATAATTTAAACTTATTATTATTAGTCTGAAGACCCTAAAAATCTGTAAAAACATTTGCATTTTCAAGAGTTTATGTATTGTACTGGTCAACCACTAGCACAACAGTTAAAAGAAAAAGACACTTGTTAATTATGGACACTCATAATTAACCGGTTAAAAGTTATTTTTAAGTACTATTTTAAGATATTTTAAAATGTTTTCTGCATGGTTAAATAAATAAGCTACACATATAAAACTGCATCTTAATAAATAAATAAATAAAAATAAAAATAAAAAATAAAAAAATTAAATAAAAAAATAAAAAAATAAAAAAATAAATGTAAAAAATAAATTAACCACTCTAAGTTTGTCCACTTTAAGAAGGCCAAACAAAGGGGCTTTGGGAACGGGGGGCGGGGGGGTATCTCTTTGACATAGCAGCAACATTCTTCATCTTCTCTAATTATGCAGCTCAACCAGACCTTTGCCTTTTTTGCGTATTCCATGGGCGCGGATTATTTAGTTGCAGATTTAGGTGCAGATCTTTTTTATGCTCTAACACTGACATTACACAATAGATAAAGTTAAATTAAACAGCATTCGAAATTACCAAAGGAACTGATGGTGAACTAGCCTTCTGGATTGACCTACAAATGTAATGTAATGACTGAATAGCTTCTCAGAAACGAACAGCTCCATCTGCAATTTTAACAACAGAAGACAGAACCTCTTTGTTCGATTTATCCTTGAACAGAGTGTGGTTAAAAAGTAAGCTTCTTTATCAGTGGTTCAAACAAACACTATCTGACCCGCTTCCTCGGGTGAGTGACACAGTTAGGAATGTTCAGGGTAGAAGACGAGACCATCGGGCCATGTTCTTGTCAGCGACGACAGGTCAGTTGGCTAACGGAGCGGTACTCTATTCAAAAGGAATGCACTAATATTTGCCCCATCCGTCAAGGCACACATTCAACACATCTGAGTTTCTGAAAGAGGAGGAATTCTTCAACTGATAATGGCAATGTGCGTTTTGCTGATCATTGACCATAAAGTTCTTTATTTCCGTCGGAAATTAAACAACTCATTGAACCTGAATAGCGGAGACTGACATGCGTCCAGGCAAACTGCACATTGTTGTGCATATTAGATGAAAAGCTCCCAAAAAAGACCTTAGTTTTAATTCAATTTTCCTGTCGACAGGGTGAATTAGGGTCTTCTGGGACTTTTTGCACTTTCGACTTCTCCAATTTACTGTGATCAGATCTAAAGTGTCCCAGATTATCCTAATTCACCCTACATTTGCCATAACTGTCCCTGCTGATCAGCCACTTTAACTTTAACATCTCTAAAACAAGCAGCAGAGTGCAAACCACTGCACATTCTCAACTTCTCCTACACTTCAAAACCCCAAAGAGGCAATGAACAGGGTTATGCATTCACCAGAGACCATTTTGTACCAGAGACGATTACTCTTTCTCCGTTCTTTATTCATAGCCTGTAAACTCCAAGTCAATGTTGTTATTACCAAATCAGACATGACTGTGTGAGAATGGGGGTTAGATTACAGCATAAATACCAGAGGAAAGAGGGACCCCCCTTCCAGACTCTGAGCTCGCACCGTCATATGGTCCTCATCAGGGCTCTCGCTGAGATTTATATACTCCACGAGCTACGTTAATGCTGCTGTTATCAGCCAAGCACGTTGTGTTTAGATTGAGGCAAGAAAAGATGATCAATGCGTCTGTGGTATCGTGAGGAGTTTTTTAAACACGCTCCCACCTGGACGAATCCCTCTGGCATTGCTAATTAAAATTTCCCTGAAAAGTCTGACAGGGAAAAAGGAAGAGGCAGAGCATAAGGGGGGCGTCTTTTGTTTCCCTTTCACTCGGTTTCAATCCCAAGTCCGCAGAGCCTGTGAATAATGACAGAGGGTTTGTATCCAGGTTGGGGGCTGTGGGGTGGAGGGAAAAGTTGTACCCTGTTGAGCTGCTTAAACGTCTTTCCTTCTGAGCCTTTCATGAACTGTGGAACTTGGCCTGTCACATATCGCAGCAGCTGCACGCTCCCCACACAATATACCCACGATTCCTTGCTCCCACAGTGCTGACTGGACAGGCCAGATGGAACCAATTTTTAAGGCCTTTTCAGTCTCTGTCTTTCCTGACTTACAGTTGTTTACAGTCCTTTTTGTTATCCAAGTCACTAAAGGAGAAATTCACACATTGAGGAAACTGCGGAAGGCTGCTCATAAAGTGACATGCAGGAAACTAATAATTAGAGGCAAATTGATCTTATTTGATTTCAGAGCTCATTTGTAATTGATGGCTTTTACAGTGTTTCTTAAACATACAAATTGTTAGGTTTCTTCAATTCGTTTATGACTTTCAATCAAAACTGTAATGCGAAACCATATTAGTCCTAAAAGCCTTCTACTATACGCACACTAAAAATAGAAACGTGTACGGAATCATGAGTGCATTCGGTTCAAAAGACTCAAAGAAGTCATTTTCCTTAAACAACTCGGTACACTGTTCTTATCTGGATTTACAATATTGGCCTTTATCAGGCAGACTGAAGACAGAACGGCTGCTCACATTGAGCCATAAAACTTATAGGTCCAGTGAAATCCCAGTCATAAATACTTTTTTTGTGCAGCACACATTTTTGAAGAAAATTTGCAGATCTTCTTCATAGAAGAACAAATCATAGTTACCATATGCGTCAAGCTCCAAAACAACAAAATAAGATAAACAAATGCTAAAGTAGCGTGATATTAGTCTACATGATTGTGTTTCAAGTCATATTATAACTTTGTGTAAGAAACAATACTTAAAGGTTCACTATGTAAGTTTTGTCGCTCTAGAGGTTAATAAACAAAACCGCATGGCCAATGCCAATATCTTAGAGAGCTGGGTGGCTGGCTGTTGCCAATATACAGATATAATTTATATTCATCATTATATTTATTTGACTAATTATTTAATAAAATAAACAGATATACTTTACAACTTATTCATTCTGTAATATTATTACAGTATTTTTAACAAATAAAGAACTTGTTAACAAATAAATATTAATAAAAAGGAGGCAACACTGTAACCAACAGGACATTCAGAAAAAGTTTTTCTGCACACAAGGACAGGACAGACAAGGACAGTGTACCATACATACATTTTCAATCAATGGAGGGACAGAAAACTCGGACTAAATCTAAAATTTCTTAAACTGTGTTCCGAAGATGAACGGAGGTCTTATGGGCTTGGAACGACATGAGGGTGAGTTATTATTTATTAACAATTATTGACATCATTTTCATTTTTGGGTGAATTAACCCTTTAACTTAAGTGTTGTTACCCAAATCTTTTCTGTCTTTTGTGATGTAAACGGCTTATCTAAAAATTTAGAGCGGGGACTAAGTTCTAACTTCTATCTATAGGTTTGATTGGATTTTTGAGATGTGGCCATTGCACTCAAAAATGAATGTGGGCTTGCAGTTGAGTTTAAGCAGACTAAATGATTGGAGATGTGCTGCATGCCAGACTGATCTCATGAAGTAGCACGTGTTTGACACGCGAATTCGTATTTCCATTTTTGGCGTGCTATCAAGACGCATAATCGCCTTTCAGCGTGTTTATGAACGCCGTTGACTTAACGTTATATAAATATATGACTTACCTCAACCCCGTCCCTAAACCTAACCGTCACTGGGGTTAATGGCATTTATGACTGTTCCCTTACCATCCTAGGTAAAAAAAGATATGACTTACCTCAACCCCATCCCTAAACTTAACCGTCACTGGGGTTAATGGCATTAATGACTGGAGATTTGACTGCGTGTTCAGACACGCGGAATGACGCGGACGTTAATGGCGTAGACATATACGCATACACGCGGATACACGCGGATAGCTCAAAATGCGTGGAGATAACACGCCACCTGACTCGAAAGTGGCGTATATGTGTACGCAAAAGTCATGATGTCATGTTGTGCATGCATACATCACCAGAAACAAGTTGTTTTCACAGGAAGATCAAGTTGAGATTTAATGTTAATGGTTGAAATGTACAAAATAATAAGTTAATAAGTCCGAAATACTTAATATTTAATTCAGTAAGGAAGGACATATTAACTTTACCTTTAAACAACCACCCATTTGAGGAATGTAAGGAAAACAGACTTGTATGCATTGATGCATCAGACTTGCATCATAGTCTATTGTGTTTGATAGCTTACAGAGTAGAATCTCAGACAGAGACTTAGATGACGTTACTCAATATAACAAGACAAAACACTACCATCTCCCCCATAAGAATAACACTGTCACTGACTCATGTAAACCAAGTTGGATTGACAGGTGGCAGACTGTTTCAGTGTGTAATACCAATGACACACAACATTACACTAAGTTCCTTGTTATAACTCCCAACCCTAGACTAAAAAAAAGTTATTTAAGGACAGCTATAATAAAATCATCCCTTAGACAAGGGATGATAGTAAAGTGTTTTATACTTTTATTAAGGCCTAGATAGGACACATTATTTCAACGCGTTCTCATCCCAAAGCGCCATATAGGACGCTTTTGCAAAAGCGTAAATATCCAACGCACATGGCACCCTTTAACGTGAAATGAGACGCAGATATATTTGGGCAGAAGGCGCCCCCTAGTGGTCTAACCCTTACCCTACACCATACCTAAACTTAACCATTAACCGAAGCGTCTCATTAGACGTTAAAGGGTGCCATGTGCGTTGGATATTTACGCTTTTGCAAAAGCGTCTTATTTTGAAGCACATTGTGAAATCTGAAGGTCAACCATCCAATAATTAATGCAAGCAAGTCACAACGTGTTGGCTTTTTAAAGTGTCTAAAAATTACAGGTGTGTCCAAACGAAAACAACAATGCACAGTCTTTTAAAGGCAATCGTGTCCATTCAATATGCCACATTGAAAAGGATTTTACAAGTTAAATTGTTTTGTTGTAGTGCTTGCTCTCATGGATGAATTGCTTTCATTTATCCTACATCTTTAAAAATCCAATCACAAAGTATAACAATTAGCCTACTATTATCAAACTACTAAATTAAAAGATTAAAGTGCATAAGCAAAACAGCTCTGCTAACAAGACAAGATACTGAATCTGGGAAGAAAGTGCATAAATGCACAATTGCAC
This sequence comes from Pimephales promelas, assembly GCF_016745375.1. Next base: position 1,942,066 of record NW_024121988.1, read on the forward strand.
GTAACACACTGCATTTCATTTTTTGGCACATGCGATCCAGTGTAATAAAAAGTCCTTGCATCACTGTTATTACAGCTGACAGTTTGTGGAGGAAATCACATTCACACTGGAATGACAAGCTATGGATCAACTGCAGCTTAACACTTTGAAAAGTTTTTTGATACACATTATAGCGGCAGGGCAGTGAATTTTGTTCAAGGTTTGGTGACATCCCACCCTTAACCATATTGCGCAAGCACTGGACAGAGAACAGAGCAGCTCCCATGGTTAAGCTGACAATCCAGACCAATGAGAAGGAAGGGTCATTGTTCCAATAGCACAATAGACCGTCTGTTCAGAAAGTTCAGGGGGAAAAGGGCTTGCAGCTGCAGTAACTGCCAAAGCTGAAAGCAGGGGGCACTATATACTTGTGATCTACAGTGATCATGTAACATTCGTGTGTACATGTCAGTAGGTGTACTCAAATAAGTGTATGGTTTTAGTGGGAACAACATGTGCCATTAAGGAAGAACTCATTTGCTGTCAATCCTTTCTCATTCAACATTTAGCCAACATTATATTTGTATTTAAGCATTTAGCAGTTGTTTTTATACAAAGTGACTTACGTTGTATTCAAGGTAACTTATACATTGTTTGCAATCAACATGCATTCCCTCCCTGGGAATCAAACCCATGACCTTGGCATTACTCAACTGTTTGAGCTAGCTGCTACAAATAATACAATCCTCAACAGTATTTTGGCCACTAAACAAATCCATAAACTTGTTGAAATTAGACTTGACCTTGGGGCACTAAACTATTCATAAAATAAAACTAAAAACTCAGCCCATTAAACGTTTGAGTAAACAAACAACCAACAGTCATACGAGTTGGGGAATTACCAAATAAGGTAAACATATTTAACGTAATACAGATTCAACCACATTTTTAAGAAAAGTCATGTTCTGACCCACAATTAGATTTCACTGTTTACTTTGGCTGTGACTTAAACCAAGTGAGTTACGTTAGCATTTGGGCATCATGTTTTGAGCATTTTGAGGTGCCACGCGCCTATCATTTTTCTCCAATGATGCTCAAAAATGCTTTCTATCAAGAAAGCGAACTAGGTTTTGACACACAGCCTTTGTTTGCGATTGACTGTGCTCATTTTCATACAATGTAACGTTAACCCCGATAGAATGAGATAGAAGTTTTACCTGAACGGAACGTCCCGCTGATCGTGCCATTTTGTTCAGCGTCTCACAAACACTCATAGCGATTGCAAAAAAAAGAAAAGAAAATCATCGATTTGCCGGTACTACCTGGAACTTTTCCCTAAACTTCCAAGCATGTCCTTTCAAGCGGGGTAAATCCCTCCCTACTTGAGAACTCTCTCTTGGCAGAAGGCTGAGCTAGTTGCCAAGGAGACGGATTGTTTTGCCCCCCACTCTCAGCTCCAGGTTCTCGCGCTCCCAGCCTCCTACACGAAACGAAACTCTCTTCTCAAGAGCCACATGGAGGATGGATCTGAACTTTACACGCTGGAGTGGCAAATTAAGCAGGGTTAAAATAAATACGTTTCACATTTCACACATAACTATTTTGCCTGATATTTCCTTCATCCTTCCACAGGAAAAAAACAACAACCAAGAATAGCTCCTTATTTGAACACGTTATTAAAGCTCGTACAAAACGGTCTCACGGGGTGGGCTAGGTAAGTTAACGTTAACGGAGTAGCCTACTTCAGCTTGCTTACATATACTTATATTTTGAAGTGGATGAAATTTAATCGTACATTATCATAAGTCTGACCTTTACTTTTTTTTCAGCGTTTGTTAATTAAGGCTTTTCACAACCACACCAGCAACATTTCGCCTATACAAAATGATCTGATCATGTGAAATTAGGCTAATTGTCATAGTGAGAAACATTTATTGATTGATTTTCTTGCTGCAAGGGTTTAATTTTTACTGATTACTTAAAAAGCTTTATATAAACACGAATTCTGTGGAGTCATCCATGATTTACCATTATCCATATGTTCAGTTTCTCAGCAGCAGAGGACAAGCATAACACATTGCAAACAGCTGTCTAAACTGTGGTATGCAATCACATAGGCCTATGTGAAGTATTAGTTCGAGAACAAACAGACAAAGAACCGTTGAAAGTGTACTTGTTGGGGACAAGACTGGAGAGAAAGCTACATTAAGTATGTAGGCTACAAAGACTGTATATTAAGTTACTTATACCGTGTATACAGTGTCTTAGGTTGACGGACAGTTTTCAAACTATCAAACACAACTTCAGAATATCTACAGAACAAACCAAGCCTGCCAACTTTTTCACATCAGGTCTAACTGGAAAAAAAAAAAAGTCATGTCAAATTTTGCACAATCTGCATATCACGTTTTAAACCAATCCTCCAAGTTCTGTCAAAAGCCAGTCTATTATTAAAATGCCATTTTTTTAATAAGGTTTGATGTTTTAAAAGCAGTCTCTGCTGGACAAAAAGTTGTGCAAGCAACCTGCTGCCAAATAAGCAACCGCAATAAGAAGCAGGGATCTGTGGTTGACAAAAGCTGTATGATGACATCTTTCTCTGGAACCCTTTCAAATTGTACCAATACCTAATCAGAAATGTGGAATCTGGTGTGTTGAAACACAATGTGGGGGTTTATCCCCAAATCTGTATTAAATTGCTGATATAATAGCTCAGGGACAGTTACGCCAGATCGTCACTTCATTCCAAGAACAGTCATTCACTCCAAGTGTTTTGAAGAGGGAAATAATTCTAGTGTTGGGTCAGTCCAAATACTGAATTGGACCAGAGTCTATCAGGAAATACATAAGTTTATTTTTATTGCAAAACCTTGAGAAACAATAAACCTGCTGAAACTATTGTTTCTACTGCACAACCATATTATTATGATATTTGGAACACTGTATATTTGCTAAGGTCATATCTGAGCCTGTCATGTTTTTCTCACGTTTCAAGCAAGCGTTCACTATATTTAACCTTGCATCCTGATTTTTTTCAAGAACACCACGAGGCCCAGACTAAACATCTCCCATGGTAGAGGATGCCTGTTACGGCGATCATGACACCAAAATATGTGGCTGGAAATGTTTGCTATGGACTAATCTAAAAGCCAAACAGCCCTTTTTCCAATCATTGCTGCATGCTGTGTTGCAGTGTTAACCCAATCAAAACATAATGCATTCTTGATATGGTCCCAGCAGTTGGAACCACAAAACAAATTAATTTTGTTGTTTTGTGCAGAAAAAAAAATCCACAACTTCTCCAAAAATTAAAATTCTGTCATCATTTACGCACCCCAAAGTTGTTCCAAACCTGAGTTTCTTTCTTCTGCTGAACAAAAAGGATAGTTGACTCCATTGACTTACATATGGAAAAAAATTCATATGTTCTTGAAAATACCTTCTTTGTGTTCAGCAGAAGAAAGAAACTCATATAGGTTTGAAACAGGAGAGTAAATAATGACAGAGTTTTCCTTTTTGGGTGAACTATTCCTTTAAGTGATTCAACCAATTCTGTTGTTTTCTGATGGAGTAATACTGCAAAGCATTACCAGGGCACTTACACCTTTCAACTATTATACAATGAGATTAACATATTGCATTTGATGGAAAACATAATAACTATTTGGTTTAGAAGGTATTTCCTTACATCTCTGTATTTATTTTCAAATACTCTTACATTTCCAGTAGCAAGTCAGTTAAAAGTCAAACGTACAATTTACACATGTTAAAGTATTTAGTTATAAGAAACATTATGCCAGAGCTGTTAAATTGTTTCCCCTTCTTTGAAAGCATTTGTAAGGGCTTCATCATTAGTCATGTTCAGCAAAATCCACAAAATCTCCAAAATACAACAGTATCCATTTGCAACAGCCCTGAAAGTTTAACACGCCCTTACCGCAAAACATTCCTGTCACAATCATTCTGTTCAGGCATTTGAAAATACAAAGCAGAATATTGTAGTCTATATTAAATGTAATGGCAATGCTCAGAGTAAGTTCAAATGTTTTGTATGGGTCATTCAGTGACAGGAGCCTTTAGTCCCATTTAAAAACATGTTTACTTAGCCTACAGAAGCAAAACTGTGTAAGGTAATAAACTTGTTTTCATAAAATAAATCTAATGCTATATATATATATATGAAGAGTTCAGATGCAAAAGCCTCTAAATGCCATTTGAAATTTTCTTCTAGAATGGTCTTTTTTGTCAAGCTTGTATATTTAAGTTCAGTAATTTCACTTAAATGGCAATGTATCAAGCTTGTATATTTAAGTTCAGTAATTTCACTTAAATGACAATTAATAGGTAATCTTCATTGCCATTTAAGTGAAATTACTGAACTTAAATATACAAGCTTGATAAAAAATATCATTTTAGAAGAAAATTTCAAATGGCATTCAGAGGCTTTTGCATCTGAACTCTTCGTATATATATATATATATATATATATATATATATATATATATATATATGATTTTAGCTTATTATTTATTATTTAGATTGATAATAATATTAATGTGTCTGACAACATGATAAAAATGCACATACTGTATATTTTGACATCACTATAAACCATTGTTTTCTGAGTTTCTTGCAATGTTGCAGTGACAAGAATGTGAACAAGAACACACCAAAAAGATTTGAAGAACATTTGAGATAGATCTGTCATGACCCATGATAAGGCAGAGGGAAAGGAGTCAAAGACATCCTTGAGGGAGGTAGAGACACAGAGAGAGGAACAGAGAGAGCTGCTGTGGCCCTGAGGGACAGACATAGCCTACAGTACACACATGATGGTGTTATTTAAGTGTAAAAACTGTTGCCTTAAGTCTGAGGTCAGACTGAAAATAGAATCTATTCTATTTTCTAAATTTCACATTTTAGCAGTAGTAATAGCAAAATGAGCATAAAATAATTCATTTTTAAAAAACATTCTGATCATTATCATAATGATAACTGTGAAAACAACGATTCAGATGCGTCTATTCGTTTTCTTGGTGATTTTAGAAGGTTTAAGAGCGCCTCCTTGTTTCTGCTTCACAGTAAAACACCAGATGAGATGATAAATCTCTCAGATGCAGTATGAAGAAATATCCATTCTGATTAGTAACTGTCCTCTCATACGCTCGTGTATTATAGCAGATATATCTGTTATGATGAAGGAAATTGTTTCGCCTTTGTTCTGGCGACTTCAAAACACATTTGAGTCTCTTGGCAATTTTACTTGATCTTTTCTGTAATTTATTTTATTATAATTTTAGTTTTCCCACTGTATTTGTTCTGTTATTGTGCTTTTCTTTTAGTCTCTGCAGACTAGTTATTTATGGTCATTTACAATCAGTTTTAGCATTACTGACATTTCTGAGATTTTTTCATCCATTTACATAACAATTCAAAAGAGTTACGAACAGGAGCAGCGAACATAAAGGAGGCAGTCAGATAAAAGAAATCCATACCTTTTCTGGGTAAGTGACGCTTGCGTTGCCAAGGTTACCTTTCACATATCCATGCTCTGAGTTTGCGTAAGTTAGCTTTCAGTGGAGTGTGCGCTGAATTGTTTGTCCCATGACTTTTGGCTGGGAGGAGGAGGTAGTGCAGGAAATGATGAGAACCGTTGTTTGAGAAATGTGATATGCACTCTGTCTGTGCAACGCTATTTCAATTTGTCTGGTTCGTTTATGAGGTAAACACTTTCGGTTAAAGTAATACGCTCAGCTTTTCAGCAAAACAGTTTTAACTGTTCACTGTTTGTTATTTTACAAGTGTTTAAAAGTGTAATTTACTTGCATATATGGAAGTACAGCAGTGAGCATATGAGAATTTTCCTAACATTAGGAATAGCTTTCACTAAAATGGGTTTCAGTTGACTCAATTTTATTATCCTTTTTATTACTACCGATAACTTCGCGTTTAATAATAAATGAATCCAAAAAGACTTGAAAACAGCGCCTCCTGTGGATTAAAAGTACCATTACCATCAACCGGAACTGCGTCATTTGAGCAGCGGGTTTGCCAATGTTGATATGGCAGGAACAAACTGGCTGCGTTCCAAACCGCATACTTCCCTACTATTTAGTATGGGAAAAAGAGTAGGCGAGCAAAAAAGTATGAATGAATCCAAAAGAGTAGGCGAGAATTACCTGGGTGACGTAGTAATTGTCGCGAGATTCGGACTTAAGTGCGTTCCAATATGCCTACTTTCCTACTATATAGTAGGCGAAAACAGTACGTGAAGGAAGCAGTACGTTCCAAACATCAGTTTTCATAAAAAGAGTAGGCGAGAAGTTCCCGGATGGCTTACTGCTTCCGCCCAGATTTTTGAGTGCTTTTCCACGGCTACTCATGATACTCATCTATCCCAGGAGGCCACGCGAGAGGATACGTCAATGCACATAGCTTAAACTGCCAATAAAAATCACAGAACACCCCAAGAGAGTTCGCAATTGTTATGGATGCCATCCCTTCTGGTATCTTAACTCTCTTAAAAAGGTCTGGAAAACCTGTTTGCCTACCAGCTTTGGACCCAAAGTTAACCTCAGTTGGTAATATTTGTTTCGCAATCACAACGAGGAATAATAATAGGAATATTCGCTCTTTATTCCAGAGAGATGTCACATGCATCCCTAACGTTGTTCCCTATTGGTCTAACTTTGCTGATAACCTGAATTGGGGGATTATTTGGACCCTTCCTTACAAATACCTCCTTACGAATAAAGTAAGAGAAATCACTTTCAAAATGATACATAGGTATTATCCTGCTAAGCAATATCTTCTAAGGTTTAAGCTTGACATTTGTGTTGACTGCTCTTTATGTGGTCTAGTTCCTGAAACAATGGTACACCTGTTCTGGCAATGTCCCTACACCATCAGTTTCTGGAAAGATCTGTCTCGATATATTTCTATTAAACTGCTGATTTTTCTTTGTTATGGAGGGATGTGCTGTTTGGTCTCCATGCTGACAAAGGTAAAAAACAAAAAGAAATATACTTAATTAATCTATTGATAATTTTAGGGAAATATCATATTCACAAAGCCAAATTTAGTAATTCAAAACCTTCCTTTATTGTTTTTGGTAGGGAGACGGAACAGTATATCAAATCCATTTATGATTCACAAAATAAGAAGGCTGCTAAAACCATTCAGTTATGCTCTTTCTTTAATGTATTTATTTGAAGCTTCCCCTGGCTCTGTTTTTGTTTAATATTGTGTTTTCTGTATTAATGACTTTATTTGTGTCTTACTGTTTGTATTGTTAAGATTTAATAAAAAAAAAAAAAAAAAAAAAAAAAAAAATCACAGAAGAAGAAGAAGAAGAAGAAGAGATGATACGTCAATATCAACATCGCGGAGATAAGCGACGCGGGGGTTTTCAAATGTGAGTAAATACGGTTTAAATCGTATGTGTTAAACTACTATAGAGTAAACGTTTTAACTGTTGAACGTCTAAAGGAGTTAGACAGTATAGTATAGTTGTGATTTTGCTGTAAACACATGTTTTATTATGTATAGCTAACAGGGGAGCTCCAGTAACCGTAAAGTTACGTTTCCAACGTGTATTTACATAACCATACATCTTAAATACGCTTATTTAAAATGTCTATTTAGATCAGGAAGGAAAATATTGTATAAGTATTGCAGGTGAGCACATCCCAACATGAAAAATACATGTGTGTGCTATTATGTAGGATAATTCTGTTGTCAACACTGCTTACATTAGACAAATTATGTGCTGTCAATAAAAACATCTATAAAGTAACTAAACATGATATATATTTAATTTGTCCCTTATTGGTGTTGATATATTGAGGAACATTTAAGTTGGATTAAAAGTGAGTTAACACATCAACCTCAGCATGTAAATGCAGTGTTGAGCTCGTAATGTGAATCTTGTATGTTACAGGGACAGGAGAACACGCGTGTGTTTATCCGGTGGAGAGAGGCTCATGATGCTGAATGCTGTCATCAAAGAATGGGAACCGCTGTGTTGAGTCGGCAGTAGGGTTTGGGGTTCAGTGCCTGTAAATACATGCTTGTAGTTTGAATAAAGCTGTTTCATGTGTTGACTTGTATAATGCATTTGTTTATTGTGATGGTTACTTTTATTTGTTCTTTTACTCATTTATTCATGTTTCTTATTGTTGTCAGTATATAAAATGTAATTAATTTATGCATTAATTCATCGATTGACTGACAATTGAGATGTTTCACTGCATTTAGCAATATAAATGAATTCATGCATTACTGTCATATTACAAAACAAATTACATTTTGCTTGTTTTATTAAATTATATTTTTAGTATATAAAAAGTTATACAAGTATTGGTCAGCATTTAATATTATTATTTTGTTTAAGTTTTGGGGTGGGCTAACAATGAAATTCATTCTGAGGTAATATTAATTTTTTAAGCAGTGATACTTACATTTTTTGAGTATAAAATCAACAGTTTCCTCCAAAAGAGATCTTCAAGCAGCTGCCCGTCTCCTTTGTGCAGACATTACAAACGCTGTTCTAGGTTGTGCTGTCAAGTTACTGATGTTATGAAGTCTTAGAGCACCTGTCGCTCATATAATTTAAACTTATTATATGCAAGATCATGGAAAGATACTATAGTTTATGTAACAATCATAGTGACAAAACAGAAAATATAAAGATCATTGGTTTGTGTACATCATAATATGACATAAAATTATATTTATACACAGGAAATAAGAACAATAAAAAAGGCTAAATATCTTCATTATAGTTCTTTATAATACATAAAAAAGTTGTTGTTATATCTGAGGGATGAAACGAGGTAAATTCATGAAGAAAAAGAGGAGAAACTTTTTGGGTATAAAATAAAGAAATTAACAACATAATCAAGAGATGATGATTTTGGGGTTTCTTAATAAAAAAAAATATCGTTAGAATAACACTGTTGTTCACATTAGTAGGGTTTAAAATATAACAACTTAAATCAACCCTAAATGTATTCACAAAATAAATAGGCAGCTGTTTCTTCAACAATACCACAACAAAATGAGCAAGTTTCATCAATATCAAGATATTTATAGGTAGATTAATTAAACGTATCGTTCATATTTTTTTTAATTGCATGAAGGTGTTGCGCTTGTGATAACGCGTAGTAGGTCACATGATAACGTCAACATGGCAGATGTCCGGTTCGCATTCATACTCAACGAGATTTGGCTATAAAGTACCTACTCTTTTAGCGCTCGATGAGTAAGTACTTATTGAAATTAAGTACCTACTCATTGAGTATGCGGTTTGGAACGCAGCCACTGAGTCTGACACAGGCAACCATAGTTCAGCTATTTAGAGAACTGTAATGTTAATCAAAATGTCAAAACAGCTCTCTCTGTTAAATCATGTACCTGAACATTTCAATTAGTATATATACACATATTAATGACAAAGCGTATAATTCTGAAATCTTCAAAGAAAGTGCCATGGAAAATACTGTCCATCAAGAGTGGTAAAAAAAAGAAGAAAAGATTTGAATATTTTTACACCATCATGAATCAGGAAGCTGACTCTACACAAAACTAGAGAAAAACTGACCTGGGAAGTTAGTCATTAAATAGCATATTATTAGGGGACAGTGACAAAACATCCACAGATTATTATTTACAAATAATAGTTGACAGTAGACTGCAAGGTAAGAAAGAGTGAGAGAGCGGAATTTTACTATGTACAATAAACTACTAAAGACTGGATATCAATAGTTTGGGTTTAGTATCAATTCTGACATTTATATAAAAACATTTTGTGAATAAATGGATCAGCATTTTTTTTTTTTTTTTTGAGGAAATTGGCACTTCTATCCCCATATCAAATTCGGTGTGTCTGGGCTGCAGTAGAAGTAAACTTTTTTGTTGCTAATTTCAGAGTGCATGATTTCAAAATGCAGGAACACAGTGATAATTAATGCAAGAGATAATTAATGCAAACAGTCTGTATAACAAGCAAGACTAATAATAAACAAGGTTTTGTCGCATGCATTGGTCAAGACGACAAACCTACACACACCAAAAAGAGATGTACACACTGGGATCACTGCTCAGACATCATGGAGAAGACCCAGCCTTCAGCACATTACCAGAACCCAAATATAACAGTCCAGACTGTGAATGCTTTTAGCTGAGAACCACGTGACGGTCAAAGACAGACTTGCGCTGTTCTTGGACCTGCCTCCTCCAGCGCTGCTGAGCATGCTCTACTTTGTTGAGCATGTTGGAGCGAGAGCGAGAACGGGAAAGCACATCGTGGGCATTGGCGAAGGGCTGTTGGTCCTTTAAGCAAAAGAGTGTAATGTTATCACATTATTTCTACTTTATACCATATGCCTATGATTAAAAACACAAACCCCAGTTTCACAGACAAGGCTTAAGCCTGGTCCTGGACTAAAATGCATGTTTGAGCTGTTTTAAGCACTAGGATATCTTGAAATATGTTGGTGCAATAGTTTTGTATCAAGATGCACATCAGTAATGTGTTTTTTTTTTCTACGGCGTGTTTATGTTTTAGATGTCCTAATTAAACTAAATCTATTTCATTATACTCATCCATCACTCAGTTTTTCATCCAAACTAACTACCAACATTTACAACTTAAATTTAATCTAGTATCTATAAAGTAGTAACAAAACACTTACCCCAACATCATCCTCACTCTGAATGAGCTGTGAATGGCCAAACAGCCTTCTCTTCAAAATAGGCTCCAACAGTGTCAGATAGACCATATACAACAGCAGAAGGCCCAGAATAGAGAGATACATTATAATAGTGACCTGTAAAAACAAAACAAAAATGAAAGATAATTATTTAGCTAAACAAACTTTGTATATTGTATCTATCACATAAAGACATTGAACTTACTTTGATGGTTCCAGAGCTCCTTTCCTCATATTTGCATTCACAACGTAAACAGTAAGCCTCCACATCCTTGCCTTCAACAGGCATCGGCTCCACCACATGAAGGCAATTGCTGTGAAAATGATTATATGTGAGCAGTTATGGATCAGTGGCTAGAGTCATGTAGTTCTTTACAGAAAGTATTGTAGTCTCTTATTAAGCATAGTAAATCATTTACCAGTCCTTCAAGGAAACGTTTTGATTGTAGATCTGCCCATCAATCTCCTTATAGGGTGGACAGATACATTTGCACCTGATGTCTTCTGAATTCTGAGAAAAGTGACCATATACACACAAGCTTATATATTTATAACCAATGAATGTAATGATACCAACTACTGGCGCACTCAGTCTACCATACTTCTGTCAGTTTGGAAATCATTTTACATGGTTTAGAATCAGAAATTGTTGATTTCAGATTGCGAGTTTATCACGCTTTTAATTCGCAGAAACATTGAAACATGCTAACGGCTAGTTAGCTCTGCCAACAAAACAATATGAATGTTGTTTGTCCCGACAACAAAATGAATTTCGTTAATGTATTAAATACATGTCCTAATTTACCTTAGCTTCTGATGTTTTTGCATATAATATCAGCAGAAAACACACTAGCGATGAAAACGTCAACATATTGACAGCGCATCTTGGGGTCACTCGATTCATCTTTTTCGCTTCAGATTAAGACAATGTTGTCAAATAATGAAGAGACGTAACACAGAATAACGAGTAAATATTCCTTTAGTAACGCACGCAATGCCTAGAAGACGTTTGGTCCTATTAAACGTCAACAAAACAAAGCTTGAGGGCTGGACTCTGTCTGACACATCAGCTGATCATTAGCAGCCGGTCCGCACGTAACCACTTTCCTCCGGAAACATGTGAGTGGGAACCATTCTTCCGTACCCTAGCCAGTGGCGGCAGCTACTAGCTACCGTACCGGAAGTTGTCTGACAGCTGCCAGAGTTTGTGCCAGGTGACACGGGAGTTTGTCGCTGTTTCTGCCTTTTACTCGGTAAAAACTACACTGGTTGTTTGAAAGACTTGATGGCGCATTAACATCATGTTGTAGCCATGCTACACAGCTTTCCATAAAACACTTGTATCATCATGCTACATTAGTCAGGTGTTTCCTCTATGGTCATGACCCAGTAACCAAGGATAAAGCTTTATAGCTAGAAAAGAAAAATAAATTAATCGCAGTAATTTATTTTAACCCACTGATCCTGACATATTATATTAAATATTATTAAAAACAATAATTAACAAAAAAAAGAACCCCAGGAGTGTGCACCATTTGTAAATCACTCATATAGGCTACTTGTGCATTTTAAACAACAAATATATATTTTGAGTGTATTTCTTTATTTACATGTTAGATGTACAACCATAAAAATATAAACATTTAATTTACTCTGCATGTCATCCATAGGTAATTAATCCTACATCTAGAGCCTCTTAATCCAAAAATCAGTTTGGGTGATGGAAGTGTGAATAAAGAGGAAAAATTGATAACTGATATAGCAAATGACCATAATGTCAACTGAAAATATTGTGTATACATGATGTTTCTTATTGGAGACAAATGAGGAATACATATGAAGAAGGCTACAATGCGAAAATACAATACAACGCGGTAACATGAGACCTGATGCAAAATTTTTTACATAATGTACAACACATTCAATCTCGCAAAAGAACAGAGACTTTAACTGCTTTATCTTCCACTACATCCTTAGTAGTGCTCTGAAGTTTCTTAATAAGCTGGTCAAACATTTTTGTGAAATGACCTATAATATATAACAAGCAATCTAGTTGCTCTTCTTATTTAATGACTAATTTCGACTGTAATTAACATGTTTCTGTAACAGTCACTTCTGGGGGATGAAGGAATAGAACAGGCAGGAATTTTTTCTTCAAAGGTGGCGGCTCATGTTATAATTGTAGAAGGGCATTCACTGGAAAAACAGTTCATTTTCTTCAGGAGAAAAATGTTCCAATGACTTATTTAGGAAAGTTTCTCATGAGCTCTCTTCTCGTCAGCTCCAAGAAGTTGTCTTGAATCTCCAAGTGTGCAGTCAGCCAAGAACGTTCAGGAATATTTGTTCCAGGGCAGTCATTTAAAATTTGGCCGGAGCACCAAATATTTATTCAGTAAAAGATTATTTTACAAAATTCAGGGCCGTAGAAATCTCAAAACTTTCGAGCGGAGGAATCTGATAAATGATTTGGGAAACATTTCTCTAGACTCTTGTGCAGTGTAGTTGAAGAAGTTTTGTGGATGAGCCAGGACATCAAACAGGGCCTTCATCAGCTTCTTGTCCTGTAAAGTTAATTAGAAAACATAAATAAACTTTAAGCCATATACAAAAGCCCAGTATCTGTTTTCCCATCTTCCACATGGTGGCACTATTGCCTCTTTTTTGACTACAGAGACCTGGAATGGCAAACCTCTAGTCTAGATTATTATTTAAAATCAAGTTGTAATAAGAGACCAGTTAAAAATACAGTTGCTCTGAAAAACAAATGAACTGTGCACTATACCTTAAGAATTTCTTGATGATTCTCAGAGGCATATAATCTCCCATCCCTAACAATGTCTTCAATGAGCTCCTGGTAGTCCTCTAAGAAGCATATTACGCAGCATTTAAATACTCAACATGAATACTTATCATACAATAAAAAATGTCAGCAATAATAATGTCAGTTCTCACCATCATACGTCACATAAGGCACCTGGAAGCCTTTTCCACTGTTTCCTTCGTTGGAGTGAAACTGGATCCAGAGTTTCTTTGAACGGGAGGTGAAAGCGATGGGTCGCTCGTATGTCTGGCACGTTTCATAAGTCGTCACTGAATTGGGCAGAGCTGTGGGAACAGTAAAGAAACTTCTAAAGACCTCTGAAGTGGCTTATTCGAGCCTCAAGAGATGAAGGAGAGCCCTAATGAGCCCATCGATGCAGCTCCTCCCCCCATTTCCTCACATGTGTATTCACAATCACCCCACTGAGCCGATGCATTCAACACTAGATCACAGCCCTGCAACACTCACAGCTCTTTCGCATGACCAAATAGTCCCCACACTCGTCTTCAATGGGAAGGTAGATCTCGGGTACCACGACGAGGATTCTGCGCTTGGGGGGTGGGATGATGGTCCAGGTGCACTCGATGTTGGCCGGGTAGTTGCCGGGGTAGTTGGGGGATTCAATATAGCCGGTGAATTCTCCTAACTCTCCTCCACAGTGTCTGTCTGACAACAACAAAGTGAACGACTTAGATTGGACTATAGAATGAATACAAATACATTTGTAATATAAAATAAGGAGGCTTCATTAAAAGGATAACCTTTGTGAATTTTGCTTACTTTTGCACTGCATAATGTTTGTGGATCCGTCAAAGTCAGTGGTAGTGTTTCCAGGGCAGGCAATGCAGTAGTTTTGGCCAAACTCCATCTGATAGGTTCCAATGGGGCAACGGATACAACGGTGGGTGCTGGTGTTGTAGTAATGCCCTGGGGAGCACTGAACTGCAAGGACAACATGGATTATTTTTCTGAAATCAGTATTTGTGTGGAATCTTGATTGTGACACAACATCTGCAAAGAACATTACAGTGTTCTAACAAGATGTGATGCCAAGGTATTGTGTGTCAGGGTTTTTGTCCAAACCAGCCACGACGAATTCTATTTAAAAAAAAATTTCTATATCTGCGACATTGTGTCTAGACCTCACATAAGTAGAGAAATGATCATCTCTTTTAGCTACTTTTGGATCTGCAAGGAGTTTGTTCATTTATCTGGTTTGGACTAGGGTTTGGCGCAATGCTTTTCTGTTCTCTTTATTTAATGTTTAAAGCGTTTAATGTTAGTTTGAGTATCATTTTGTGTGACCTTTATAGCCATACTGAAAGGATGGAAAATTCACCTCAGATCTTGAAAATAAATGAAAGGAAACTCAGTGAAAGAACTCAGTGAACAAATAAGTGTATTCTATGAGAGATTGTTTCAGTCATTCAGTATGTATTTTTTTTAATAATGTTAAAATGGTGCAATATTCATGATCTATATTATGCACTTATGAATTTCGTTAAAAGAGCTGACATACTCTTTTGTTTGATTTTTGATTATTTCTGTTGTGTCTCGTTGTGTCAGGTGTGGACAGACAACTTGCTTGTCGCTGGAATCTTATCGCATTGCGTCTGGTTAGGACACAGTGTTACAAAAGCAGGGTATTGCCTATACATTTATAAAGCCTAGTGTTGGATGGCCTAGTCCGACCAGTTAAAAAGTGCCACAAAGCCCACTAAAACCAGCCAACAAACCAGTTGGGAGACCAGTTTAGGCTGATTTAAGCCTGGTTTTCAGCAGAAAAGTTACATTTCAGAGTCATTAAGATTTTTTTTTTTTTTTTTTTTTTGAAAGATATGAACTTTTTCCTCAGCAAGGATGCATTAAACTGATCAATTGTGAAAGTAAAAAAAATGGAAGAAATCTATAATTTTTTCAGCAAGGACACATTAAATTGATCAGTACAGACATTTATAATTTATATTTATATTTAAAAATGTATCATGTTTCCACAAATATATTAAGCAGCACAACTGTAATAAAAAATTTTAATAAGAAGAAATGTTAATAAGAACAATAATAGGAAACATTTCTTGAACAGCAGATCATATTAGAATGATTTCTGAAGGATCATGTGACACTGAAAACTGGAGTAATGATAAATTACATTTTAAAATACATTAAAATAAAAAAAACATTATTTAAAATTGTTATTTTACTGTATTGTTTTATTTGCCTTGGTAAGCATAAGAGACTCCTTTAAAAATGTAATAATTTTACCAACCCAAAACATTTGACAAAGACATTAGCAATGAATTATTCTCACCTTTGGTCTCACAATTCTGAAAGGACACAGCACCATCATATTTGGTTGTGAGGCTTCCTCCACATGGGAAACAGGATGTGCGGCCAACCTCAGGCTGATAGGTGCCTTGTGGGCAGGGCAGACAAGGCACAAAGCCATCATGGGAGAAGTGACCAGGACGGCACTGACCTAGGATCAGAAAAATGTTAAGAAAATGCCAGACGAACCAAGTTGAGTACTTTATCGCCTTCCAAAGAAAGCAAGTACAATGATGTCATGCAAGTTCATTATCTAAGAAAGTGCAGGCCTCCCCTCATCCCTCTAGTGACCACAATGAATTGGCCGCTACTGAGAAGAACCCTAACAGCCCCTTCTGTTGTGTCTATGAGCAGAAAACAGAAGATGGCACCTGAACCGCAAGCTGCCTTTGATGACTATGTTTGAGGAACAGAAACATGGTGGTTCCTTTTTTTCTTTACACATTAGACTGATCTGAAAGAATCAGACATTTGAGGATTTGCAGGATTGCATGAGATGACCCCTCCCAACACACTCACAATCACAAACCTTAACTCAAGCTCAACAAACCATGAGCCTGTGAGATTGTTATCATTACAGGTAAGCTTCCTGCCAACTGCATAAACAAAAAACAGGACGTGATTCATACTCTCCCTTTTCAACATTAAAAAATCTTCACCAATTTGTATCTCTGAGGATAAATACCAGGATGAAAAGTGGTATAGATATTATTATCATTGATGATGATGAAAATAAATAAGCAAATAAACACTTGAACATTTCAATATTATTTTTCTAATATAGACTGTGCCTGTGATTGACATAAATCCTCCATTTTTAAGATAATGTCTGGTCTAATGACATGTTTGCTTAATGCGACTATATTCAGGAGGGCCTCTACAAGGTCAAATGCCATGCATAGGTCAAATAACATGAATTAGCAATAAACAATTGTATTAACTAAAATTAACAAAGATGAATAAATACTATAACAAATGTGTAGCGCTACCATACCAGTACCAGTACATGAATGATAACATAGAGCTGTCATAAGTTACACATGGACTTGATTTAATTGATATATTATTGCTGGCAAATGTCAATCCTTGCTGAATTGCTGTATTACTTGTTAAAACCAACAAACAGATTCTTAAAACAGACATCAACCTCAATGCAAATTTGTTCATGAGCAAGTCTCTGTGAAGTCTCACCTCCACACTCCGAGATGTTGCGTGCTCCTGCGGATCTAGGGATTCCCCTGCCCTCGGGTCCTGGGCACACGTCGCATGAGACCTGCCCCTCTTCATCTTGGTATGTCCCAGGGGGGCAAAGAAAACACCTCCCTTGCTCTCCATCATAGTACGTGCCGACGGCGCATTTGACTAGCACAGAGAAAACTCAGAAATTAGATGAAACGGAGACTAAACTTGGAACACAAAAGAGGGCCTCGCATTAAGCAGCTAAAGGGGCACTGCAAATCGACCTGATGCAGCTATGCCAAAAATTCAAACCAATAAGAGAACTGAGCCTTTCCACAGCTGCCTGATCCCCCACATCAAACGGCCCCCACACGCATACACAATCCCTCACCTTACCGAACATGCTCAAAGGGAATATTACCTCGCATAAACCTATGATGTCTGATTAAAGGGAGCGGAACAAAGTCTTTTTAATGTTCACTTTATAAACGGCTCTGATTTATAGCGATGGTTTCTTTAGTGTTGTGCACACACTTAGCCTTCAAATAAGCCACTCACTGGTACAGTTCAGACCTTTAACCAAGTAAGTACGGCAATTTGGAAATGTTCCTTTCATCTCGGTGTCTCTGTGCAAACATTCAACTGACAGTGTTCGGGAGTGAGAATTTAGACTAACCTCTTACTCCTGAGATTTTATGGTAATGATGCCCAATTCCACAAAGGTTTGAACAGCATGCCAATTATGTGTGCCTCAGCAAATTGCCCGATTTTCCAAGAGAAGAAAATGTAATTCTCTCAAGAGCAGTTCATTTTTTTCCTCTCTTTTGTTAATCCTGAATGACCATGAGGAGCCACCGTCACATTGTCCCGGCTTTTATTTGACAGGGCGACGGAGTAAGAGAGAGGAGAGGAAGAGTTGAGAGATGAGAAAAAAAAACCTTCAAGCCTTTCAAATGCAAAGCGATGATTCTATTGAATCCTCGAATTGATGGTTCCAAAGAGGTTTAAAGGACCTTTCACCTCTATTCAAGTCCCCCGGCTTTTGCCCATTTGATGACATAGGCAAACACTATGGTATCACAGTGGTAAGGAGCTGAACCCAATAAAAGAGGTCAGGATTGTGAATCCCCCCATTCAGAGGAGTCCAATCGCTCCTTGCGCCTATGAGGCAGGGGCCCAAACAGCTGATGCTAATTGATTCCCATGGTGTCGCTGAAGTCAATTCTCTTGAGCCGTTCACTGGCTGGGGTCGCACAGAGTGGCCCTGCCTAAGGAGGAATTTGGCACTTAAACTGCTTGCTTTAATAAACAGCCCCCTCCACACACCACAAAAACAAACAAGCAAACAATAACTTTTAACAAGAACATTTAAGGACAGGAGAGGAAAGCAAACGCCTCCTTATGCGCCCGTTTAGCTTTGTTGTTCATCTAGAGTTCATTATTGTGTGTTTTAGTAATGTCTAACTAGTGGATTACATGTCCAAACCCTTTCAAACGTATCTGTGTTTATATACTGTACATGTATGTCTTTACACTTATGTGTGTTTTTAGCGAATTAGCCTTATAATTTCTATAGCCCGTGGAACGGGGGGTCAATGGGGGGGGACCTTTATATTTTTAAATATCTTCCTTTTTGTTCCACAGAAGAAAGAAAGTCATAAAGTTTTGGAATGACATCAGGGTGAGTAAATGATGACAGAATTTTAATTATTGGGTGAACTATCCCTTTAATTAGGAAGAATATGTTTTCTTCACTCTTCGGGATTTAGAAAGCGAAATGTAGTTCTCCAAAGCGGTGAAGAAGTCCACCCTCACTCCAGGAGCTTGAACAAGCCCCACTGGGATTTACAATGGAGTGGGCAAACTGAAAAGGCTAAACTACACTTAGTGAAGCGAGCCAGTGGGGGAGGCCAGAACAGGGAGGGAAAAATATAGCCCTTTTTTAGAGCTTGATTTAAGCTGGCACTTGGACACTGCATGTCTGTGTACCTTAATTGTATGTCTGTTTTACTGAAAATAGCTAAACTTACAATCCCATATTCAGTGTGGATTCAATTAATTACTTATTGGCAAGCGTGTACATTTCACTTGGCATTGCTTTCGAAACATGTTAAATGAGATGTGGAGCTTGGATCTGTAAAATGGTGCAATCCAACTTAGGTGAGAGGTTTTTATTTCTTATAGTTGGACTTGTGGGACTTGTGATTTGCAAAACGATGAGGGGGGAGCTTGTCAATGGTCACCAATTTTCTCGCTTCACTCCTCTCCATTACCATTCACCAGAGGAGAATTAACCCACTCCAGTTATAATGGCCCAAACAATAAAGACCCACCTCTTAAAGGGATAGTTCACCCAAAAATGAGAATTCTGTCATGTTATTCCAATCCGATCTTCGGAACACAAATTAAGATATTTTTGAATAAATCAGAGAGCTGGATCACTCCTACATAGGCTTCTTAAGGGATCGAAACTGGCCGGCCCAAAAGTTATGAAAGACATTGTTAAAATAGTGACTACAGTGGATCAATCTTATCAAGTTTATCAAGCGACGAGAATAATTGTTGTGCGCAAAAAACAAACAAAAATAAACATTTCCTTCTCTGTGGGTCTCGAGTGCGTTCACGTAGTGAAACTATGCAAAGCTTCTAGGTTGCACGTCACACGTAGACTCACTATTGGCTGACGCTGGTCATGTGTGTCTGTGATGCGTGTGACTTAGGAACAAACATAAAAATAAATCAAGAAAACAAGAGATTCAAACAATAAGGCTTACCATGTTGAACTATACAACAATGATTCGTTTTTGATGATGAAGGTATCTAAACAGTTACTCACCTGTCTAATAAAACACATTATATATTAAAGTGTCTGGTGTTTACATGGTTTCAACGGAAGTAAAACCAGAAATCGAGGGTAACGTGGATATGAAGCCACTGACAGGCTACGCAATCCCACGGGCAGTTACATTGATTAAAAAGCAGATTTCTCTGGATTTTAAAGTTGGAAACATTTGGTATAATATAACTAAACACGTCAACAAAATATATAATATAATGAACTTCTTACAAATCCAAACTTTTACAGCCCAATAACTTGAAATAATCTAAAATCACATCACAAGATAATATAAAGATCTTATGACTATTAAGTCTCTAAAGCTATGAAAGAGTAAGCAATAACAGACTGTTATAAAGAAGTCTTTGAAAAAGCTGAGAGCCTTTAGTTGTCTGCACTACTGTTGAAACTGAGCCTGTAAAAGATAATGGACTTTTCCACCATAAAAGAAGACAAACAACCTCAGCAAAACTGTCCCCTTAAAAAGACATCTTTGAAAGGGGCTTGTGTCAAAGACAATGAAGGCAATAAGATAATGTTCAACACAATGAGTCCTCTAGACAAAGAGTTTGCTATTCCTCACACACAGACCCTTTGAGATGTTTATTCTAGAGGCTGAAGAAAATGGATGCCAAGTTGAACATATACAGTACCTAGCTGATCTGAAGTATGCCTGCCCCAACCTTCACAACACGTAGTCGACTTGGAACAGCATTCAGCTGTAAGAGCCAACAGCAGCCTTCTTTTTCCCAGTCTTGCCTCTTTAATAAAGCTCATACGTATTATACTACATAACACCTAATACATACAGTATATATCCACTGAAATAATGTAATCCACTTGAAATAATGTCAGACAACTGATTCATTTCAACAAGACATTAACAGTGACCTGGAGCACAACCAATATGTAAAGTGAATAATATAATACATATCGGAATCTTAACCAATATTTTGTGTCCTCCAGCAATTGTAAGTTGCCAATAAGCATATATATTTGAACTGTCCACTCACCACATTTCTTGTCCAGCAGAACCTGCCCGGTGCCGCAGTGATCTGGTGGGTCAGCGGGTCGGACCAGTTTCTTGGCCAGCTCGTACTCCGACCCAGCAAAGTGCAGGTGAAACTGCTCCCGGTTAATGGACTTCCGAAGAGTGCGGATAGTCTTCCTAAGCCGCTTCTCAGAGCGCCGCCGAACACATGCCAGGTCACAGCCCTCTGCTGAGAGAAACATTGGATGAATGTTTGAACTCATTGTCCACTTTTTTAAAACAGAACCCACTTCCATCTTAAACCAGGAGATACTTTCACCTGTTGGCTTGTTTTAGTAACAGTGACAGGAGCAAGAAGAGGGTGAGATGCGAGCAGGCAGTGAGAGGGCTAAGGTTTCTACTGAAACATACACATGCAGTGCCCGAAACCAACCTGTTACCTCCTCCCGGTTCACATCCAGCTCAAACTGGGCAGTAATGGAGGATCCTTCCTCCTCACCAGCCTTCCGCCCATGGCGACTACGTTGCTGTCTGCTTGAAGAGGCACAGTGCAGGCTAACAAAGCTGAACTGGACATTCTCGGTGGCTCTTTTATCTGAGTAAATAGATTTTAAAGACTTAATGGATTTAGTGGATCCAAAATGTAAAAGCACTTAGCTCTGGTTTTCTTTTGGTACAAAAATCGAATTTATTTTCCTTTTCCCTTTGCTTCTCAGTACGGATAACAGTGCAGAAAGAATCAAACAAGAGTGGATACGGAAAAATGTTAAGTTCTGGTCTTTCACTGACGGGTGTGGGAGTCTTTCAGACGCTCAGACCCTGAATCTGATCAGGAGGTCAGTGTGATTGATGGTTTGGGTAAGACTCTATTGAAAGGCATGCCATGGCTAATTTCATCTAGCTCTTTCGAACACTGCTGGACAATGAGTACCAGCAAGACGAGATTCCAGCTTGAACTTTCCCCTAACATCCACCGAATGACACTGACCAGTATCGAATCAGTTTTTTCATATATAACTTGTGAAATATATAGTATGAATCTAATATAAACATGTCAGTGTCTGGCTTGCTGCACCACTCACTTACTTTTTATTTCCACTAAGTCTACTTGCTCGGAAAGGAAATAAAAAGAAAGTGACAGATGCAGTCATGTCACAGTGTTTCATTAATAGGCTTTAGACTTCGGCTTAATGCCTGTGCAAACAAATTGAGGCGTAAGTAGTCAGTCTTTCAGCGGGAACCGTGTTGCTCCGTGGCCAGTACCTGATAGGGTGGTTTTGAAGGTCTGTGCAAGATTTTCCTGACTCCGCTTCAGATTGCACTTCCCCTGTCCAGATTTAAATGTAGCAATGGTTTTGATTCCTGAACCTGTAATAGGAAAGATCACTGTGACTTTTACACTTGGCACATTCATCATGGGAACAGTGTTGTTATTAGGCCCTTTTCATCACTCATATAGTCTTCAATGGTAAATTCCTGGTAAATTACCGTTAAATTACAGGTAATAGGTCATTTGTGAACAGGACCTTTTCAAAAATACCCTTAAATCAGTTTTGGCAATATCCCGCTATGAATAGTATTACCAGTAAATCACCGGTATGATGCTGTGCAAGAACAAAGAATGAAGATTACCGGTTTGAGCATGTACGAGGTCTGAACAAGTTTACTTTGGGTCAGTCATAAAGCTCTGTTGGGCTGTTTATGGTAATTACTTTTAATTGTTTTTCTATGTAAACATGCGCTAAACAAACTATGCGGATCTGCATATACTATTACGTACTATAATAACTGCTGTACTATAGTAACTATTATAGGCCTCTTATTCTGTGTATAGCTCGTCGTGTCCTTACACCTGTCACTCGGAAGTAGAAAAAAAAATGAAATGAAACTAAAGTGTTTCTCCTCATCCAGGTGGATGAAGAAAACAGCTCAACGTTTAAAGGTCATTTCTGACGATTGACATCACAGAGTTTACCGGTGTTTTAGTACTGATGTGCATCTTACCGGTAAAAAGACTAAACGCAGTTGTTTCTGTGTACCGCACATCTGTGTATTTACCGGAAAAGTCATTCAGGGAATTTTACAGTAATTTACCAGGACTGCTGTGAGCAAGGGGCTATTGTTAACTAAAGCTAAAACGAAAACTATTAAAATATTAAATATTATACTATTAAATATTATATAAAAACCTTGGCAACTACCTGTAATTAAAAGTTTAATCTGACATACTAAAATTAATAAATTACTATAGATAAAATTGAAATAAAAGTCAGGCTAAATAGAAATGGAAAAACTACAGTCATTAAAATAAATATTTAAAAAAAATGAAAAAAAAGCACTAATAGATTTTTTTTTTACAAAATTAATAAAATATTTTGATTTTTTTTAGATGAAATTAAAATGAAACTGAAAATATAAAATAAAAGCTAATTAAAAGCAATATATTATGCTCTATGTAAATCATGCTAAAACAACACTAATATATTTTTCTAAATTCATATAATAATAATCACTCGGTTAAGTGTCTTCATCTTTTCATCTTTTAAACATAAAGAATGAAGCTGAAGACATTTGGAAGAGTTGGAACCCTACCTGGGCAATATGACCCATTCCTGTTCCATTGTCCTCCTACATGGCACGGCAGGGGCATGCCACAGGTCACCGTGTATGAATCTTCAGCTCCTACATGTGAAGGTGAAGGTGTCAGAGAAACTCCAAGCAAACTCCACAAAGATCTCAACAAATCTACATGTTGGAACACTTACCACTGCTGATATGAACCTGCGACTGGCAGGTCAGGTAGCAGAGCTCACCCCCTCCCTGCTTACTGCAGTTGAGAGTGGGCCTGGCAGGTGGCGGCACTAGTGGAGTGTCCTCTGCTTCTGAATGTGAAAATCACAATGCTTAAAACTGGAGATATGGTATACATGCTGAGAAGGGAGGTGGACGGAATGTGTTAGAGAAAAAGATGCAGTACATTCGAGATGAGAATATGAATGTACAAGGGCACATTTGAGAATTGAGTTTGGTCAGCAATAGCACAGACAGAAAGAGCCAGATAGAGAAACTAAAAAGTATCTCCTGCTTTTAACTCCTAGAGATGAAGAACTGATTTCCGACACCATCAGATATAGAATCCCAGCATTCAGAATCACTCAGGCTCATCTTACCGATACAGTCTTTCTTGTTCCAGTGCAGCTTGTAACCAGCATGACAGTGGCACTCAAAGCTTCCCATGGTGTTCTCACAGGTGTGCTCACATCCTCCATTGTTCAAACTACACTCGTTTATGTCTGAGAATGGAGGAATCGACAACAGATTTCTATTAAGACGTATTTCAGGTGCACTGTGATTCGCCAAAAATCAATAAAACTGTATCATGAACCTTTGATTTATTTTGTTTTAAATAGCTGTTTGTATCCTCACCTCCACAATGGGCAAGCCCATAGAGAGTGTAGCCCTTGTTGCAAACACACTGGAAGCTACCAGGTGAATTTACACAAGTGTGGTCGCACGTTCTCTCAAAAAAGCACTCGTCGATATCTGTAATCAAGCCAAAATTCACTTCAAAGGCAATTTACACAGGATCGAAATTAAGCACAAACTCATTTCCTGTTCAAAGGCTCAATATTCAGTTTGAAAGAACTCAATCAAGGCTCTTTTCTTAATAACAGGGAGAACTTTATTTAGTACTTTTTTAAAATACTTTATTTTGAACAATTGTATCAAGGACAGGGAGTTGTCTGTGTCCTTAAACGAAATGTATTCTTTTAGAGTTGAGTGTTATACTCTTAGTCTGCGTTAACGATCTTCAAAGGAATCTTGCAAGTCGATACTGGCACCCTTCAATAGACTCCCACCCAGTCTTATCTCCGAGCCGAGTTACAAACACAGATACTAACACCAACCCCCACACTGCTTTTCTATGTTCTGTTGGACACATAGCAAAAAAAAAAAGTGTCCTACCCTGGCATGAACGCTCGTCCGTCAGCAGCTTGAAGCCCTTTCGACAGCTACATTCAAAGCTGCCAATGGTGTTCCTGCAGTAGTGGTCACAGCCGCCGTTATGAAGTTCACACTCATCAATGTCTGAGAGACAGAGAAGGACCAAATCACACTGCAGAACATAGATGGACTGATCAGCTATAGGGTGAATCTCACAAAACCACTGTCAATACTATCAATACTGTCAAAAGTATTATCTGCGACATTATCACCCCACAAAAAATTATAATATAATATAATATAATATAATATAATATAATATAATATAATATAATATAATATAATATAATATAATATAATATAATATAATAATTTTGTGCTAAAATCTCCTTGGTGTTCCACAGGGCTCTATTTTAGGTCCTCTTCTTTTCGCCGTATATGCTTCCACTTGGTATTATTATTCAAAAACAACTTATTGTATAATTTCTATGCTGATGGCAGTCAGTTTTATCTTCCAATTAAATTTAACAACTGTTCTCTGTCTAAGATCTGCCTGTCTTCAATTCATTAAATGCTGGATGGATTTTGTACAATTAAATAGGGATAAAACTGAACTAAATAATTTTGGCCCCTTTTTTGCTAATCAGCTTGGTCCCCTCTCTTCTAATGTGTGCTACTGTGTTACCAACTGTGCTACCTTGGTGTTATTTTCAATCCCACATTGTCGTTTGATAAGCAGATGTGGTGAAAAGTAGTTTCTTCCAGTTAAGGTCAATTGCTGGAATCAAGAAAATGACTTTCTAAGAAGGACCTTGAAACTGTAATTCATGTTTATATCACATCGAGGTTATATTGCTGTCATTTACTTTATTTGGGTTTCCCTAAATCATATTTGTAATGTCAGTAATTGGTGCAAAATGCAGCAGCCAGATTGTTGACTGGCACTAGAAAATATGCACATATTACTCCCGTACTTGTCTCTCTACACTGGCTACTGGTCAATTTTCGTGTTGATTTTAAAATGTTGTTCTTTGTTTTTAAAGCTCTACATGGATGTATTCCCTAGTATATTTGTAATCTCTGGTCATCAAGTCAATCTCTCCTCTCCGTCCCTTGATTACATTTTAAAACTAAAGGCGACCAGGCATTTTCTGTGGCTGTCCAAGGCTCTGGAATAGTCTTTCCTTTCAAATAAGATCTTCCCCTTCTATTTCTATCTTTAAATCCTAATTAAAGACTTATTTTTATTCTTTGTTTTAATTCTTTTTGAGGGTGTAATTTCGTTTTCATATGTTTTAATTATGTTTCAAGTTTGTTTTTTATTTGTTGAACAGAACTTTTTTTAAATGTGCTTTATGAATGAATTAACTAAACGTATAAACTAAAAATAATATAATACAATATAATCAGAAATACTATGAAATATTATTACAATTTAAACTAACTATTCTATTTAATCTCTAAAGATAATTTACAACTGTCAAGGCAAAGCTGAATTTTCAGCAGCCCTTACTTCAAGCTTTAGCATTATGATTAGATATCCAGGTAACATCTCTTATTATTATCAATGGTGAAAGCAGTTTAATATTTTTGTGGAAATCATGAAACATTTACATAAATAAATATAAGCAGGATGCATAAATACATATAAGCAATAATAAATCAACTATGTATTACTTCAATTCAATCATTGTAATCATGTGTTGATTTGGTGCTCAAAAAACATTTTACATTATAATGAATGAAAACAGTGCTGCTTAATATTTTTGTGTAACCTTTGATTTATTTTCATGATTCTATCATGAAAAGAACCTTCCAAAAACATCCTTTATATGAAATAAGAAGATCATAAATGTATTTCTGTCACTTTTGATCAATTTTATGTGACCTTTTAATAAACAATATTCATTTTTCTTTTGATTTTGGGGACTGTTGTGAGATTCAGCCTAAAAGCAACCAAAATATGTGTGTTAAAAAAATGTTGATTCAGACCTTTGCAGGATTTGACGTCAGGTTGGAGAGTAAATCCCACTGGGCAGCTGCAGCGAACACCTGTGGATGTGTCCTTACATGTGCTGTCACAGCCTCCGTTATTCACCGCACATGTTTCTGAGGAGCAAATGAAACAAGTTACAAAGGGCAGGACTGAGAAATAAATCCTCAGAATGATCAGAGGCGTAAATATGTCATTGCAAGATCAATCAGTTCATTAATATTTAAACAGTCTGTGCAAAGAAGATTATATACTATTTCCTACTCCACAGATGTAGAAGGCCAAGGCCAGAGAGGCCATATGCAGTGCGTTGTGTAAATATGAGCTGGCAGAGACAAATACAACACTCAGCACTGTACGATAAACATCCCCAGTCCGTCTCTCTCTGCATGAGAGAAAAACATGTGAAATGTACCACTCTATCACCAGTACATATTTTACAAGAGAGAAATCAGAGGTGGTGAAGTGTGGGTCCCCAGTCATTTCACAGTTTACCTAAAAGACTGTGGAATGCTCAGCCCGGCCAGGCTATATGCTTCTAAATATATGCACTATAGGTTAACACACAATACTTCTCGCAATTCTCTAAAAGTACGGATATATTTAACCCAATGTATCTGGATGAAACTGCATACTTTAAATTTGATTAGGTATGGATTGTTGGAGGTAGAATTTTACCCATGAGCAGTCGACGCTTGACTCGTTTGTCCACCTCGGCCAAGGACGTGGCATTGTGATCAGGGGTGGTGGGGGCCGTTTCATCCCTTTCTGAAAAAGACGGACGTTGAGAACAGTATTGTCTAGAGACTTACAGAAATATGTAGCAGCTGCATAGTTTCTCTTTTTACGATGTAGGATTTTTCTCAACAAAATCATAATGCTACCTACACACACTCTAAAAAATGCTGGGTTGTTTCAAACCAATTTTGGGTAAAATATGGACATACCCAGCCACTGGGTTAATTTTTTTAATTACATTTTTAATCCAACGTTTGGGTTTGTCCATATTTTACCCAAAATTGGGTTGAAACAACCCAGCATTTTTAGAGTGCATAAGGGCATAAATCATTTTATAAACAATTCCATATAAATAAACCCCCTCTGAAAATACACAAATCAGCCAATAAGTTACCTGTAAAAACTTACCTTAAAGTAAAAACTACTGTATAAAGACACTATATTTTATATCTCATCAAAGTGACTTTCAGATGAGAAACATCACAAATAATTTATCAAAAATTGTACAGTGTGAATTAATATTTATTTATATAATACCTTCTATATTACTCAATGATGAAAGATGAATTAAATGTATCAAAAGTGATAGTAAAGATCTTGCATTGTTACAAAAAAATCTATTTCAAATAAATTCTGTTCTTTATATTCATCAAAGAATTCAGAAAAAAAGTCACCACAGTTTCCACAAAAGCACTGAGAAACACAAACGTGTCAATAAAGACTGGAGTTAAATAAAAATTATCAAATAAATCTTGTCAATCTTGGTGAGCATAAGATCTTTCAAAGACACAGACCTCAAACTTTTAGAATCAGTGGTATATACATATAAATAATTAGGAATTATTACATAAATAAATATATGCGAACTACAAATATTGTTGGCTCATTAGAAAGTTGCTTTGAATAAAAGCAACTTTCTACATGAAAAATGTAAATGTACAATACACAACACCGAATAATCCTTAAGAACAGACAAATTTAAAGCAGTAGACTGTTTCTCACATCTGCTGTTATGTTTTCCACTCTGGGATCACACAATCATCCAGTGCAATCTAACCTAAATAGCAACCACACTGATAAGCACACCTTTTAATAAACCAAAAACATCTATAACCGCAACCAATCCCAGGCAAAGAGACCTCCATAACTTCCTGACTGTGTCATAACCATTGTGGCGTTGTGTTGTAGTGTTTGCCGAGATAGTCATGTTCAAAATCATGGACAAGGGCAAGGCCGACAGAATGGAGAGACAGAGAGACAACGATAACTGTAGACCCCACACACACAGCCCGCAGGCTCCAGCTGTACTTCCTCATTATCAGATAAAGCGTGTGTTTGTGTCTGAATGAGAGATCTCTATCACCACCTTTGCACATAAGTGAATCAAATATGGATCTGCTTAAAATACTTCCCAAGAGATCATTGTAAATTCCAGCTGGAGAAGTGGGTTGGGACAAAGCAGCCTTACCTACACAGGTTCTGCCATCTGCGTGCAGCGTGTACCTGACGTGACACCTGCAGATGGGCCCCTGCTCCGTGTCTTCACAGATGTGCTGGCAGCCCCCGTTGCCATGGTTACAGGTCACTATGCAACAGAACACAAACAGCGTCACATCAACAGCTCCAGTGAGTCGTCCTGTGGTATTTCTCAGCTTAACGGTGGGTCAGAAATGTGAGTCACACGTACGGATGCAGCCCCGCTGGTTCTTGGCCAGTTCAAAGCCCGGCCGGCACTCACAGGCGACGCCACCTTTGGGTGTTTCCTTACAGATGTGAGCACAGCCGTGTTCTTTATTCATGCAGCTCATGCCTTCTGTGAAGAAGAGATACAGTCAAAGAGCCTGCAACACTTATTTTAGGTATTACATAAATGTATTGCTATTTTAGAGAAATATTCTGGGATAACTTCAAATTAAGCTCTGTGGCGTTCTGCCTCAACCTCCATGAAATACTCCTTTAATGGCATATTGATTTGATATTTGACCTCAAGGTGAAAATTTTGTCATCATTTACTCACCCTCATGTTGTTCCAAACCTGTATGACTTTCTTTCTTCTGCGGAACACAAAAGAAGATATTTTGAAGAACATCGGTAACCAAACTTTTTTGGCAACCATTGACTTCCATAGAATGGACCAAAAAAAAAAAAAAAGACATTTCTCAAAATATCTTCTTTAATGAAAGAAAGAAAGTCATAGAGGTTTGGAAAGACATGAGGGTGAGTAAATGATAGATTTATTTATTATTTTTGGGGTAACCGATCTCTTTAACATCAAATCTCTGCTCTATTTGCTTTAATGAAACAAATATAATACATCATAAAATAATTTGATTTTGCCAACTGTAAAACCAACCGAAACCGTATAGGCAGATTAAATAAATAATTATATATAAATATATAAAGTAAAATGAGTGTAATATAAAAATTTAAAGGAGTAGTTCACTTTTATAAAAGCTGATAATTTACTCACCCCCATGTCATCCAAGATGTCCACATCTTTCTTTCTTCTGTCGAAAAGAAATTAAAGTTTTTGATGAAAACATTCCAGGATTTTCTCCATATAATGGACTTCAATGGGAACCAAACGGTTCAAGGTCCAAATGAGAGTTTCAGTGCAGCTTCAAAGGGCTTTGAACGACAACAGACGATGAATAAGGGTCTTAGCTAGAGAAATGATCGGTCATTTAAAAAATAAATTAAAAAGTTTAAGTTTTATAAGCACAATTGCTCTGTTCTTGATGAGCGTTTGTGACTCTCCTGTTCAAACTCGTTCATCAAAATGAAAAAAATCTTTTTTTGAATCATAACTCGAAGGGTCCTAGATAAGACCCTTATTCATTATCTGGTGTCCTTTAAAGCCCTTTGAAGCTGCACGGAAACTTTCATTTGGACCTTGAACCGTTTGGTTCCCAATGAAGTCCATTATATGGAGAAAATACTGGAAGTTTTCATCAAAAACCTTAATTTATTTTCGACTGAAGAAAGAAAGATGTGAACATCTTGGATGACATGAGGGTGAGTAAATTATCAGGAAAAGTTTTTCTTTTTAAAAGTGAACTACTCCTTTAAGGCCAAATTTATTGGTTACATAATTAAATGAATAGCTACAGTATATTAGTTAACCTTTATCTTTATCAGTATAAAAGAGGAAATCATTATTATTATTATTATTATATGTAATATTACCTGTTGTTATAAACTCACATCAAATTCAACGACATTTCACGCCACACAACCTGACCTGACATCAATAGCAGGTCTATGGGTCAGTGTAGAGGACCTTTCCTCCCATTCACACTGCAGCTCAGTGGATGTGCTGATAGGATTTAGCAAGTTTACCCAGAGAGAGCAAATGAGGTGGAAAGCCTTGCAAACCTTAGCTCAATTTACTGAGGGGAAAACAATACTCGCCACTGAGAAGCTACAGACACATAAAAAGGTTTTTTTATTCTCATCTATGACACAGGCCACAAAGGCCTGAGAGTGTTGCAGTTATTAACTTGTTTTGTTCCTCTGAACATGGGGCTCCCTTTCCCACAGCATGGGCCCTTTGGAACTGAACCGCTGTAGATAATGCCCTGGAGAGCGAACCCAACTTAAAAGCTGTCATTCGCCATTGTGCTGTCAATCATGATCTTATGTGAGAACATTTAGAAATTAGGTTGGCTTTCCTTTGCACTTACACCTGACATCTCTGCAAATACACACTCCACTAAACAACACAAGCCCCTCGTGACGCACTTTTGACACCCAAGTTCGTGACAAACCCGAAAATGAATGAACACACTCTGATACATTGATTGTTCAATATGATGGTGAACATGGTAGGCAGATCCATTAAAGGTTCGTTAAAAGCAGCGCCTCACCCACGGAGCGATGGATGCATGTGTGTTGATTGTCACTCAGGAAAAAGCCTTCCTTGCAGCAGCACTCATAGCTTCCCATGGTGTTGACACATACATGCTGACAGCCACCATTGTTGAAGACACATTCATCCACATCTAGAGACAGAGTATGTTAAAGCATCACAAACACCACGTTTACCAAAGTCATTTGGTCAGAGTCATTATTAGACTGGGTTATGTGGATATTGCAAGTAGCCCTACAGCTGTAGTGAGAATAACTCATCCCATGCGATCATTAACCTTCGCCCCTCGCACATGTATATATGATTTCTTCGTGGACTTCTTCTTACCGAGACAGTTGTGTCCATCGTGTGCCAAATGAAACCCATCAAGGCAAGTACAACGGTAATTGCCGGGTATGTTGTTACATTCGTGTACACAGCCACCATTGTATTCCAGATCACATTCATCAATGTCTAGGAAATGGAACAGAAATCAAGGCTGACCAGTGTTTGCAATTTGTGCATTTTAGGGGCGCTCCCCTTCCGATACAACTTTTAAAATATTGAAAAAGCAATTTGAAAGAAAGGGAACATGAACGTGCTCTTTTAAATTAAAATAAAACATAGTTGCATACTCAATTAGTAATAAAAAAAAAATCAACATTACTCCAAAAACAAACTATTTAAATACTTAGTTGCATACTGTGTTTAGTATTAGAACAATTATTAAAAAAGTGAGTTTTTCCAGATTGCAGGTCTAGCCCACTGTCTGTTAAACTGAAGAGAAAGGGAGCTGTTACCTTCACAGTGTTTCCCGTCCCCTTTAAAGCCTGTTTTACAAGTGCACTTATATGAAGTTGGAGTATTTTGACAAATAGCATCAATGTGACAGGCATCGCTTCCCTCTGCACATTGATCTGAATCTGTGTATCACAAATGTAACATGAGACTTTACAGTAATAACCATTGCTCACTACGTTATATTAATGTTTCCTTTGCAGTGTGATAATGAACTAGTAAATGTTTAATTATTTGTGGTGTCGCTTGAAAATAAACTTTGTAATTGTACTGACTATAGTGATTACAGTAGCGTGTGTAAAACACAAACACATAATGTAAAGTGTTTCGCAAAAAAACATGAAATGAAATGTCAAGAAAATCATTAACACGTATTCTAAAATATGTGTTTTAGTGCTGAACTAAAAGTAAAGAAACAGGGTATCAAAACAAGGGGAGGTAAACAAGTTGCGTGTTTACAGCATCGCGTGTAACAAAGTGAAGACTCTTACCAGTGTTGTGAAGAAGTGCGGCGCTTTGGCGAGTATTTAACAAGAGCAAAAACAAACAGAGGAGTCGTGCAGTCCAAACAGCTCCCATAGTGACCAGTTCAGAGTTTAGAGTCGAACTCAATAACACGCATTTACTCAAACACGAGTATCCCACTCATTTTCATCCGCACTTTGTCAGTGGCTTCGCGCTTGTGAGCGCTTCAACAGAAGATGTGTGCAAGAGAGTGAGCGCGCGCCCGTGTGCGTGTGTGTGTGTGTGTGTGTGTGTGTGTGTGTGTGTGTGTGTGTGAAAAAGGGCCTTTTCTGTCTCTCTCCATGAATCTAAGTCGGGGGATGGGGGTGTAAGCGCATTCACACAGAAGTGTTTCTTTTATTGATCTCCAAGAGCCTTGTGGATTGAATCGATTTGAATTTCACAAAATAAAATAGGACAAAGGAAATGTGGTATAGAATTTTTTTTTAACTCAAAGCTATGCTAGTATAGTACATTACAATATAGTTATTTATAGTGTTAACATTTGTGTGGTTCACCTTTAAAAGAGCACAAATTCATATAGGCTAGCCTGGTTGACAATGTTTCATCAAACGAAACAAAAATTACAGTAGCCTGTCCTGTAATAAAGATGTAGTCTAATGGTCAGCCAAGTGAATTTTAGTAGGCTATAATATGTGTTAGTGTCAATTTTTGATATTGAGTTTCATAATTACATTTTTTTTTTATTTTGTAATTACACACCAACAAACCCCCAATATTTTCATATGATGTGAAAAAAAAAACGTATACTAACTCTGCCAATATGAGAGACTTCGTTATGAAATCATTATAAATATTTTATAATCATGTACTTATAATGTAGACATATTATATTTTTTCATTAAAGTGTTCCTAAAAGTCAGAAAAGGCTTTGATTGATAAAATACCCGAGGATAATATATTATGTTAAGTTGTTAAAAACAGTAGCCGATCCGAGGATTTCGAATGGATTTCAAGTCACCCTTTAATTAAACCCAATTAAACCGCGACCTCTGCAGGCGGTTAATTGCAACAATATGGCGACACACCGATACCCTTTACGTTTAAGAAACTCCACGCCGCAGCGTGGCGCTACTGTTCCTCAATTTTATGGTCAATAAAACCGCCAAACGAGAAAAAAACGAGTGAAAAGGAAGAAAGGCAGGCAGCAAGCAAGCGCAGGTTGTTGTTGTCACTGGCTGGCTCGTGTATTTGTTTGTCTGCCATCTGAAATCTCTCCGTGGTGACACAACAGACGTGTCTTTACCGAAATGGACCCGAGCACGACCATTCTGCGGGTGAAGAGGAAGAGAGGTACTGATCCAGCGGACGCGCTGCTTCTGGCCTGTAAGCGGATCCGTCCGGAGGCCACGGCGGCTCAACCCAGCGATGAAAGTGAACCAGAACCCCAGGAGCCTAAGATAGAGAACTCTGTGTTCAAACTAGTAGCCACCGTGGTGTCACAGGTAATGATTATACGGCAGCTGCTGTGCCGTCAGGACAGGAGAAACGAAATTTAGTAGCGTTGCTCTGAGAGATATTGATTTGGTGGTCATTGATGACGTAAAGACGTCATGACTTGTCAAATGCGTTTGTCAAAAATCTTTTTTTACCTTGTTTGTTACATTTGAGGTTCGTGCAGATGTTCTTTAACCGTCTCCTTGTACTGTATAATTCCTTAACAATATAAAAAATGTGCTTGTAAAAATGAGGTAACATTGTAGTATGAAATAGTGAAATTACACGTGTTTATGTTTGATGTTACCCATTGTAGACCATGGATGGCTTGATTGATTGATCCAGATGGATAAATTAATGTATTGATTTACAAGAATGAAATTAAAGTCTAGACTTGCGTTCAGAATAATTGTCAAATGGAAATGATTGGTGTGGTTAAATCTATATAGTCATAATTCTTGTCCGTTTCAATATTTTTGGCTATTGTTAATATATATCAAATTTTTTTTTAGGATGCTCCGGTTCAGCCACATGTCCGTGAAGCTCTGGCACGTCCACGTCTTGCCCATCATGCCTTGCGGCCATCACAAGGGAGCTCTCAGAGGATCATTGGTGATCTGCGCAGTGTCAAATGGAGCACCAGGCGAGAGGAACGGTACCGGATCCTGTCCAGCCACAGGGCCGGACTGCCAACAGAGCCTACGCCTGCAAGAGTAGGAGAGGAGAACGATGACAGCCAAACAGAGAACCGAGACAACCTGGCTATGGGAGAAGTGCAAGTGTTTGATATTGTGCATGAGGATGGTGATGTCAAGGTGCCTGGCAAGGTAAAGCCAGAAAATTTCACAAACAAAATCACAAACAAATGTAGTTTAAGAACCCCTCATTCTTATTAATATTTTCTTTTTATTTGTATTTGACATTTGAACACAGTTACTTGTTTATGAAATTGTTGTTTTCAACATTTACTTATTTTATAATAATAAAATCAACAACAACCTTAACTAGTATCCACCCTTAGTCTATGCATTTTCTCAGCCAACTTCATGCAATATCCATTTTAAAAGGGTTAGTTCACCCTAAAAAAAAGAAAATTGTCATAATTTAATTGCCTTCTTGCAATTCCAAATGCAGAACACAAATTTAGATGTTTTTAATAAAATCTGAGCCAGTTCTGTACTCTCCATTGATGGCTATGTAACTACCATTTTGACGTTTCAAAAAGTTAATAGAGAGATCGTAAAACTCTAGTGGTTTAGTGCAAATTTTCTGAAGAGACATGATCCCTTTATATGATGAGTAGATTGGATATGAATTTCTCTATGAGCAAGTGTCAGTTGCGTAACTGTCTATGAAGAGACAGAAATTGCTCCAATTTTATCAAAAAGATCTTAATTTGTGTTGAACGAAGGTTTTCTGGATTTAGAACAACTTGAGGGTCAATGTTGACAGAAAACTCATCCTTTAAACACTTTTTAAACCTCACTGACTGATTATACGTTTTGGCTACATTTAAGTTTTATCGATTTAGTTTGTGAAGAAATATGTATTCACAGTTTACACTGGTCTACAAAAGTAATCAAGCAGAAGCTTATCCCCTTATTAAATTGACTAAAAGTTGAAATTTTCTTTTTCCTCAGACTGTTGTGTCTGACCCGGAGACAATCCTGTGTAACTCGGTGAAGATGATTCGTGAGAAGCTGAGCGTGTCAGGAGATGGACTCGGTATTGAACATCGAGAGAAAGAGGATGATTATGTGTACGACTTGTACTACCAAGAGACGGCCACTCCAGGCTGGATCCAAGACATTCTGTCTGTCAGACCGTACGCTCAAGAGGGAGAGCTGGTTCGTTGCAGTGTTGCTTTAGTGTTATCTTCGTTTTTAACCATATATTAGATTAACTTTTATTCTTATATCCATTCTTGATTTTTTTTTTTTTTTAAATATTACTATTCAGCTTTAATTTATTACATTTTATTTCAAACTAAGCCTGGTTAGTTGAAGATCTAATTCATCTTTGCAAAAACTCATTTGTCTTTCTCTTTGAATTCACAGGTCCCTGATGTAGTGGCCTGGGAGGAAGAGGTGTATGAAGATGAAGATGATGAGAACGCTGAAACCAACTGGAGAAATGACTACCCAGATGAGAGCAGTGAGGGTGACAGTGATGCAGAGGAGCGATATGGAGGTTATACACCTAAGATATTATATTTGCTTAATTTCTGAAAGCTCATCTATCCCTAGATATTATGACATTAAAAGGAGCATAAACTTAAGTTTAAACAAAAACAATAGCGTAAATTTCTTTATCAAATGGCATATCATAATATATTGAATGTATTTTTCGGTCCAGGTTTCTGGAGTGAAGAGCACTCGTATAGCAGGAGGAGCTGGGAATGCTACCGGCAGGACACGATGCAGGAGTTGGAGAATGACAAAGATAAGGATGATGATGAGGAGGAAGAAGAGTATAACGATTCTGACTGAGAGCCTTCGTGTGTTGTAATGAGCATGAGAGGCCATTTTTACTGACGTGTGTGGAGTGAAGCTGTATGTTCTTTTGTCAAAAGTGGATGTATGTGGTAGCCCATGTGTGTGTACTTGTGTGGGTTGCTTTGACTTGCGCGTTAGTGAGATGAGTGATTTACTATTTGCAATATTTTGCGATTGTTTGACGTGAAGATAGTATGGGGAGAAAATGGTGATTATTTGAGTTTGTGTAAGTGTGGGGTGCTTTGTGTTGTCAGTTATGTGTGTAGTGTTTGTAAGTTCCCCTTAACCAAAAGGGGTCAAAAGCAACATACCTGTAAATATGTAGATGTGTATAAAAAAAAAAATAAAGACTTCAGAATTAAACTGAAAATCTCTTGAATTATTACATTTATTCAAACAATTCTGGTAGAAAAAAGTTTTATTAATAATCATTGAAATAAATTAATAGAAACACTTGTACATAAAGGCAAATAACAAACAGTTTGAAAATGTGGTTTCAGTGTCACGCTACAAGGCAAACCTAAATTGCTTCTGGACTTGCATCCTGAGTTAACTGGGATTTTCACCAGTAAAAATATAAAGTATTGCTTTTTTGGCTGAAGGACATTTAAAGCTGATTTTACAGAAATCCATCATACTTAGTATTGTAAATAAAGAAAAATGAATTCATTTAAAGAATTTAGATACCATTCGAAGTTAACAGAATTTGAAAAATACAGATAATAAATATCCAAACTTGCAACAGATGTTTTTAAAAAACATTCCTAGATTGAGTCGACAAATGTTTCCAGCACATCTGATGTACTCTTCAACTTTATTCTTACCTAGCCTCTTCTACAAGTGAATGTGATGCTTCATTACATGATGAACGTTCAACTGTGTACTATCACCGTCCCCCTAAAAAACAGTTAAGGAATGTGGGCAATTATACAGGACTGACCTCTGGCCAACTCCGAAAACAAAAAAGGTTCTATAATAGAACTTACATTTGTGCTAAAGTAAATCACAAAGAAAAAAATAAAATCAAATTTTCTTTAAAAAGTATAAATTAATTGACAAATTGTAAAGACAAGATTCTAAAATAATAGCATGTTAGATAAACAGGGTGGAAAATGTTAAATAATCTAATTTCAAGAATACAGATAGTGTTTGCATCATGTGTGTGCTGGTACCATTATGAACCTTTAACATGGCCTTCGTGTTCATGCCATATGGTTCATAAGGTCATATTCCTAATACTGCAGTGCACCGTGACCTTAACCGACACCTTAAAAATTAAAATCCAAATGCGGTGACATCAGGAGTGCAACTGTGTCTTAAAGTGTGGAAGATCTTTTTCCCTTATCTCCAGATATTGGTTTCCTCTTCCTGAAGTTTGTGAGTCAGAGTGTTCTAATCAACAGTGTCCATCTCGGTGAGCACACAAAAGCATGTGAACTGGGTGAAACGGGTGATGGCATCTGTGTAAGGGAGACATGTCATGTTAAAGTTCCCATGAAATCAAAATTGACCAATCAATAATATTTGTATATTTATTATAAATTAATTATTTGTGCACATCATTATTTTATTTTTTATGTGCCCTTGTATTATTTAATCAAAATAACTTCCTCTCCCTCTTACAACATCTCTTTTTCTGATTGTGTTTTTTGGCACGAGGGCGGGACAGATCACAGAAATATCACAGAAGCCGTTTCACTCGAATATACGTCACAATAGGGAACAAAAGACTGTAACCACGTCCGTTTCATGCCAGCATTATATACAATCACTGCCACTGTCATTTTGGCTCTGAATTTGTCAACAAATGAAAGGTTTAGTGCAGGGTTCCTCAATAGGCGGCCCGCGAAAGGAAAATGTTTGGCCCGCGCTCTTTTCCAGGTTGTCATGGTAACATCAGTGTAAGCAAAAATTCAAACGCAGTATCTAGGCATTCGCGCGCAACGGAAATATGGCAAGTGCGAAGAAAAGAAAAGTGGACACAGAAAACAGATGATTCAAATCTGAATGGACTGAACAATTTTGTTTTATTTTGCCTGACCACCACAATGCAAAGCCAACGTGTTTGCTATGCACGCAGACCGTGGCTGTCTGTAAGTCTGACAATACCAAACGCCATTTTAACATCTGCTCAAAATTTCTTGAATAAAACAGACTCGTTTGAAAAAGAAAATAATGAATACAAATAAATAAAAATAGAATAATTGGGCTATGTGGTGATTTGTGACTCTTTTTAACAAAACAACAACAACAAAAATAGCAGAGCAAACATTGAGGTCATAACATTGTGGTTGGTGGCCCTTGGCTCTGTATTGTCAGCAGAATTTGGCCCTTGGTAAAAATTAATTGAGGAACCCTGGTTTAGTGCTAAAGTCTGTGATACTTACTTAGTAATTTAGTGATGATGGGTGGGCGCTTAGACTCAGGAAGATAGATACCCAAGAAGTAAACAGGAACTCCAGAGAGGCCAATAGCAATTCCAATGAGTGAGTTGAGTGTGTCAGAATAAAGTGGCACAGCCACTAGGAACACAACACACATGCAGAAGATGATGGGATACAGCAGACTCAACTGATGGAAGAGAAGAGAGGAAAACATTTATTTCACATTCAATGTCCCTGATTTCTATCTTCCCTTTCTTTTAACGACAGTTATTCCGTTTAAGTTTCTGAACCAGTCCTAACTAACCAGTTTTTTTACACTTACATTGAAAAGTTTGGGGTAATTTTTAAAGATTTTAAATTTTTAAGATTTTTAAATATTTTTTTTACAGAAGTCTCTAATTGCTCACCAAGGCTGCATTTACTTAAAAAAAAAGAAATACAATTCAAAATAGCCGTTTTCTATTTGAATATATTTAAATTTATTCCCGTGAAGGCAAAGCTGAATTTTCAGCATATTACTCCAGTCTTCAGTGTCACATGATCCTTCAGAAATCATTCTAATACACTGATTTGGTTCTGCAGTATCATCTGTTATTATCAATGTTGAAAACAGATGCGCTGCTTGCTATATTTTTGTGGAAGCCATGATATATTTTTGGGATTCTTTAATTCTAAAGATAGTTCAAAAAATCCACATTTATTTTTAACATTACTCTATTTTTACTGTCACCTTTGACCAATTTAACGTGCCCTTGCTGATTTAAAGTATTAATGCTAAATAAAAGTATTTAAAAAAAAATCATCCTAACCCCAAGCTTTTGAAAATAGTGCATATAATAGTAGGCTATAATTGTTTGTAACAGGTTTATGGGTGCAGAGTGACAGATCACACTTCATTGTTAAGTTATGAAGGTGCTAAAATAAATTTCTCCATCTGTACAGCCTCTACTGCCTCACCTTTAGTGGTCGGGGCCTGTCTGGCTCCTTCCAGCGAAGGTAGATCTGCCCGGCGATAGACAGGCCAACGAAAAACCAGTAACTGAAGCTGTAATAGTTAATCAGCTGGAAAACATCCTCCACTGCAAGGTAGATCAGAGCCATGGCACACTGCACACAGAAAGCACAACCTTAGTTACTTGATCCACTAGATGGAGACAGAAAACCTCAAACATCCCAGACTGTGAGATGCTATAATAACACTTATATCTGAAGAACTAAATGTAGTAATAGAACATTTTAAAACTTATATATAAAATATACTGTATATCATTTAAAATACTTAAAAATAGGGCAAAAAAAAAAAAAACGTGTCACAGAAAAAGTCTCTCTGATAAAGATAGAATGTTAAGATGCATTAGACGTTAAAAGTGTAAGTGAAATGTACTTGCGTTAAATAGCAGTGCAGGAACTGGTGTGAATCTCTGCATATGAATCATGGACAAAGCATCAGGAAGATGACCTTCTCGAGCTCCCACGAAGAACAACCTGCAGCAGCAAGAGACTTTCAATCAAATGCCTCTCAAGTGCACCCAAGAAGGGTCAGTAAGTCAACTTAAATAAACATGAACAAAAATATATTTTAGCTTGTTGCCACAGGCAACAATTCTCATTTTAAATTTAGATTAACTTGATGTCTAAAATAACTATAAAATAGACATTTTTTTAAATCCTAAAAATGAAAAAAAATTAAATTTAGATTAACTTGATGTCTAAAATAACTATAAAAGACATTTTTTTAAAAGACATTTAAAAAAAAAATTTTTTAAATGAAAACAGAAAACTATAATGTCATCTTATAATGATAGTGAAATAGCAGTGCACCTTATCAAAGTGTTTAGAAAGCAAACCAATTATGCAAACCAAATACATAATTGCACAAAAAACAAACATTGTTTGCATTTTGCATGCCAATTCTCTTAATTTTGCATGACAATTAACTTCAGATTATGTTTGCACATTGACCTAAAGGCAAAATCTATTTTATTTAAAGATTTCATGCAAATATATCATACATGAAACTGGGTTCCCAAAGCATCTGAATTCCCATCAGCACTGCATAATATGTTTTCTCAACACTCCCAAAATTTCTCAACACTCCGTCCTCAGATCTCATTATCTTACACATGGAATAGTGGCAGGCTCCCGACACAGTCATTACCAAAAAGCTCCTCCAGATGGTGTGAGCAATTGAGTAGTTTCCTATAAAAACCGCAGGAGCTGAACTAAGCTTTGTTCCTCCTCCTAAAGGTTAACACCATTCCAGTCATTAAGAATAAACTTGAAGAACAAAACAGAGGTTCAAGTGGAACAATAAAACTATAAAGCCACTGCAATTGTACAGGAGCATTTTCAAAGCCAACACAACTCCCAATCAGTCTCTTTAGAGTAGACTATAAAACAGAATGGACTTAAAGGGCCAGTTCACACAAAAATGAAAATTCTGTCATCATTTACTCACCCTCAAGTTGTTCCAGATGTGTATGAGTTTATTTCTTTTGCTGAACACAAAAGAAGATATTAGAAGAATATGGGTAACCAAAAAGTTGAACCCACTAACTTCCATAGAATGGAAAAATACAACAAATGATGACAGAAAATTTCATTTTTGGGTGAACTAGCCCTTTAAAGGAATAGTTCACTTTGAAATTAATTTTTGATATGTTTTAGCTTACCTCAAGGGCATCCAAGATGTAGGTGTCTTTGGTTCCACAGTATTTTCAATTTTTTACATTTTTCAGTCAAACCGTTGTTGTCTATCAGTCATACACTGGAGGCAAAGGGGGTCAACCAAAAAGCATGCACAGAGAAGTCAAAATTGAACATGATTTAATGACTCGTAAATGCAAGTACACATTGATGGCCTAAGACAGGAAACAAGCGGTTTGTGTGAGAAAACGAACAGTATTTATATCGTTTTTACCTCTTGTAATTATAGCCATGACAAAATGATCTGACGGCACGGGCGCTTCGGTCTGCGCATG
Source organism: Pimephales promelas (assembly GCF_016745375.1). Next base: position 1,984,052 of record NW_024121988.1, read on the forward strand.
CGCCGGAAATGATCGCTTGCGCGCCCACGTCACTCTTTGTTTATACAGAGATTTCGCAAGTTTTACCTTTCACTAAACATATTTAGATCTACGGGAAACTGCAATGGAAGACGATTTCGGTATATCTAAATATGTTTAGTAAAAGGTAAAACTTCCGAAATCTCAGTGTAAATATTGAGTGACGTCACACGCAAGCGATCACTTCCGGCGTAACATTGAACTGATTCAGTTCGGTTCAGTTGGACATTGCACAACTGATTCAGATCACTTGGACGTCACTGTGATTACACGAGGTAAAAACGATATAAATACTGTTCGTTTTCTCACAAAAACAGCTCGTTTCGTGTCTTAGGTCATCAATGTGTACTTATATTTACGAGTCAATAAATCATGTTTAAGTTTGACTTCTCTGTGCATGCTCTTTGGTGGACCCCCTTAGCCTCCAGTGTAAGACTGATAGACAACAACGGTTTGACTGAAAAATGTCAAAATTGAAAATACTGTGGAAACAAAGACACCTACATCTTGGATGCCCTTGAGGTAAGCTAAAACATATCAAAAAATAATTTCAAAGTGAACAATCCCTTTAAGTTAATTTCATCATGATGTTGTGAAGAAATCAACAAAGCTACTTGAAGGCAAACCTGTAACCTTAACTGCAAACGATGTGGTACACACGACTACACAGAAGAAACAAAAGTCTGTTTTTATGGATGTTAATGGAGCAGATGCTTCACTACGCTGAATAAACCGCTTTTGTGAGGAAATAAATAATTTATTGAATATTTAATGATTGTTTACCAAGGCACACGTTGTAACGTTTTCACACACTCTTTGGTTTTTAGTTTGGTGTGATTCTTTAATGCATCATTTATTTAATTCAGTTTGCAAAAACGTTCAAAGGTCTTGTGCGGTCTGGTTAGTCTTTCACAAAACCCCTCACTTATTTGAGAAAAGAATTGCCATACAATAATACTCATAAACACTCTTAAATAGACCCCTTCTACATTCAATATGACAGACAACTATAATTCATTCAAATATGTATATTAGTAAATAACAACACAGTTCCAAATGGCTCAAATGGCTCTTTAGTTTGAGTAGGAAGAAGAAAAAAAACAATACAAAAAAACTGTTCAAAAGTTTGTTCCACCACAGATTACAAAAAGAAACAAAATGAGCTCAAGTCCCAAAATCAGCAGTAATTCCAACAGTTCAGTTCATATAGTTCAATAATCCACATAGTCAGTAAGGGAAAGACTATATAAATACATTTCCCCACTCAAAAACAGTCAACAGTCAAAAAGTCAAGTCAAAACAATCATCCAGAACTGGCCTAGTGTACTCACGAATCCTTCTTACTTGAATAGTCCGGTCCACGTTTTACTGGAATTTCCCCGGCGTGAATATCAGGCTGGAGGCTCCTAATCCATCATTTACGCCCAGATTTTAGAACTGCTGCTGCTCACTCGTCTCGTACTATTAGCGTCTCAACGACCATCCGCTAAGTAATCCACCATGACGAGGATACAATACTTCACTTTTAATAATCCAGAGCGCGATTGATTCGATCGCAGCCGTAACACTCTTAACTGCCCGGATAAACCAATAAATCACGGGAGTCTTCAAGCGGAGCTCCGCCAGGTACTCACTGGCTGACTTCCGACCTTTAACTGTCTGCTTCCGACCGCCGAACTCTGGCCGAACTCAACTCAACCTCCTTGAACGACGCACGTCATCCAGATAAAGGTAGGCTTCCGCCTCGTCATCATTTTCGCCGCTATCTTATGACGACCGTAGATTCTCATACTATATTTTGACTTTTGTTGATAATGAACTTGGATTATATTACAGATGAAAGATGACTGAATCTAGGATAAATAAACATTTAGTTGCTTATTTTATGACGACATCGTCACAACGTGATCCAAGTTAAAGGGGATGTCTAATGCTATGTCATGCATTCTGATTTATTCACACTGTTAAAGAGTTGGATTCTCATGCTAAACATGGCCAAAGTTTCAAAAAATGAGTTGGACATATGTAGTAGTTCTGTGCCAAATACACTTCTTCAGGATTTGTATTTTGTAAAGTTTCTTGCAGATATGGCCCATAGACAGTAAAAGAAATGGACACAGTGAGCCTATAGACTTCAACGGAGAAAAGTGTCAATTAGAAGCACTCACTTCCTGATTGCCAAGTGCACTGCGCAGGCTCAAGAGCTTGATGACGTAGATGTGACGTGAGCAACCTGTCTGACAGTTGTATCTTCTAGTAGCTGTGACAAGAGGAATCTGAATCATTCCCTTACGAATCTTGCACAGCCGGAGAGTGTGAGTATTAGCTGTACATGAGCAACTTTACAACTCAATGGGCTTCTCCCTCGACTTTATGCCTCCACGTCCCCCCGATTGCACGCAAGCTTCTCCTCCTGTACTATAATTTCTCTACTGTGCGACAGAGAGTCGCGTGTTTTGACGCAATCATTAGCCTATTTTTTACAAAAACTGCTTCTATGGGGCCACAATGTAATATACAAGGTAATGGAGCTTTCTATACATTGTTGTGTTTTTTTAGAAATAAACAATGGACAAATTAAGTCTTTAGGTGCCTCAGAAAGTTATTCGCTATCAAAGTGACACCAAAATGAATGGGAGTCAATGGAATGCTAACAGCAGGTGAAGGCTTGTTAACCAATGGCGGCCCCCGTCGGAATTTCAGATGGTGGGTAACATCAAATGTCTGTGTTTTTTTGGCAATTGGCGCGAAACTGCATATAATGTTAACAACACGAACGTATAGTGAATCAAAAGTTATCCAGGGATAATGCGATGATGTATTGTACTGTACAGGAGCTCAGCTGTTTTCCGAAAGACTCGCAATAGCTCATCTGTCTTTTATAAATCTGATAAAACTAAAGACTCTTCGGAGATATGAAGGATGCAATACTACTCTATAGGTACTCAAGATTAACAGGAGATTGTCAGAAACTGTGTGTGTGTTATATCCCCTTTAGGCATTTTCCAATGGTTTACCCTTGTATCTCCCAATAATAAGACCAGTGTTGGGGAAAGTTACTTTTAAACGTAATGCATTACAACATTGAGTTACTCCCCAAAAATTCAACTGAAAACTCATTTTTATTATTAATGCGTCAAGTATTAATGTGTAAATTTATAAAGTAATGTGTAAATCAAGCTTTAGACTGACCTAGATGCAGCAATGATGGAAGCATTAAGACCGCCGTAACAGGATAAAGCAACTGCAAGGGGGATGGTCCAACTCATCACTCCCAGGGTGTGGTTTGCAAACGTCTGTGGGAAATATTAGCGGTTAGATTACAGACAATACAAACATTGACAACACAGAGGTCTATGAACTCACCACAGCAACAGCATCACTGGCAAGGATGGCACCCATGTCAAGCACAGCGTAGTAGGCCACGTTGGTGAGGATGTAGATGATCGTAACGATCGGCATGGAGATCGCAATGGAGAGGGGAAGGTTCCTGAGATACGCATGAACAGATGTGTTAGCGATCTTATCAATACCTATTTTTTTCATGCAGTATGTTCACAAAAGGAACAGGAACAAACGGTCCAGTCTGTCTCAAAGAAGTACCTTTCAGGGTTCTTAATCTCCTCTGTGACAAAGTTAAGAGTGTCCCAGCCCGAGTATGAGAATAGAGCCGAGTACAATGCCAGAGCGATATCTCCTGGATCACGAGACGAACCTTGAAAAGAATCCTTAAAGTTCATTGAGAAACCTGTGAGGGAAACATTACAAAAGTACTGAAAAGTTTAGCGGATCTTAAAGAGAACACTTTGTATTGTGGTTCTGCTCTTATAGTTTTATATGTCAAATATACAGTACTGCGAGTACGTTATGCTTTTGCATGGCTATAACATGATTTTTTTGAAAATAGAGTGCCTAAGTGATGACGTCACTTTGTAGGACAACTCGGAAGCTAGCGGCGCATGGGTTCCCTCGATCGAAAAGCTATGCATTTTCCCCATAGACTTTTGGAAAATCGCAAAAAATAAGATCTGTGTTTAACAAAGAGCTGTGACCCTTACACATTTTGTCTATCAAGATAATCTTTACAAGTTAATCCAAAATTTATACATTTTGAAGTCTATATAAAGATTTTTAAAAACACGAGCAGACACAATAAAGTTTAAAAAAAAACACAAGCTGGTTATAACTGTGCGTTCTATGTCATGGATCAAAACGTTAAAATATTTAGAGGGTTTTTTCACCACAGACCTTATTTCAGGCGATTTAGCAAAAACCCATAGACTTTAGAGCGAAGGAACCGGGCCGAGTGCTAAAATGCTAACTCACTTCCGCGTTTTGGCCAACAGAGTGACGCCGTAACTTCGGCTCTCTATAATTTTGACTTTATATTGTTTTTAGGGTGACTTCAACATTCTGTCCAGGGACAACAAATGAAAGTCCAAACTCAGTCCTGAAGTCCTGTCCTGCAGAGTTGAGCTCCAACTTTCCTCAACACACATGCCTGGAACTAGTATCTAGTATGCCTAGTAAGACCTTAATTAGCTGGTCCAGTTGTTTAATTAGGGTCGGAGTACAGTAATGCTTATTAGTGTGCACTGTCTCTGTTAAATAAACTAAGAAAAATATTTATGTCATCATTTACTCTCTACTGTTCAAACCTGTGTGCCCACATTTCTTCTACAGAAAACAAAATACGGCATTTTGAATAATGCTGGTAAGCAAACAGTTTTGATTACCACTGATTTCCATTGTATGGATGGAAGAGAAGAAAAACAAAAACAAAGAAGTTTTCAGGATCTTTTTTGTATGTTCTGCAGAAGAAATAATCATACAGGTTTGGACATGAGGGTAAAAGGATGAAAGAATTTTCCTTTCGTTACTATCCCTTTAAGCTGATTCAAATCTCACAACATCTGGCTCAGAACAACATGTAGGCCTACAAAAACACCTTTATAAGATTGCTGCTTGTGTAGAGTATATTTTTTTACCTTGGCATATTTTCACCATCCCAGTGATAATAATGACAATGAGGGCCAGCACTTTGGCGTAAGTAAAGACATCCTGCACCCTGGTACCCCACTTGACATGAGCAGAATTAATAAAGGTCAGCAGGCCTGAAACATCATGAATAGTTGGCATGTTAGCAAAAGAATAAGTATGTTGACATAATTACACTGAAAAGTAAATGAATGACAACAATGGTTACTCCCTAAAGCAGCAATTAAACTATTATAACAACTTGAATGGATTAATGGGTGATACAAACAAGTTTGGTGGTATTCATGGCAACCGTAATGTTTCTTTCATTTGGAAAGGCATGTCTAATGAGGCTGCTGAAGGTATCCAAGTGAAACATGTATAAGAGCAGAGGCACCACACAACCAGAAGAACGGGCTCCATGGACTCAAAAACAAGTTACTCATTAACTGCCCGATGACATTATTAAAGTTAGACCTTAACGGGTCTCAGCAGCTCATTAAATCTCAGGGTGAGAAAACAGAGAGGGAGGAAGAGAGAACTAAGTTAAAGAATGTGAAAAACAAGGGTGGAGAGCAACAGTACGGTGTGTACACCTTACTCACAGATACAGGCTGCAGCAATAAGTCGAGAAGCAGAATATGGCGGCTCGCAGCTGGGGAAGAGCGGCTGAACCAAGTAGTTGGCAAAGGTGATGGCGATGACAGCCTGACTCGTGGGTTCGATGATGAGCAGCGATGTCCACAGACGTATGAACGCTATGAAGCCTCCAAAAGACTCCAGGATGTAGGCATAGCTAGCGCCAGATTTGGTGATTGTTGTGCCTAACTCGGCATAACAGAGAGCACCTACCACTGAGAAGATGCCACCGATGGTCCAGATAACTAGAGACAGTCCGTAGGAGGCACTGTAGATGAGAACGCCCTTTGGCGACACAAATATGCCTGAGCCAATCATGTTCCCCACGATGAGGCTGATGCCGTTCAAGAGAGAGATTTCCTTTTTGAGCTGCATGCTCTCTTTGGGTTTTGAAAGGGCTGCCGGACCCTCAGACTGGCCGTTCAGGTTTTTAGATTCGGTGTTGTCCTCCATGCTCTTCCACAGACGTACATGCGCGGAGATAGGAGCGGCCCTCGTCGGCCTTATCTAATTTGATAGAGAAGACGAACCAGAAACAAGTTACAGGAATTCTGTTTACCCAAATGTCATTCCAAACCTGCATGACTTCCTGCTGTGGAACACAAAAGAAGATATTTAAAAAGAAAAAAAAGTCTTACAATGTTTTTCTGTCCATACAATGAAAGTCAATGGAGAAGTGTAATATTAAATAATATTAAAATACTAATGAAATGATGACACAATATTAAATATTACAAAACTAATAAAAATGACAAAAGCACATGATAAAATCACTAAAACTTCAACTGAAATAAACTGAAAATATACAAATAAAGGCCTTTTTTAATACAAATACTATAAATAAAATAATTGCAATGGGCTTTGTGCAATAACCCACACATAATTAAAAAGTCACATCCGGTCTCTAAAGTCTAGTGTTGGTGTGAAGTCAGCATAGGTCATTGTGATAAGTATATTACATATGTGCAAAATGTACTGTACCTAATTGACGAAAAGCTAGTGTGAAGATTGCATCACTAATATCACGTAAACAAGAAAGTATTTCTTCCCTCAAACATTTCACAATCCATCTCCCAATCAGAAGCTGAAAATGATCATGATATGTAAATGTTAACGTTTAAGTTTAATCAGGGTCTATATGGGTTTCTAAATGAGGGAAAAATCACACGTTTAGTCCTGACTGTTTGTTGACCCTCTATAAATGATTGAGCACAAGATGTCCGCTGCTTTCACCTCTCCTACTGTGAAGAACTGATAGCACATTCCTCTGATTATTTGGCTTGAACCACGTACATCAACATTTATCTTTGTAAAACGGTCATGACACTAAGTGTGTTCAAAAACCAACAGTCCACTCTTGCTTGTCTTTAAATCTGAGGGCATATTTTTTAATTAATATGTAATGGTAGGATGCAATTGATAAACAAGCACTGATTCAATTTTTCCCAAACTCTCCCCAGAGAGTTTTCCTTCCCTGAGGCTTGTTTCCCATCCTAGAAGAGGTTTCCCAGAACTGGAAAATTCACAAAAACATCTGCACTCATGACACATCAGTTTACAGTGGTAAAGGGCAGTCCACTGTCGTAGTCTTGGAAACTCAATGACATAATTTTAGATTTGCTTTGAATGAGCCGAGGGGCCTTGTTGTGGAAACCTGTCTTGCTTTTGATTGATGCTCTTGATGTTTTCTCCTTAATGTGCACTTATCTGTTTGATACAGACTGATTAGCACAAGATAATGTTTAAACCTCAAAAGTAAATATTTAAATAGAAGTATAAATACTGTAAGTGTGTGTTTGAATATGTGTTGTAGATAGGCTATGTCTTTCGGAAAATGTTTTGGAAAGACGCTCAGAAAAACGGACTGCAGTAGCCTTCTGTATGTCTATCCCTAACAGTCTCATTGTCATTCATGTCTAATTAAATATTTCAAATAAATTCCACGTTGTTTGTTAATTCATTTTAAGCATTTTTTTAAGTAGTAGGCATACCCTGCTGAAAAAACAGCCAACCAACCTGGTTTTGGACACTTTTTTTCAGCTGACCAGGCTGGTCTTATATGATCAAGATGGGAGACCAGCTAAAACCAACTTGACCAGGCTGGCAGTCCAGCTTAACCCAGCAAAGACCAGACAACCAGCCTTTGGGCTGGTTTAGCGTTATTTCAGTCGGGTTTTTTATTTTTTATACTTTTTTTCTAGAAACCAGTAATTATCATAATAACTTTTCATTTAAACAGTATTCTCAAGAAATTCCTAATTTTGGCAGCACAAAAGATGGTTTTAAAAATCACGTAAAAACAACAACAACTTCACCCTGCGATCAAAACAAGTTACTATTTGGCAACCCTCTTTGTTAAGACGCACTTCAGTGTCGCGTTAAAGAAAAGAAAGACTGGGCTCTATACAAAATAAGATATTACATAACATATCAGCTAACACTCTAAATAAATACAGTTTCTGAAACTGCATTACGAGACTTTAGCGTTGAGTTTATCCCCCCTCAGGCAAATCAGCTGTTTAACAAAACAACCATAGCCTACAAGCGTTTTAAACGCTGTTAATGCAGTCTGACTCTGTGCTGTGTGTAAGATTTGAGTGGTGGGCTAATTAATACAGCACTTGTAAATCACTTGTTCAGAAAGTAAATGTCATAATGGTGAATGTCTTGAATGAACGTAACGAACAGTTGCATTTAATAATAATCGATGAGATGAGACGCTACATCCTGTTTTTCTAGGGAGCAGAATATGAGACACGACCACTGCGTCATTTGAACGCATATTACCCTCTCCGCTTTGCATTGAACATTTTGAAAGCATTCAGTTCGGGCGTTTAGGAGAAAAGAGTCAAATGGAATTAAAACGGGATTGTTATTTTTTTGCCGATTTAGCATAACCTGTGCAGTCCTTCTTCTTTTTTTAAGTTAAAAACACAAATATGTTCTTACCTGGTCGTGTGCTTTCTTTATCGTCTTTGTCTAACTGGTGACATTAGCAGACACAGCAGCATCTTTAACTACAAGAGAGCAGACACACACAGGCAAGCTGCTAAAGAAAGTCACGTGATACCGGTAAATGGATGTCACGTGGGTGGGTTGCAAATCAGACAGATCAACCCAGCTGGTCAGCAATCCCACTTGCAGCCAAACAGGTGCTGTCTTGCAGCCAAAAGCGAACTATTTAAAAGAAATATTTTCTTGTGTATGTGTTTAAATGGTTTCTGATTGACGCTGTTTCACACCTGATAGATACATTTAATGCCTTTGCTTTAAAGTGAGAAATAAGGTTTTGCTTCAGAGGAAAGGATATAAAAGTAAATATTTTAATATTTTAGATGCAATTGCTGTCACTTTTGACCAATTTAATGCATACTTTCTTAATAAAAGTATTAATTTCTTGCAACAACAACAACAAAAACAGCCCACCCTTTACCAAACTTTTGAATTGTATTTATATGTTATAATGTATAAGCATATTTGGATAAGGGAATAACTATTGTAGGTCCTGTGAATGGTTACCATTACTTAATCACATTTTACCTTCACTACTTCATTTTAAATTGCCCTCCGGTGTGAAAAAAAAAATGTTGTACCCAACTTAGCCATACAAAAGCTCCCTGTGGTTTATTTTATGAGCATGTAGCATTCATTCATTTCATATCAAAGAGGTTTCACATCTCATATTGCAATGTTTGTGAAGGCCCCTATAGCAAGGTCCATTCATACCTTTCAGCGTAAAGACCATCCATGCAATTAGATAGTCTGTGAGGAAGTATGTGGCATGGTATTGATATGAGGAATACCAAGTAACTGTTCTCCAAGAAGTGGATCTAACACATGAGTTTGTGTGAAATGCTGAAGGGACACATACTGTTAAACTGTGGTAAAGACAAATCAGATCACAAAACAGTGTGAACATAATTCTTATACCATATCTGTTTTTCCATACATGAATACTTTATTCATTTTCTTGCTTTACACATTCAGTGCTACATACACAGAGCACCAACCAATACTATTAAATGTTTTAAAAAAAATAATCTCTTGTTGCAAGATACACTACAATCAGAAACTACTGTGTTTTTCTGTTGTGCAACATGCACAAATTTAAGTCTAACACCAAAAACACACAACCTTGGAAATGTGTAGTACACACAAAAACTCAAGATAAATGTGGTTATAGAAAAAAACTTCAAATATTTGATGAGTCTATCAAAAGAATATAATATATATTAAGCTGAAACAACAGTTTCAATATTAACAGGAACTGAGTGTGAAAGTTATTAAGCTGTTAAGAATGATTAAAGGAAATAGCTTTACCTTTCACAAAAGTTTCTTATCAAAAAAGAAAAATAATCTGCTTTAGCGCTGTTGATTTTTTTTTTTCTCTTCAAAGGAATGTATTCAAATCTGTAATTGCCCATTCATCAGAACACAATGATGTTCAAAGTCATTTGAATAATCCCTTCAGTTTCTGAACTGGGAAACAATGAGATCATCAATACCCTTTACATTGGGTGTTAATTTGATGATATTTTTTGATTAAAAAGAATAAAACTGCATGGCAGCATTCCCTTCTATAAGATCTGACCTCTCGTCATCTCTTACAGACTTGTCTAAATAAGAACACAATAACAATCTCAACATATTCATGACACATTATACAGACAAACAAATCTAATATCAATTGTTTTGTTTGCAGTTACTGCAATACAACACTAATGTAAAGGCATTGTTCATCAAATTTAACCAGACTGCCACCTATGGGCGGTTTGAGTATTTTCAGTGGATACTAAACCTAAAGTTGTGGCCACCAAGACAGCAACATTTTCACCAAGACATGCACAGATATCAAGCAAACAGCGCGTACGTGCGGTCAGGGTCAAGGTCGCAATGATGGTCTCATATGTCTCACGGGTCAGAGCATGTCTAGCACGTAACACGTCAAGAATGTTGTTGAGTCGTCCTTCAGTCATGCAGCGAACAATGGCCTCTCGTCTCTCTTGCAGAAGCCGGCAACAGCTCCTTCCCATAGACAGTTCACATTTAACTATAGAAAGAGGAAGCATTAGAGTATAGTCAATAGTGTTTTCATGAATCTTTTAAATTAATCTTGCAAATTTAGCAAGAATGAACATACTTCCCAGGCAAATCAAGTCACTTTTATATATATAGTGCCTATATAATACAGATTTGTTTCATAGCAGCTTTACAAAGACAAACAGGAAAATAAGGATTCAATGATGCAAACAGAGTTCAAGTCTGCTGTAATGCAAATCAAAAAAGATAATAGCAAACATTCATTATTCAAAAAGTAACATTAAAGAAAATATTTTAAATTCATCAAATACACATGAAATAAAAAAAAGTATTATAGGTTCCGCAAAAATATTAAGCAGCAATAATTTTCGTAACCACTCATTACGAAATGAATTTTCAACTGTGATAATAAGAATAAATGTTTCATTAAATCAGCATATTAGAATGATTTCTGAAGGATCAAATGCTGAAAATTCAGCTTTGCCATCACAGGAATAAATCCTATTTTTAAATATTTGTAAAAATATATTTTTAATCTTTTGTCTTTTGTTTTATCTTTTTTTAAAAACCAACTCCAAACTTTTGAATGCTAGTGTATTTTTTAACTCTTAACCAGTTACTTCACTGCGACAAAACCTTCTATACTACTCACTGTACATTTAAATGAACAAAACAAGACTAATTCTGAGAAAAACAAAAACCCTCTGGAGAGGAAACACACTGGACACAGATAAGGCATTAGTGGGGCGGTCATTCAGGAAGCGAGCGAGCACAGTCCCACAGAACTGCTTACTGCGCACATGTAAAGGCACAACACAAACAAAAACTGATACATTTGCTCTATCCAGGTAGTTATGCCAACAGTATGTACACAAAATGTACACAAAGCTCCTCCAGATTGATTCAGCTAATATACAACAGGCAACTGAGTCTGACAGAGAGCAGAGCTTTTTCCAGATGGATTAAAGTATGCAACAATGGCATGTTTATGTTTGTGGTCCAAACTCATATGTTGGAAATGTGCAGGACAGGAATGGAGGGAATTAGAGAGATTCAAACAAAATGACTGTTAGGACATTTTAGAGACAGAACTAATTGCTTACCTTGGTTGCCAGTGTTGTGTTGTGGGGTGCTCTGAAACAGCGTTGAAGAGGAAACACATGGGGACCTTAAAGATGTGGGACTTTGTCTATGGGAAATTCCACAACGCCGATTAATCTGATTGAGATCACGATTACTGCAGGAGTTACTGGACTGGATTGAACTTTTTCCAGTATCTATGAAGACATGAGCAGGGAAAATGTAATTATAAGACACTTTACACTAATAAAGTGAGAAATTGTATCCAAAATACTTTTAAATGAGTGGTCACTAACCCCTAAAGCATCCAATCTGAGAAACAGCTCTTGTTGCCAATGGCGGAGAGGACTTTCCTTTTGCCTTCAGTGAAGATACTGGCAGAGATTCATTCTGTGGAATCACTTTGGAGGTCCATTTTTTTGTGGAACCACTGCAACTATTGTCCTGTTGGTGGTAAAAGGCATTCAACAGTCAAAAGCATGGCCGTACCAACTATTGAGATGAGGTGTATAATTAAAGTCATTAAATAACTGCCGAACAATAACTGTACAAGAGGTGCGGCAAAAATGTTCTACAACACAAAGATAACCAACTTTCTCATTACAACGCATTCTCACCCTAGGGCGTCATATAGTGATGCTTTTGACAATGCGTATACATCCAACGCACATGGCACCCTTTAGCGTCAATATAACACGCTTATGGCTATCGGTTATGGGTAGGTTTAAGTCTGGGGTAGGGTTAGACCACTAGGAGGCGCCTTCTGGCCTATATATATCTTCGTCTTGATGATAAAGGGTGCCATGTGCGTTGGATGTATACGCATTGTCAAAAGCGTCACTATATGACGCCTTGGGATGAGAACGGGCTCCTCATTGATGCTGATCAGCAGTGTGACACCGCAAGTCATTGTCAAAATGACAGATGCCCAATCAAATTAAAGATTTATTTATTCATATTTTGCCATTTCAAACCCAAATGCTATTTTACATTAACCTTTTCATGCGTTTTCTTTTTTCATTAACACGTTAAAAAATTAGAAATACTAACATGGTTTTAAAGCAATTGTTGTTAAATCTTTGCCCTTCAGACATCTTAAAATGCACAAATAGATAAAGTTTTTTTTTTTTTTTTTTCAAGGGGCACCTAACACCCCAAGCAAGTTTTTGGACCACTGTTTTTTCTAAAATCCTGTGATTTGGCCATTGCTGTAGCTATATTTGCACATAATTTATAATGAACACGCACAATACAAAATATAGCATTGGACTGAGTACCTGCTCAACAATCCCACATTCTAATTTAAAAAAGAGAGAATAGTTCTACACCAAATCAAGTAAAACTTTGTCTTACTTCTAGGTTATGTAGTTCAATAGGCAACTCCCAGGATGAGCGTATTTTACAGCTCAGTAGCCTCCTCTCCTGGAGAAACAGAGAGATACACAGGCCACAAATAATCATTACCACCTCATACATATACAATCGGTCAAATTCTTCACATATGTATTAAAATAAATTTGAATTTAAACAATATAATATTCAACACGAAGTGTGGTTCACAAATCTCAGACTACTAGTATAAATACTCATCACTGAATACTTCTGCATAACAACTGGGTGAAAGTTGATTAGACATTTTAAGACTGTTTTAGTATTCAGTTTGTACTCATATTGCTTCACAGTCCATTTATTTTAAGCCAAAATAGGGGTCAACCTAGAACAAATTGCAACAGAAGCAAACTCAACTGATTTTGTATCCTCAATATGTCTTGAGTAAGGAAAAAAAGCCCCGAACAATCCCATTAGGGGAAAGTATGAAAAAGACCCAAATAGCCTTTCATGCGCCTATTTTTCTCACGTGAATAGAATAAAAATTTGAACCTTTAGATATCATCATTAAAACTACTGAGTTGATTACTTACATCAAGACAAACAAAAAAATGTATTACAATTTTTTTGAAATTGTCTGTTAACATGGGGAAATGGTGCATAATCTAACTACATATGTGCTAATTTGCATACATACCATAAGATATCAAAACATTGGATATAGCAGCCAGGTGAAAATGTCTTGTTGAATCTTGTTGACATCTTACAGTAAATTAGCAGCAAACATCAAATCAATTCCTGAACGACAAAATCAATTCGTGCCCCACTATTTTGAATTGTTTGAAAAGCTGTTTTACTAGGTTATACATCACAATAGGGAAGAAAAGCAGATCTCAGTCTCATGCCGACATTAAACTTATTTCCAGACTACAATGAAAAAAAATCTCTGTTTGTAATGTGGATTTTTTGGACCCCGCTATATAAAAGTATTTACATTTACATGTACATTTATTTAGCTGACGCTTTTTATTCAAAGCGACTTGCAACTGCTATATGTCAGAGGTTGCACGCCTCTGGAGCAACTAGGGGTTAAGTGTCTTGCTCAGGGACACATTGGTGTATCACAGTGGATACGAACCCGGGTCTCTCACACCAAAGGCATGTGTCTTATCCACAGCACCATCACCACCCCATCCACTGTGCCATCACCACCCCATGATAATTTTGGAACTATTATTAAGCTCATTAATTATTAAACAAGTACCTTGCATTTTTTCAGATGAAGAACATCTTCAATGAAAGTCTGAGGATCAAATGCTGCCAAAGCTGTCCTTAGAACCACTGCACACTCTGTATGAGCAGAAAATAATAAGTGAAGAGCAAATTTTAAATAACACCTCTAAGCTCTGTAAGAAAAGCTGTAACTAACCCTCAGCCGATGGGCGTTTTTGAGGTTCACTCTTCAAGCATCTAATGATGAGCTGAGCAAGAGCATGGTTTTGAGGAGTCATTAGGGGCAGAAGGTCAACCCCTAAACCAAGCTCTAATTTGATCTGAAGCTGATCAATACCTGTGTGAAAACATATTTAAAGGAAATGTTTCAGGTCAATGAATGACTGAAAAATCCTTCTCCCAGAATAAGACAAGATGCATTGAAGAGATGACAACATACCTTCACATGGACGCTTTCTATTCAGTGTTTCCCACAGCAGAACCCCAAAACTATGGAATCATTACAACGCTTAGATTAACACAACAATTCAACTCTAATATACAGCTGAAACACTCTAGAATTTCAAAATAATGCACCTCACCTATATATGTCCGCCTCCACAGAAGGAACAGTACCTTGTAAGACTTCCGGCGACATATAGGCCAGATCTCTGACACATGGCCCAAGGCCATTAGAAGTGGTCAAGTGCATGTCTATCTCTTGACCCCAGTCACACAACTACAATGACACACATATTATAAAAGTAAGAAAAATGGTAAAGCATATGCACAAAAAATAGTCTATTTTAAGAAACTGGCAATACTTTTGCATTGTACTGTTGGTCGAGAAGAACGTTGGTAGCTTTCAGGGCTCCATGAGGCAGCGGAATGGCATGGATGTGAGCTAAACCTTCAGCAACATCCAACATGATCCGAAGACAAAGAACCATTGAAAGCTCTGGGTACAGATTTGTCTTAAGAAAGCACAAAAAAAAAATGTATCACTTGCAGTTTTATGAAATAAGACATTTCCTAACAATTAGAATTATATCACTGATGATGATGCAACAGCTACTAAAAATGCAAATATATTCTATTGGAATGCTATGGCTCTACAAAACTTCTATTTGTTGGCACTATTTTTAGTAGGCTACAGTTACATCATTAGACTGTTCCCTGCCCAGGGGATTTCCACTCTCTCACTGTCAGGAACATGAACACACCTCCACAATTAAAAAAATAAATAAATAAAATGTTCACACTTCCTGCTTTAGAAAACAGACTCATCAGGTATTTTTATACACACCTGTCTGTGAGTAAAATGATCTTTTAAATGAAGTGCAGTGTTTAAGTAAGTGCTTACATCGTGCAGTGTGGAATCTAGAGATCCTCCAGCCATCCAGTCCCACACCAACCCCACTAGAGAGTGAGCTGAACTTGTGTACACACCCAACGGGACCAGTACTTGCTCAGCGCACACCTGGCCCAACATTCCTACTTTCTTTAATCTGTCAATCCACTTACTGATACCACACACACACACACACACACACACACAGAGAGAGAGAGAGAGAGAGAGAAGAGAGAGAGAGAGAGAGCTTTAACTTTTGTTTTCCATTTCTTGGAAATACCCTGTAAGCTGCTCTACAAAGCATAGCAATATTTAATAGCATTTTGTTTTAATATTAAAATGTATTATTAATATTAATTCATATTAATGCTGTATTAGTAACTCTTAATTTACGACTTAAATCATACATTTTCATAAACCTTTTTTTATGTATGGGCTATAAAATAGGCCTATATTTGGTTTGCAAAGCACAACAAATAAACGTGCTAAAATGATCTGCCACCGGTATGATGACTGAACATGTACTTTACCTATCTTCGATTAACTTCACAGCCACTTTGCGTCCTGTACTTCCGAAACATCCTCGCAAACACGCACCTGTACTCGTTCTGACCAAAACTACGTCTCGCAAGTCCTTCTCATCAATCATCTGCAGATGACTGACCTGAGCCATTCCTCTGGACTCGGCTGAAAAGCAGAGGAGACTGAGACTGCTCGACTAGATTAATTTGCTGTCATTTGCGGTCATGGATAGAAAAGATCTATAGTCTTAAGAAAACGAAAGGAATCAAGAGCCCGGCCCCAGATCGCGTGCTCATGACGTCGCTTGTTTATGTCGTGTCTTATTGGCTGAGTTCAAAGAAATCCCCTGCAAATTCATACAGTCACGTAATCGTGAAAAAACGCTTTTCTTTTCTTTTTGTAGCCTATTTATAGGCTATAAGCAGTTTATACTATTTCATCATAGCAGAAATAGCAGATAGGCTACTAAGCATTGCACAGAGTTTAAAATTGCCGCAAGATGAAAAAAAAATTCAAGGGTAGCTAGCTATATCTGGATTAATGTTGTATAAATATATTAATATACTAGTTGGTATAGGCTACTGCTATATGGTATACTGCTACAGCTACTTAGCCTAATAGGCTAAATACTGTAAAAAGTCGTGGTCAACTAAAACAGGTCATCTGTGGTTTATGTAGCCATTTTAATAAACTCTAAACAAAGAGTAACAACTGCTCATCTGACATCAGACGGGTCTCTCTTATTTTTTCCCTTGACACGTGACCACATGAATAACATCATAAAACGTATAGGCTACAATATAGTCACAATAACATGGAGTTGAAATACATTGCCACACTTATGCTATTAATTATTAACCTCTCAACACTTATTGACATTTTAGTATTGTTCATGTCTGAATGTAGGCTAATAGCTATCATCATTGTGACTCATCCAACCAAAAGAAAAGAAAACAATTTCCTCTTGTCTGCCGAAATTGCAAAAAGAGATGTCACGCACTCAGGGTTTTTTTTTTTTTTTTTTTTTTTTTTTTTTTTTGCAAAGCTGTATAAGTCTTACATAATTTGCTGATCTCTGTTCAGCGTGACAAGTGAATGGGAAGTGATATTCCATCGTACAAAGAAGGGGATGTCCAAAGTGACTGAACTAAAGAAAGTGGAATCTTGTGAGTCATTTATTTGTTTTTTATCTCTGAAGAAGAAAAAAATAGTGTCAATTTAAATAGCTAGTAGCCATATTGTTATTTTAAGTAATCATTCGATTACATTACATTAAAAACTGTAAACAGTTTTAGTTAGATTCTAAAATTTATAGCCACAATAGATTAGATAACAGGGGCAAAAAGACACTCATTGACAATGTTGAACTGTAGTAACCTATCCAATAAAATAGTCAATAGGCTACATTAACTTTTTATCCAAATGATTAAAATGTACAATAGGATGAAAGGAACTACATTCACTAGAAATGCAATTAATGTCTACACTAGTTATATCATAAATAATTAGCATATTAAGTAACATGTAGGCCTAATGCATGCATTTAGTAATTGTAGCCCATATTATTTGGTCTTTTCTGATAATTGTAGCCAATAATTTCTTTGTCTTCTCATTTCTTGTAAATTCATGTCAGTGATCCAGTGCAAATGTGTGTCAGTGATTACTCGAATCTCAAAGAATCTTTTAGTAAAAAGTCAGTAAAACCACTTTTACGTAACTTTCCATGGAGGAGCTGCAACTCATGTGAAGTTGCAGCTGAAAATCAAGTTGAACAAAGGGGAACTTTATCGCAGTGCCCATTGTGTAACATCATTTTGAACTTCAGAATGTAACACTGAGTTACATTCCCAGTCTACTAAAGACAAGAGAATATTAAAGCAGATAATCAAAAATGTGTAAAAAAAAATAAATAAATAAATATTTAAGAACATTTCAATTAATGTACGCTGGATCAAAGACTCTGTGTTAGTGACTGTTTAATACAATTCTAATGTGACGTCATAATGGAACCATTATTCCTTCAAGAACATAAGAGTAAAATAGTAAAACAAAAGGGTAGACTGTATTGTTTTTCATGTATTGCTATGAACATATTGTATTGTTTAAATATAGATTGTGCATTCTATGTAATGTCTTATGTACTTGTTTTTGCAGCAAGGCAAATTATTTGTAAATGCAACTTACCTTGCAAATAAAAATGATTTCAGATTGTTGTAAAATGTGGTTGTGGATCCATCCAGGTATATTTTAAGGTGACTGATAAGGCTGATAATGATATGAATAATGGAGATACAGAAATCTACAGATGGAAAATGATGAAATCCACAAAAGCTTTGGGTCATGGATATTGGTTTGTCATCCAAACCAAAGTGATCTGGAACACATCAAAACCCACAGCAAAGCCCAGATCCAAATACCAATAATCTGTGATATGAATAAAAATATGTTTTTCACAAAGAGTCCCTATCCAATTAAAAATGGATTTACAGTCCAGTGCTGCTTCTCTGTAGCCCAGGTCAGGCGCTTCTGCCGCTGTTTCTGGTTCAAAAGTGGCTTGGGGAATGCGGCACCTGTAGCCCATTTCCTGCACACGCCTGTGCATGGTGGCTCTGGATGTTTCTACTCCAGACTCAGTACACTGTTTCCGCAGGTCCCCCAAGGTCTGGAATCGGCCCTTCTCCACAATCTTCCTCAGGGTCCGGTCACCTCTTCTCGTTGTGCAGCGTTTTTTGCCACACTTTTTCCTTCTCACTGAGGTGCCTTGATACAGCACTCTAGGAACAGCCTATTTGTTCAGAAATTTCTTTCTGTGTCTTACCCTCTTGCTTGAGGGTGTCAATGATGGCCTTCTGGACAGCAGTCAGGTCGGCAGTCTTACCCATGATTGTGGTTTTGAGTAATGAAACAGGCTGGGAATTTTTAAAAGCCTCAGGAATCTTTTGCAGGTGTTTAGAGCTAATTAGTTGATTCAGATGATTAATAGTGCATTTAGAGAACCTTTTCATGATATGCAAATTTTTTGAGATAGGAATTTGGGGTTTTCATGAGCTGTAGGCTATGCCAAAATAATCAGTATTAAAACAATAAAAGACCTGAAATATTTCAGTTGGTGTGCAATGAATCTAAAATATATGAAAGTTTATTTTTTATCATTACATTATGGAAAATAATGAACTTTATCATAATAGAAGGACCTGTATATAAAGTTGTTATAAAGAACCTTTTTAATAATCGCTTACTTTTATCAAATGGCTAGTTCACCCAAAAATAAAAATTCTGTTATAATTTATAAAGAAAAACCACCAAACAACAATAATTTGGATATTATGTATTACATATTATATTCCAACAGAAATGCATATAAAAAGTCACAAATACATAAAACAATACAAACTAAAAAGTAAAGTTTGTGCTTTACTTAGCTTCATTACAAGACTCTGAAGAATAAACAAAAGTGCAACTTATGTCTTAAACAAAGTTTGCCAAGTTATTTTACCTTGATTCTAAAAAAACACACAATTGAGGAATGCACTTTTTTGGCAGTTTACACTTGCACAAACACTCTAACTCATCTCACACAACTCACTACTTTTTTCAGAGAGATGACAAAATTATATTATTTTTTATGTATTACTAAAAGGTATTTGCTATCACAATGAATACAGCCGTTTTAGACAGTATAAAAAAAAAAAGCTAAAGTGCAAGGTTCGCTTGAGGAAATGAAACAAGCTATCATACTTATACTAACAATATGAATACAGAAATACAGCTTATGACAGGTGAAGCATTTATGCTCAATTACCCAATTCTCTATGACTCAATGTCATCTGAGGAACTTTCAATTTCCTGACCAGCAGGATAAGAGAGTATCTTTAAATGCCCTTTGTGGATAATGTTTCATGATAAAACTCTGGAGAAAAAAAAAAGAGATAAATTTGGCAATAAAAAAAAAAAAAAACAGTTTGAGCATCATCAAAATTTTAACTATTTTCATGAGTATGTTGTAGCATATGCTGTTTTGAAGATCCACTACTGCTCCCATCCGAACTGGAGTCATCTTTCTTTTTTATCCGCTCAAGAGAATAGTATCGCAGCATTAGAAAAAATCCTGTAAGGATACATGGGAGTTGAATATTAAACTAGAGTTAGAATGGAAGCCAATGAGTTAAAAGCAAGATTTCTTAAAGGAAAACTCCGGTGCAAAATGAACCTTTAGTCTAATAAAACATCGGTACCTAGTCAATCGTTCCCTGAGATTTGTTTTCATCCTAATCGAATGTAAAGAGTTTTATCTCTAAAAACTGTTTAGCGTATAACACTAGTAATGGGGGTATTGACTAAGTAAAAAGAAATCAATAATTTATACCACTAACAAGGAACTTACACAGTAACATAATGAGGGTCCATACATGCAAAACAAAGCATTGAGAACTTTGTAAGTGTACAGGCCATTTAATAAGAAGATACTTTATGAAGACAGTTCACTTCGTGTATACAGACATGAGCCATCTTGGAAAACAGTCATGACAAGTCAAACCACGAACGTCTGTGCTCTATGAACGGCGTTCGGGGATTGACTTCGAGACTATTTTATAAGATGGCTCCTGTCTGTATACTCGAAGTGAACTGTCTTCATAAAGTATCTTTTTATTAAACGGTCTGTACACTTACAAAGTTCTCAATGTTTCGTTTTGCATGTATGGACCCTCATTATGTTACTGTGTAAGTTCCTTATAAACTAGTGATTTCTTCTTACTTAGTCAATGCCCCCAGTACTAGCATTATAAGCTAAACTGTTTTTAGAGATAAAACTCTTTACAATTGATTATCATGAAAACAAAACTCAGGGAACGATTTACTAGGTACCGATGTTTTATTAGACCAAAAGTTCATTTTGCGCCGGAGTTCTCCTTTAAGTAATGATAACAAAAGGAAACAAGTTCGAGGGCTGTTTTATTTTTATATGCCACCACAGGAACTCAACTTACATTGACACAATAGCTATTATCTGACCTTGTGTATTTTGTGATAGAGCATTCAAGAAAAAGCTTACCTTGTAAAGAATTGATAATACAGAAGAGGAAGAGGGTGGCCTCCGAGAGAGGGCCAAAATCGAGGAAGCCAAGGCCCCATGTTGTGCCAAACAGACAAGTGAGACCCCAGATACTGAGAAAAGCCACATGAATCTTCTTCCAATCGGGTCGATTGCGGATCTCCTTCACCACAAGGAAAAGCATGACTGTACCAGAGCTCACCACAACAGCCAGTAAGCCAACATTAATGATGTAATGGGCCAGTCGGCTTTTGTCAGAATCCAACATCCAGCACCTGGACGTGCAAAGCAAAGATCATTTTTATTTTTGCATACTGAATGCAGGGTTACATCTAAGTAGGAAATATCTCTTCTTACATGCGATAAGGGCTGGTGATATTTTCACTAGGTACTATCTTCTTTTCGCCATAAATATCCCCTATTGAGAGCAGTATACCAACTAGCAGAGCTGGGAGACCTATAATTGGAAAAAAAAATTGTTAAATGTATAGATAAATATATATCTTGTTAAAAAAAAAAAAGTAATTTCTGCTTGTTTTAAAATGAATAAATAAATGTATGTTTATACTCACCAAATCCACCCAAGTAAAAGACCCAAGGAGGGGTTGAGCTGAACACCTTGCGGACTAACAAGAATGTGTGAAACACTTCCATAGCCATCCAGCAGAGTGTGCTGAGTAGCGAGTAGTGCAGAAGACTTCCTGTTATCATACAAACTGTTGAATTTCCAACATTGGCTATCGTACCGGTAAGGATGAAGAACAAGCACAAAAAAAATATTGCCACCACCAGACCGCGGTGCACCAGTGACGTCTGGTTTTTCTTCCCTTTTCTGGAATACAGAGACAAAAACAATGGGGGTGAGACTCCAAATAGATTTTATTTCACAGAACAAGTTTTTTTTTAAAGAAAGACAATTTGTGATAATGTAATAAAAGTGTAATAAATTCCAAGTCAATGAAATCATAATTACCTGAGTTTACAGAGCCAATAGAAGAGAACCAAACAGCTAACAAGTGACACGGCACAGCCCACAGCGGTAATGAACGTCAGAGCCTCTAGATGGCGAACCGTAGCCTTATGTTCCACTTGCTAAAGCATTGAAGAAAAACAGACATCGTAAAGTATTATTCCATTTCTGTGTGTAATCCGTTAACACAGTCTCCCATTGGCTATGCAATTTCCCAAGATTGGAAGAAATACCTTTTATTAATAAAGTCAGGCTCTCAGTGTAAAATATAACCAGCAAAGCTTATTTACCTTAATTGACGTTAATTTTCTTGGTAAACCTCCTACTCACCACAAGAATAGCGAAGTATGTAAAGTGATCACAATGACATTCTGTCTCTCTTTCATTGATTTTAAGCGTATTACAACCATCGTTTCTCCAAATCATTTTTTTGTCTACAAAAAAAGACAAAAGTGGAACAATCAGTAACTGCAAAACATTTACTAGATGTCAAATACTGATTGATGATGTGTCTATGAACATAAAGACTTGAGCACACCTCTTCTTGTGTCCCATGAAACACATCTTCCAGAACAGTTTGCCTGTGGAATGAAACAGGAGAGGAATTCAATTCATCACAGCAATTGCAAATTTCAGCTATCAAAAATTCTGTCATAAAAAATTAGGCCCTTTTTATTTAAATGCTAAAAAAAACAAGACAAGCAATCTGATGTTTATTAAGCTTCACCTCCATCCTGGTCATGAGGTTTTCAGTGTTAAGGAAATTGAGGACATTTAGGGTGGGGGTGTTCACACTTGTAGTTTGGTTCGTGCTGTGAGCTAGGCTAAATGTGTGCTAGGCTAGCTTATAAATTATGGAAAGGAGTCAAAACAGTGTCAGGAATTCCTCCATTTTACAAACTAATGATATCTGCTGCCAGGAAACAGGGGTTCTGATGCCTGTACCAAACTGTAATGGGCACCATATCTCCTATGACAAGAAGGTCCAGGTATTTCTTGAGCATTCGGTCCTTTATAGGGTTGCATCTTGTGACATCACATCTTTTTTTTTTTTTGGTTTGTTTAGATGTTATTGGTCCGTGTTGTATTCATATTTCTCAAACTAGTTCTTTTGGAAGCTGTTTGATTGGGACGCACTGTCAGAGCAATTGCAACCTTTATTAGTCTACTCAGTGCAAAATGTGAGCTACAGTTGTTGCTAAGCTTATGAATAGCACTTTACCACCATAACTGTTACGAACTGCTCTGAGGCTTGTAGATGAAGATCCAAATGCAGCTTTATTTAAGATTAGTCGTACAGGCAGGGTCAAGAATTAGCAGACAGGACAATGGAGGAAACACAGTGGGAATCCGGGAAACAGGCAGAGGTCAGGGCAGGCAGCAATAATCAAAATCCAAAAAAACAATCCAAAGTCAAAAACCAGAAACCAAACACGGAAAAACGCTCAGAAATGCAGTGTAACACTTAAACAAGACTTCGCAAACACTGAATGTGAACACAAGGTATATATAGACACACTAACAGGATGAGACACAGGTGAATGCAATCAGTGAATGAGGTACAGGTGAATGTGATCAGTGATGAGTCCGGGCAGTGAGTTCTGGGAAATGTAGTTGTGAGGGAAACATGAACATCTGGTGTGGAGTGCCCTCTGGTGACTCTCAAGGGCACTCCACCTGGTGACCGTTACATAGCCCCCCCCCAAAGAGCGGCTTCCAGACGCTCCAAAAACAGTTCAGGAGGGAGGTGGAGCGGAGGCGGATCCGGGGGAGGGATGGAGGGCCAGGCCTGTGGAGCAGAATAGGACCTGGAGACTAGGACGGAAGACCAGGGTGGAGCAGGCTGTGCAGGCGGCCAGGGCGGAGCAGGCCGTGCAGGCGGCCAGGGCGGAGCAAGATGTGCGGGCGGCCAGGGCGGAGCAGGCTGTGCGGGCGGCCAAAGCGGTGGAGACCCCTCGGGCGGCCACGGCGGCGAAGACCCCTCGGGCGGCCACGGTGGCGAAGACCCCTCGGGCGGCCACGGCGGCGAAGACCCCTCGGGCGGCCACGGCGGCGAAGACCCATCGGGCGGCCACGGCGGCGAAGACCCCTCGGGCGGCCACGGCGGTGATGCCCTCTCAGGACCAGACACCGGCTCAGGAACAGACACTACATCAGAAATGGTCACAAGGATAGACACAGACACAGAAACAAACACTGGATCGGGGGCAGACACTGGATCGGCCATCTTGTCTGGAGACACTGGATCGGCCATCTTGTCCGGAGACACTGGATCGGCCATCTTGTCCGGAGACACTGGATCGGCCATCTTGTCCGGAGACACTGGATCGGCCATCTTGTCCGGAGACACTGGGTCGGCCATTTTGTCCGGAGACACTGGGTCGGCCATCTTGTCCGGAGACACTGGGTCGGCCATCTTGTCCGGAGACACTGGGTCGGCCATCTTGTCCGGAGACACTGGCTTGTAGGCAGCCATCTTGTCCGGAGACACTGGCTTGGAGGCGGCCATCTTGTCCGGAGACACTGGCTCGGAGGCGGCCATCTTGTCTTTAGACACTGGCTTGGCAGAAGTGACGTGAAGCGTCTCTGGCTCGGCAGAAGTGACGTGGAGCGTCTCCAGCTCGGCAGAAGTGACGTGGAGCGTCTCTGGCTCGGCAGAAGTGACGTGAACAATCTCTGAATTTGCAGAAGTACATTGAAGAGTCTCTGAGTCGGCCATCTTGTCCGTAGACACTGGCTCGGAGGCGGCCATCTTGTGCATAGACACTGGCTCGGCAGAAGGAACGTGAACAGTCTCTGAAACAGCCAACTTGTCCATAGACACTGGCTCGGCAGAAGTGACGTGAAGCGTCTCTGTCTCGGCAGAAGTGACGTGAACAGGCTCAGACTCGGCAGGGCTGACATGGAACTCTGGCTGGGCTTTCTCGGCGGGACGAGACTCTGGCTGGGCTGTCTCGGCGGGACGAGACTCTGGCTGGGCTGTCTCGGCGGGACGAGACTCTGGCTGGGCTGTCTCGGCGGGACGAGACTCTGGCTGGGCTGTCTCGGCGGGACGAGACTCTGGCTGGGCTGTCTCGGCGGGACGAGACTCTGGCTGGGCTGTCTCGGCGGGACGAGACTCTGGTTTGACGGTCTCTGGCTGTACGGTCTCTGGCTGGAAGGTGAGCGGGGGCTCGGCAGGGCTGACGGTGAGCGCGGGCTCGGCAGGGCTGACGGTGAGCGGGGGCTCGGCAGGGCTGACGGTGAGCGGGGGCTCGGCAGGGCTGACGGTGAGCGGGGGCTCGGCAGGGCTGACGGTGAGCGGGGGCTCGGCAGGGCTGACGGTGAGCGCGGGCTGTGGAAGCTCTGCTGAGACGTGACGAGGCTCTGGAAGCTCTGCTGAGACGTGATGAGGCTTTGGAATGAAACTCTCTTCACAAACGGAGACCGCCTCTCTCCAGTTCAGACCCGAGAGATTGGGGAGCTCCCTCGGGTTGACCTCCTTAGCCCCTAGCTGGTAACACAGCTTAATAGCCTCATCACCGAGAGAGCAGGAGGCAGCGAGAGGAACAAACCCCCAGGTATACTGGAACAGATCACGGCTATCCAGGGCCAAGGCCGCGATCTGACCAGCAAACTCCCGGATTTGTGCTGCTGGATTCATTTGTTGGTCGGTTGTTGCTGGATCTCGGTGTGGCGAAGTCTTCTGTTACAAACTGCTCTGAGGCTTGTAGATGAAGATCCAAATGCAGCTTTATTTAAGATTAGTCGTACAGGCAGGGTCAAGAATTAGCAGACAGGACAATGGAGGAAACACAGTGGGAATCCGGGAAACAGGCAGAGGTCAGGGCAGGCAGCAATAATCAAAATCCAAATAAACAATCCAAAGTCAAAAACCAGAAACCAAACACGGAAAAACGCTCAGAAATGCAGTGTAACACTTAAACAAGACTTCGCAAACACTGAATGTGAACACAAGGTATATATAGACACACTAACAGGATGAGACACAGGTGAATGCAATCAGTGAATGAGGTACAGTTGAATGTGATCAGTGATGAGTCCGGGCAGTGAGTTCTGGGAAATGTAGTTGTGAGAGAAACATGAACATCTGGTGTGGAGTGCCCTCTGGTGACTCTCAAGGGCACTCCACCTGGTGACCGTTACAATAACAAACGTGGTATAACTTGAAAAAGCATTTTAAAAATACTACTAAACATGCACAAAGATACTTACTGGTAAGGGAATGTGATGGAACCGGATTCTGACAGGTTCTGAGAGGTTTTCGATGATCTCGTTCTCTACAGAGAGTCCAACGATGTCATCCAGAAGAATTGAATCAGAAGGTCCCCTCTATACATCACAAATACTGTTGTATCATACACTGTACATTGCTCAACATGATTTATTTCTTGACAAATGACAAATATTGTCATACCTGAAATAATTTCTGTTCCTTGTAGTAAGTACACACCACTTTGGATTTGATCTTTGTTGCTGATTTCAGGCAAGAGGGAAGATAAACGGAGGGTATCATGTTTGGGGCTACAGATGGATAGGCCTGGAATGCAAAACATATTTATTCATATACAAGAAAAATACCTTTCTGTGAGTCAAAGATTATTTGAACTCAGCTTATAAAATGTGAATGTCATTTACTGGCAGAGTTAAATTGAGTCCTTTGAAGCCCTCTTCCATCTCAATAACTGTGCTCTGAGCACAAGGTAGATCCACATGACCCCTTGTTCCGGATTTCATCACTACTTCCTCTATCCTGCAAACACACACAAACACATGTACATTATAGACATTATCACACTAACACAAATGTTACTTATTGTACTAGATGTTATAAGTTATTATTACATCTTCATGGGATTCAGCATGATTGTTAAAAGATACAAGAGCTAATATTATTTAAGGCATAGATTCTGTCTGCACTCTGCTCTACTCAGGAAAGTCAGATTCATATGAACCCAAATTGCATCAATGCCACAATCCCACCACTATTTTCATTCAAAGAAAAAGGTTTATTTATAGTATTGTATTGTGGAGGGTGTGTACTGTATGTGTTATGGTTGAAATACAAACCACAGTAAATACCTATTGAAACCACACAAATGGTACCCACCCGTATCTGCATATACATACGACAATACACATTTAAAGATTTTAATTTGATGTCTCAGCATATTAAATGAACATGCGCAATATATGAAATAATGTTTAAGATGTGATAAATGTACTAAAAATCCAATGATGCACTTGGCAGTTCATGCCACAAATGAATTAGTTAGAAAGCCATTGTAAGCATATGTTTAGCTTCCTGTTTGGGGCTCAACCACTGTTTTTCACTCATATTTATGCTCATCCTGATTGCAAACTTACAAGCATGCACAACATAACCTCTTGCAATCTGCACGACTGACCACATCAGTTCATAACACTCTAAAGTAATAGCGAAACTACCAAAATAAAATGATAATTGGCTTACATGTTTGCTCCTCTGGACTTCTGACTTGCCTCATCACAGAACTTCTCTTCTGTAAGTGGGAAAACAGATGAAATAAACTGAAACTTTACTCAGAAATACTAAACTCTCTCAGTGTAACTTTTTATATCTGAAACTTTGACAAAAATGAACATAATACATAACATTAAAGGTTCTTACTGCAGTTGATTGAACCCCCTGCAAATGTATATATTTCCATTGCATCGTCCCTGATGATATCACCACGGATGCTGCCTTTCACAATACCAAACACACTAGCATTTTTCTGGTCCCCCTGTGAGAGGTCAGTGCAGCAGGATCCTTGAAGGCCTTTTGGTTCACACAGAGTGTGATTCTTTCCATTCACTTCCACTATCAGCAGGTCCAGCAGCGGCTCCCAGAACACACAGAAATGACTTTGATTTTGAGGAGCGTTTGAATCTAGGTCAATGGATGAAGATCCCGTGCACTTCGCTGTGATCCTGCCCCGAATAGAGAGTGTGCTCTCATTTGCTGAAATCTCAATTTTCTCACAGCCTGTTCTCAAATCATACTTCAGATTTCGGGATGAGTTGCCATGGCGCCATATACCACACATCTTAAAGTCTCTGTCATTCTCTAATGTTGCTGGAAAAGTAAATAAAATTGATAGACATACATTTTATCTGCAATGTATTTTATTAAATTTTTCTAACAAACTATTGCACTAATTAAGTGCGCAAAAATAGATTAACAAAATACTAATAGCAACTCTTATTATGCATCATTATAGATGAAAAATAAACTGAATTTCGCTTCCTTGCTGGTTGCCTACTTACCTAGACCTGAACTGAACAAAAAACAGATGATCATCCACATTCTTACAGTCTTTGGGTTCTGCTTCATTGTAGCTCATAGATGATGCCTGAAAAGCAACAGAGAACTCAGTTAGAGAGAAATGAAAATACACAATGACGTGCCTCGGTAGAGCCATGCAAGGGCTTCCCATATGAAAAGGAAATAATGTTATCAATATCTTGGCTGTTACTTCCTCTTACCACCTAGTTTATAGAAAAAGATACATGCCTGCATTATCTGTAAGAAAAAAAAGTCCTCTTCCACTATTCGTGAGATAAAAAGGCAGCCGTTTAGTAACACATCTATTCCTGGACTCTTATCAATAAGAACACATACATCGAAGGGTAAAAATACATTCTGATGCATGTTTGGCTGCAACTGCCATCTCTTATCCATGAGACCAGACTTTCTTTTGCAACAAAGAGACTATTGTGGCCATACAGATATTATGATGATCCCATCTTTATGTCACAATCTTTGTTTCATTTTGTGTCGTAATACATGAATCCTCATGGTCAAGACAAAGTGCATGTCTCAGGTCTGCAATAAAATTAATCATTATACACTGCCAGTCCCAATGTGCAAGTGTCAGACAGTGGATGAGTCAGCATGGATCACTGAGGCACAACAAAGTCCTTTTTTCAAATGTCACAGTGTTAGAAGCTGATGTTTTTTCGTCACTTCGTTGAGAGAATATACAGACACCAGAAAACTGTGATATCGCACTTTTAAAAAGTGGGTAACCATTCAAGTTGCTTAGATCTTCTCATGTAAAATAGTATATGAAGAGTTCAGATGCAAAACCTCTAAATGCCATTTAAAATTTTCTTCTAGAATGATCATTTTTATCAAGCTTGTATATTTAAGTTCAGTGATTTCACTTAAATGGCAATGATAATTACCTATTAATTGTTTTTTAAGTGAAATTACTGAACTTAAATATACAAGTTTGATAAAAATCATCATTAAAGAAGAAAATTTCAAATGGCATTTTGCATCTAAACTCTTCATATTAAGTCTATGCATCAAAACAATGATGAAAACAGGATATAATTTAAGAATAAAATGGATGAAAGTGAAATGAATTATCGTTTCTCGAACAATATAAAATGTAGGACAGGACTTGATTTTGTAAATCAGGAATTGATTGGATCGTTGTGTTTGCTATTGCTGTGATCTCATGTGAGTGAGTTCACCCCAACCTCATGCCGAGAAACACGTCATCAGAGAAGAGAAGAGATGACGCTGCAAGAGTGAGGGGAAGTTACTTTGTTTAAAGATTAAGACAATAGCACCTCATTGCAGAACACAAGATCCAGGGGGTGGAGTTGGATCCAGATCTAAGGGGTTGGGTTAGGGATCAGGGGGTGGAGATGGGTAGGTTTACCCCTTGTTTACACTGCACACGTGTGCGGCGCATTACGGCTCCGACAAGGTTTTATTCCGTCCTCGGTCCTCCACGCGGTATCAACTCACAAAAGGAGCGTTTCAGAAGCGAAGCGGCTGGATGCGCGAGACCATGTGATTTGACTGTCCTACAACTCCTGCAATCAAACTCCATGCCAAACTCCATGTCCTTTTTGGAACTGTCCTTGTAAAAAAGATTTGTGGTGTCATATAACATTGTGTGTTTTTCAACTACGAAGATGAACCTCTCGTCATCCATTTCTGGTCTCGTACCAAGGATTGGTGTGCAACACAATTGTACAGGGTTATTTATTTTGAAATTGACAGTGTTTTTTGACTTTTATTTTGTATTTACGGTACGGCTTGGGCGCGGCGTCTGTCAAAAATAGACTAGGCAGGCGAAGCGTTCTTTAGCGAAGCGGCGCGGAGACGCTTCTGAAACGTGCCGCGTCGCGGCTGGTGTAAAAACAAGCATTGACTAGAGTAGCCGCGATCAACTCCGGTAGCCGTGTCGCAGCCGCAACGCGCCGCAGACGCGTGCAGTGTAAATAAGGTGTTAGGTATATGTAAGGTGGGAGGAGTTGAATCTGGATCCAACTCCTCCCCCTGGATTTCTTGTTCTGCAGTGAGGACCATCTCGGTTAAGAGGCACATGACTTTTAAAAAATAAAGTTGTGCACGAATAATTCATTATGCAATATTCCATAAAAAATAAGAATTGTCCATTCATGGTGACTTTAAACCTAGATGATGGGTTTAAAAATAAGACCACAGGGCAGTTAACAGGGCAGTATGAAGTTTTCACAGATGAAGTCTAACCTTCCTGTAGATAACAACAATAGGATCAACTCCTTTAGTTAGTTCTCACTTGTTCTTACTTCTGCATTTTGACCTTTACATCTTTCAAAAATATGAGCCAAACCTGTTGAAATGAAACTGTAGGAGAATGTAGCACACTGTTAAGATCAGACACCACTGTGGCTTTCCTGCATTTACCGACTTCGAGCGCAAACATGCGTCAACCTGTTGTGGCAAAACACAACATCTGCAGATACTCGATTTGGTCTGACGACAAAACTACATCATGTGCTTTACCACTGCTGCGGGTACTGTTACGAGTTAGTGTGCTCTAGAACTACTAAACTGCTGTGAAATGCATGCATGCATAAACAAAGAGAATCAGAGACACATATACTGTAGGAGAGATAAAGGAGCTGAGAGATAATATCATAAAATGACTGACGTCAAGGCAACAATGGTAAATCAATGATAAAAAGATCTAAACAGCAAATTTGCATGATCTACAGTATACTTCCTTTTCCCATACCAAGTCAGCGCACTTTAGAGTTGACAAAATTCTGCAACACATCTGTTTAACTGATCATAGCATATGCAGTGTAATGGAATATGTGTGAGACAATTCTGACACTGTAGCAACACATATTGTTTGGGTTTAAGGGCAAGCTGTCTATATTAATGGATAACTTGCCAAATTTTGGATACTGTTACCTGTTTTGACAAACTTTTTGAAAAGGAATAAAAAATTTGACAACAAAAACAACCTACAAAACAGAGTTGCCATTGTCTTGCCTATGTTGAGGTTAGTCTTTTGATTTTATAGTTTTTCTACCCACACTGGCCACACGGATACTATCAGGCCCGAACAACATCCTGCCATGTAAACTACTTGGACACACATCAATCAAGCACACATTATTTCTAGCAATTCAAATGTAATCGAGCAATTGGCAAAAATAAAAGCAATGAAAATATAATAGATTATAATAATAGTACAATTATAAAATGGAGTAATATATATAAACAGATATATTCTCTACATAGATTGGTTGCTTTTCCACAAGCGAGCTTATTATAAAAGAGAGCTTATCTACCAATCAATAGGTTTTTACCTTAGCATAAAATTACAATCATTTTTACATTATTTATTAGGCACAGCTTTTCAACTGCTCGTTAATGCAAATATCTATCAGTGAAGGACATGACAGCAACTCAACAAATTTAGACATCCGAATCCATCGATCTTGTCACATCCTGTCAACTGAGAACTGAAGTCGATTTTTGAAAGCAACATATAGGCTACAGACACTTCGTTGCCTATGATATCCCACAATCCTGTGCGTTCCAATCCTCAACAGTTGAGCTAAAAAATAAAGATGGCATCTGAAAGTTGAGGTTGGTGGTCAGTTTATGTGTATATGTATGTTTTTGACCAACTTTTTCCACTTTTCATGTAATTAGGCTGCGATATTTATCAAAAAATAAACCAAAATGGCGATTTGCCTTAAGACTGGCATACACTGTGAGTTTTTCATCTGTTTTTGAGGCAGATTATGACTTATATCTTATAGCCTATAACTCTACAGTGTTGTTGTGTGCAGTGTACAGGGGGAAACAAGAGGTAATAATAAACTCTCCCGACCAGCAATCTGGTTAATTTCTGGCATGACAGAAATTTTGGTAGCCCCTCAAAAGATGATGTTTCTCAAAAGATGACATTTCACAAGAACACAAGGACACAAGTACAGACAAGAACACAGGTTGAGAAAGGCCCTTGTCTAGTCCTCATTTTGTTGATTGTGTGCACCTCTTCCTCATGTGCTCTGCTCCCCTAATATTGTGCTCCTTTCCTTCATCTATTTTATGGTTCACTTTGTGTCCTATGGTGTGCTCCTGTTCGCTTTTCTGTGTCTGCATTTTATCTTTGCTCTTGTTCTAGTTTAGTATTTGATTAGTTTTAGTGTATCCTTGTTGCTATTTTGTTAAATGTTTTCCTCTATTCTTGTTCAAGTTAGTTTGGCCCTGTGTCTTGTTTTTCTCTTTGTATTTTATTTGTTTGCAAGTTCTAATTATTTCTAGTTTTTAGGGGTTTTTTTCATCTAGCCATAGTTATTTACATCAAGTTTTAGTTTGCCAATTGTTTTATTTATTATCTTCTTTCTTGTCTTGCTCTGTTATCTTGTTTTTTCTGGTCTTGAGATTGTTTTGTCCCTGCATTCTGAGATTTCCTGGAGACCCTCGACTGTGGGAGCAGTCTGATTCTCAAGTGTCAAACCTCTGAGCCACTGCCTAGCAGCAAGACTGGTGCTACATCAGAGAGATCATCAAGCCTTTGGTTCCTTGTGTTCCTGCTTGTCTTCCTCACCATCATCCCACCTGGTGCCTCTCCCCCTGCAGTCCTCAATCCTGTTGCCACCCCAGGACTAGTCTCAGCCTCAGACATCATGTCCACGGACCTTTGGATGAACGTCGAGGAACAATTTTCTATAGAAACACTTCAAGAGTTTCAAAGTCGTGATCTGACGCCCAAACCCCTCGTGGAAAAAGAACGCCGTTGTTTACAACTTGACAATGACCAATTACCGGGATCAACTAAACGCTGTATTTTCAAAAGTATGTGAAGTTTGCGGCTCCATTGTTGCAGTAAACTTGCACGTTCTTCAATGAACAATTAATTAGATGCACGCCGGTCTGTTATTGTAGAGACATCGACATTATATTTTCACGCCCCTGAACATAAGGAACTGGGATTAGTTGGGCGGTCCTTGGCCAAGAAAAGCTCCGATAGTCCAGACCCTCTGCTGTCAGTCTGAAGGTCTGGCTATGAGCCAGAGTCTAAGAGGTCATCCTCCCTGTCTGTCATTGTGTCATCTGCCCTGCCATACTGTTTGAATTGTTTTAACACCTTGCTCTCCTTGTTGTGCCCGGTCTACAGTCTGGTCAATAAAACATCGCTCATTCTGCTTCCGAGTCTTCTCTCTCTTGCAAAACTGTGACGCACATTGCTTGTGAGCTTTTGCTTTACATCGCATGAAATCTACTTGTACTGTGTGAGTTGGAAACCTTGATGAAATCATGAGCCATTACATGGGTTACGAGTCAGTTAACCTGATAATTGCGCCAAAGCAGCTGGTAGAGCATGGAGAGTAAGCGGCAATCACATGCTTTGCTTTCACACTGAATATGTAGACTGGAGCCTTCAATATTGCTGCTATAGCTTTAGATAAAAAGAAAGAAAATAAAACAGCAAAAATTGCAACATGTGCCCCAGGCTTATCCTTGCAATTTTCCTAAAATAAATTTCTGTAAAATAAAATAATTATATTATTATTATTGTTATTTTCTTATATTGTAAATACTAAATGTTTTATTTTTAATCATAAAATTATTACAATAGTAATATTTCGAATTTTGTTTTATATTTTCATTTAGCAGTAATTATTTATTATACTTAATAGTTATATGTCATATTAATAAAAAAAACAAGTACAACAAGCTGGGTGATATAGGATGCACGAAAATGAAAACTCTTCCCAGAGAACCGAAACATTCTGGATACACTTGGCTGAAAATCGAAACTGAAAATTTAATTTTCTAAATTTATTTTTTTAAACAATCTTGTTGTATAATTGTATTATTAATCTACCTTTAAATTAAATGCAATAATTTTACTCAATATGAATGAAAAAAACTAAAAGCCAATAAAATAAAATAAAAACATATCAATATATTATTCTTCATTCACTTCTATGCAGCAGAATCAGATTTATTTGACCAATTATCAAAATAAAGTATATTTCTACAAAGCTATTATCAGAGCATGTGAGCAGATGGCAGGGAGAAGATCAGTGAACCATGTTACAGCACAGTATAGGGGCTATTACAAACATACAGATAAATTTCATGTCGGCAAGTTATTTGAGGGGAAATGACCATTAAAATTGGCAAATTGGCAACATTGAGTATCACATAAAACCAAAACAAAAACAAACATTCCAGCCTGGAAAGAAACATTTCAAAGTAAAATAACCGACTGTAGAAGTGTTTTTCAGAGAAACGAGTATGTGAACAGAGTTTTGAGACCAAACATATAATGGTGTTTTAGTATAGGGAAAAAAGTTACATACAGCACCTTTAAGAACTCTTTTCTCTTTCGCCCAAATACCGGTCGATAATTTTGGTGCATATATAATAATCGCATTTTAAATTTCAAACGCAATTTTAACCAGAATAATTGCAACTACATTTTTTTCCCCTAAATCATGCAGCCCTTATTTCTAGCGAGAAATTAGTATTGTAGAAATTGAATATTCTCTAAGTTATGACTAAAGCTCTCTATATTTTGTTGTAGATCGTTAAACAGTTGTGTTGCTTCAGTTTCAGAGGACTGCCCAAAATCAGTTTCAGCAGATACCTTTGTGGGAAAACTCTCCTTGCAAAGTCATCGCCAGTCAGCTGCCTAAGCTTTCGGATGCAGCCATGGTCAAGACAATCTGCTGAATTTCAAACTGAACACCAAAATGGGGAAGAAAGGTTATTTACATGACTTAGTTTGAAAGTGGCGCGGTTGTTGGTCTCTGAGTAATTCAGAAACTCCCGATCTTCAGGGATTTTCACACACAACATTTACAGAGAGTCAAGAAAAGAAAATATCCTGTGAGTGGCAGAGGTCACTCAAATAACCACTCGTAACAACCAAGGCATGCAGAAGAGCGTCTCTGAACGCACAAGTTGAACCTTGAAGCAAATTTCAATATATAACTCTAAACAAGTGAACTCAATAAAACTGAGGTTGCAGTTTGCACGGGCTCACCAAAATTGGACAAAAGAAAATTGGAAAAAAAAAAAATTGTGTTCACTATACTCAAATGGCCCCCAGAGTCACCAGATCTCAATCCAATTGAGCACCTTTGGGATATGGTGAAGTGGGACATAAGATTTGCATAACGCATGTGCAGCTGACAAATCTGTAGCAACTGTGTGATACTATCATGTCAATATGGACAAAATATCAGAGGAATGTTTCCAGCACATTGTCGCCACAAAGAAAAGAAGGCAAAAGGGGTCCAACCCGGTACTAGCAAGGTGTACCTAATAAAGTGGCTGGTGAGTGTACACTGTAAAAATGAGTTTATGCTATGGTGTGTGTGTCTTTGTCCAAACATGTCAGCAATGCACTGTATAAAAATTACAGCCCAATGTGGCTATTACAGAGCATTGACTCCCACTGAGAGTAGCCAGTTCTTCTGTGCTATGTTTGAGAAGGGTGCGTCTGTGCCTCCGCCTTTTCTGGCCCTCTCTGCCTCTGCCATTGTTCCAGCTATGTGGACCTCACAGCAGTCAAAGAATGTCCCTTTTCTCTCCAAGTACCACTGAAAGAAAGCTGGTGAAGTCCATTTATAAAGGGAGCATGTTGCCAGTTTTAAACTGTGAACATATTCATAACGTTCTCTCTCACCCTTACTATGTTATTTCCCACTCTACAGTCATTAAAAAACAAACCATGTGCATCGTGTAACACTTCCTCATTTAGTTATAATGACTATAATGATAATGTTGTGAAGTCATGAGTCTTTCAGCTACCTACCTGAATGTCGTTGCTCTGATAAAATCTCTTGAAATGACTGTTGAACTTGTTTTGAAGTCCTATATAAGCCTCAAGACAGGTAAACCACAGAAAATAGTACAATATTTCCACGGCTGATGTTGTGTCAAAGCTAACGACCCGCACAGAACAAGAATGTGAACTTTGAGATGAACTAGGTCAAGCTATTGTGCTTTTCCTTTGTGACATCAGTGCCATACAAAAAAGAGAGGGGCCTTTCAGCTCACTTCATTCTGAGCTGAACTGACAAGTAGCAAGGGACTGAGGGCTAAGGTCTTTCGATCATTTAGTGTCGAATGCACTGAAGCGAAGTTGCATTACAGCGAAAAACTAACTGATTTGTAGTTGCACAGACCAAACCACCATGGCTCAGACAGGAAAACCAACATACACTACAAACCCTAAAGAGATGCTAAAATGAAAACATCTACGATTGGAATTTAATAAGCATACCAGCAATTCTTAAAGAACGTTTCTTCTAAATTTAACACAAAATTTCAGAAATAATAAAAGCATATGACAGTTGTAGTCACAGGCTCAATCTTCTCAGTCAGTTTTAGAAGGCAGATAAAGGAACATTCCTTTCTATTGAGGCGGACTGACTGGGGGGGTTACAGGATTGTGAGGGTTTCACCAAAGCACACAGTCTCAGTGTGTCTCTGATTTGTTCATAGCCTCAGAGTAAATATGCGGGTGCTGCTGCTCCTCCACCTGCGCTCCAATTTCCCCAAGGAAAACCTTGTCTCATATTACTGCAGTGAGCATTAAATGAAACGAACATGAAAATAGAGAGAAATGCATGAGAAAAAACAGCATGTGTATCTTATAAAGGTTGAGGTTAGCTCAGGGTCAGGACAAATCTAACCCTGTTAAAGGTTATTGCATGTTTAGATGTGTTAATGTGTTACTTTAAGCTCATTAACATGGTTTATTTGGTATTAATTTAACAGAATTTGGTCATTTTGAGTGTTTCTTCTTTTAGTGTTCTTGCAAACACGTGCAAAACATGAGGGAAAATACAAAAACCAAGCCCATTTATTTGAATACAAAAGAATTACGGGAGACTGGGGCTAGTTGTCACAGGGGCTAGATCTCAGGTTTTAATAACAAAATGTGTTTTCTCTAGTAAATAGAGAATACCTATTTAGTTATGTCTTTAAGCACCAAATTACTGTGATTTCATTTTCAACCCTTCAAACTAAAATGTTTAATATCGAAATATTTGGCTACAGCTCTAAACAAGTGAGCACAATACAACAACACTGACTGTAGCATCAATTATGGCAATGGTCATCTATAATGAAGGTAGATTTTAACTGAAAAGAATATAAGTTATTATTGTTCTTACTGTGACAACCCCACATAGAGCGTGTAGTAATGGAGTTTGATGGAGTATGACGAATTAAAAAGTGACAACTAGCTCTACATCTCGGCTATATCAATTTAATCTAAACTAAAAGCTACAAATTACAAACATTTCAAAAGTTAAAAAAGCAAAAGCGATGGATTCTGATCAAAAAATACGAAACCATCCAATTCACGCTCTAACCTTCCTCACAGAGTGTGATCGGAGATCATATCGAGCATCACATTGGCAAACATTTAGAGAAATGGTCTTACCTTTAATACACAAACGTAGAAAGCGTAGGACACTTGCTATCTGCCTCTCGTAGCCCACACAAAACAGTTGGTTTTCGGAAAACGGTTGGGGAAATCGCGTAAAAGGTCGCTGGTTATTTTTTGAAGTAATATTCCCGGTGAGACAGCAGCCTACATGTCAAAACACGCGTAATGAAAGAAGAGCGATCAACTCAAGTGACTTTCACACTCAGACACCGCGCGCACAGTGACTCAGTCAGTCCCTCAGAGCTCAGACTCAGAGCGTGTGAAAACTCAACTGAAGGAGCTCGTGTGTGTCATATTATCATGTAGGCTACGGCTAGTCATGCGAAAAGCCTTTTCTATAGGAGCTGAACAGTCAGTCTCATAGATCCATCAAAGCGAATTGATGACAGCATTAAAAAGCTTGATGGTCAAAAAAAAGTTGATGTCAAATTGTAACATTATTCCCTGTTATTTGCTATATTTGTGAAATAGAAATTACACAAAGGTTATGGCTACAGCAGGTAGCCTACTATATGGGGTGGGGGGGGGGGTACAATGCCTAGAACATTGGCTATACAGTAGTAAAGCATGTAGGCTTTTTTTGCATTAGCCTACAAATAAAAAAATACAGACAAACTGATCAAAAACAATTCTTTCCTTGCTATCAACATGGTCTTTTCAAGGGCAATCCCTTAAATGTCTCTTTTAAACCCCACAATAAAGCAATAATGTTGATAAGATTCCATCGCTAGGTGGAAAAGTAGGAGAGGGAGAGATCTCTGTGTGTATGTGTGTGTATGTGTGTGTGTGTGTGTGTACTGTCCGTTGATCAGTTAGGGCACCTGGCTTCCTGTGCGTCTCAGCTGCACAGCTTTTATGAAGGCCAAGGTCTGACAAAGGCTTTTCTGTTTCAGGAGACTGATGTCGAAAGACCATAAATATAGAGTCAGACATTTACACTTAGGTCATGTTTGATTGGTTTTAATAAGTCTCTCATTGCTGTGTTCAGAAGGTAATCTGTCTGAAGTCATAGCTAAGACAGACATTTTTATAAAACGTAACTCAGGAATTGTTACATACAAAAAAAATCTAAATCATAGTCAACCTGTGTTTAATTCATTTTAATACAGAACTGAAAGCTGTAAATTGGTTTCCACATCCTAAAAAGAACTAAGAATTTCCCTTTTCGCTATTTAATATTCATGGTTAAGCTATAGACGAATCCGGCGAAACTACCGGAAGTAAGCGGGCGCCATTACTGAGCTGTTGCTGGGTAGCGTTGCGCCATTGCCTTCTATTGTTTTAGTTGCAACTTGCGTCCATTGGAATAAACAGCTCGCGATTTACGACTGTCACTAACGTTACAACGTTAGCCCTTGTATAATGTCGAGTGGGTAAACAGTTTCCGTTATAAATTGTTTCAATGGTGGCAGTAAAATTTCAATTTTGAAGAGAAAACATTGTGAATACCCCGGGTCGAGTGCCCCTGTCTGGTGCCGTACGGTTTACACAGATTTCCTGGGCGAGTACAAGACGCGGACATTCGCGTATAATAACAATTATTTAATGACATAAGTAAAAAAATATAATAAATGTGTGATATAGTGATCAGCAAAATCTCCTCTCTTGTTATTTTTTCTATTCAATTTACATGCTATGGTCATTAAATGGCTTTCCTGAGCTGAATGTAACGTTATGTGACATATTTGTTCTCCTGCTGTTATATTGACCTCTTTCCATGGTTTAAAAACAGTAGTTGGTCGATATTATGTATACTTTCTAGCTGTAACGTTACCTTACCCATGCCCGTTGCAATGTAAAAATTAGATAAATAATGGACACAAATGAAAAACATGAAATTGTTTATTTGATTTCATTTATTTATTGTTGCCAAATGGACAGATCTTTTTTTAGTTTCCTCGGTAGCAAACGTTAGCCTATAGCTTGCTTGCCAAGCTATTTTCATAAATAATCTGTAAGATCGTTTGTACCTTCATCTGTGACTGGAGGCCAATGTCTAACATCATCAACCCAACAAGTCTGCCTGGCTGTAGCTGTCATCAAGGGTGCGTTATCACCTTATCTCCGAGGTTTGTTTACATACCGGTGCATATGTCTATGCCGGTGTAACAGCTCAGTAATGGCGTCGCCACAAGATGGCAGCCTACACAAGAACGCTCGTCGGATTCGTCTATAGACAATGTGTAACTTGTTCCCCAACAGGACATTAACTCCTTTCAGTGAGGTTTCAAATTGCTGCGGAAGCGTTTATGTCTGAACATGTATGCAGGATGAAAAAAAAAAAACAGCTTTTCACACAACTCCAGACTTTCTGTTAAGAATCTAATGGATCTCGTTTGCAAAGTTGTCAGTTTTATTGGACTTTAAGGTCACAGCAGCACCAACGTATAATACAGACAATTGCTTTACGACTGGATGAGGAAAGCCTGTCTAATGTATTCACAGTATTTTCACACAATGGCTCTGCCTCTGTGCAATGAAGCAGTGTAGCTGAAAAGCAATTCCACAGCTCATGCACACTCAGACATTTTTGGTACATCATGTCGTTCTCTACAGTTTTCCACTATTTTGGCCTAATCTAAAGCATCACGAAACAGATGGCAGCTAGGGCAGATGGTATGTGTGATGGCAACCAACAAAGGCAGTGGTTCCGCTCTTTTGTCGCCTCTTTCAGCCGTCGTGAAGTAGCGCTGGCTCCCACTGTGTAAATCCATGGTGATCTCACAGGCCAGGGGAACTCCAAATTCATGTTTATAAAGAGAGATTAAAGGTACTACCAGCATGAAAGAGTTCAGCACCCATGTACAAACAAAGACAAAAAATGAAAACAGATTCAAGCCCACATAGACTACCATAAAATGCTTCTTAATCAGATAATGAAAATAACTTTGAGGTGTTTGGACAAGACAAGCAAATTCACTAGTCCTGCACCTACCCATTGTTCTATTTGTGGACTCTGAAACGTTAAACATCCATGTTCCTGTTCTGTACAAGGCTGTTTTGCTTATACAAATATGAATATGCTTTAATATTTTACTTTCCTGTTCAAAACAAATGTTCCGAACAGTCACCTGTGAGTTTGTGGATGCCTTGAATGTTAACAGAAGGATTTTGATTGAATAATTATTTGG
Source organism: Pimephales promelas (assembly GCF_016745375.1). Next base: position 2,025,117 of record NW_024121988.1, read on the forward strand.
ATATAGGCCTATGGAACTGGACCAGGAGCCAATGAAGCTGTTGGAGAACAGGAGGGATGTGGTGGATCGTGGGGGTTCGAGTTATGTTGCGGGCAGCTGAATTCTGGACCAGTTGAAGTTTATGAAGGGATTTGTGAGGGAGGCCGAAAAGGAGAGAGTTGCAGTAGTCCAAACAGGAAATTACAAGACTGTGGACAAGAACGGCAGCAGTGTGTGGGGTAAGGGAGGGGCGAAGGTAATTCATGTTTTGTAGATGGAAGTAGGCAGACCGGCTAATGTTATTGATGTGGGACTGAAAATATAATGTGCTGTCAAGGATGACACCCGGACTCCTAACCTGGGGGAAGGGTGAAACGGAGGAGTTATCAATAGTGAGAGAAAAACTGTCGGTTTTGGATAAAGTGAGGAGTACAAATGAGGAGAACCTCAGTTTTATCACTGTTAAATTTGAAGAAATTTCGGGTAAAGCAGGTTTTTATTTCCAAGAGACAGTAAATAAGGGAGAGGGGATGAGGGTTTACTCGAGAGGTAAAACTGGGTGTCATCAGCATAACAGTGGAATTAAATTTGCAGAGTTTATTGCCCAGGGGAAGGAGATACAGTAAATGATGAAAAGTATAGGGCCCCAGGACAGAGCCCTGGGGCACACCTGAAATGATGATGGAAGGACATTTGAAAGACTTAAATTGGATGAAGTGAGCGTAGCCTGGAGGTAAGATGTGAACCCATCTAACGTAGTATGGGTGGTGCCGATGGAAGACAACCATCATCATCTTCATCTAGACCTTAAAGGGATAGTTCACTTTGAAATTAATTTTTGATATGTTTTAGCTTACCTCAAGGGCATCTAAGATGTAGGGTAGGTGTCTTTGTTTCCACAGTATTTTAAATTTTGACATTTTTCAGTCAAACCGTTGTTGTCTATCAGTCTTACACTGGAGGCAAAGGGGGTCCACCAAAAAGCATGCACAGAGAAGTCAAAATTAAACGTGATTTAATGACTCGTAAATGTAAGTAGGCTACACAAGAAACGAGCGGTTTTTGTGAGAAAACGAACAGTAATTATATCGTTTTTACCTCGTGTAATCACAGTGACGTCCAAGTGATCTGAATCAGTTGTTCAATGTCCAACTGAACCGAACTGAATCAGCTCAATGTTACGCCGGAAGTGATCGCTTGCGTGTGCCATCACTCAATTCTGTTGTTAAGTCGTGACGTAATCACGCTCTGATAATACTGTTTCCGGGTCCAAATGCTGGGTCCTCTCTATCTGCTTACCGCTTTTGCCGTGTCCCATGTTGTTTAAATAGATCGGAGTTAAAAAAAACAAGTGACATTCAACTGTCATTCTACCGCTTTCCCTGTGACGAGAAAGAAAAGAGAAAATGGCTGCAGTTGATAAGGATGAGCTACACTAATCACCCTATTGGAGTTAAAAGAGTTTAAACCTTTTTTGACTGCCAAGGGTGCATCACTAAAGTAGGACGTGATTGCAAATAAATTACAGGTTCCGCCATTGTAACGTTAATGGGCTCTATGCACGGCGTTATTTCCGGTGAAGCATTAGGGATGCTCGATAACTTCCGCCGATCATAGAGTCCAATGCAATACCGAGAATTTATATTGAATTTTATACTCCATGGTTATACTAATGAAACGTTAGTCACAAAAACAGATAAAACAGACACTCCTCGTTGTGTTTATGCTTCTTTTTAAAATTATATTAAATAAACATAACTATATATAAAATTACATCTAAACGTATGTACGTTTCGTTTCAAAGACGGGAGGACAGTAAATATTGAAGACTCTGCCATAATCCCGTTTTCTCCGGTTTTCCTCCGCTTTAATCTACACAACCGGAAATGGACGAGCATCCTTACGTCAAATGCGGAACTTATGCGTGCATATAGCCCATTAGATATGGACGAGCGGAGCGCTTGGACCCGGAAGAGGCTAAACGTCACGCGTGACGTCAGACTTAACAACCGAATATTTACACGGAGATTTCTGAAGTTTTACCTTTTACTAAACATATTTAGATATACCGAAATCGTCTTCCATTGCGGTTTCCTGTATATCTAAATATTTTTAGTGAAAGGTAAAACTTCCGAAATCTCTGTATAAACAAAGAGTGACGTGGGCGCGCAAGCGAATCGATCATTTCCAGCGCATGCGCAGACCGAAGCGCCCGTGCCGTCAGATCATTTTGTCATGGCTATGATTACAAACGGTAAAAAGGATATAAATACTGTTCGTTTTCTCACACAAACCACTCGTTTCGTGTCTTAGGCCATCAATGTGTACTTACATGTACGAGTCATTAAATCATGTTTAATTTTGACTTCTCTGTGCATGCTCTTTGAGGTGAACCGATTGAGGACCCCCTTCACCTCCAGTGTATGACTGACAGACAACAACGGTTTGACCAAAAAATGTCAAAATTGAAAATGCTGTGGAAACAAAGACACAGGTAAGCTAAAACATATAAAAAATTAATTTCAAAGTGAATCCCCTTAACGTGACAAACTACAAATTATCTCATTAAAAAATATTTTCTGAGCTTTTAAAAATATATTTTCATATTTCTTGTTCACTTCAATATTACTTGCCATTTTTTTGTAATTGTTTGTAAATCCTACACCATTTTTTGTCATTTTATGAACATACCAGTATATTTTTAATATACCTAACTAACCCTAACACCAGTGGCACACGGTCCACTAGCCTCATGCTGTATTCTAAGCATTTTTGTCTTTCTACTTCTCTCTTTTTAAACTATTCTAGCTTTCTGTTTCTTTTCTCAATCCCTCATCCTGCTGTGGTAAGTCAGAAGGTTTTTGTATGTCATTGTGGTGTTTGCTCAGCAGTAGCAGTTGCATTATGTCTGAAACATTACAGTCTGGTCATCAGCTGGTTAGCCTGCCAACTGACAGATGGGTTTACTAACATCTACATTATTAAAATTCATTCAAAGACAGAATCAGCTGCTCTCGCCTTGTGATTACAACTGGGAATTGGCCATTCTACTGTCACCATGGTTATTTGATTGACTAGTGACATGCTGTTTAAATCTGGTCCCAAGGGGGTCTGTGGTCGTTTCTGGGACTGCCAGCGTTGTAAGTGGTGAATTACTCTGGTTTATTAATAGCTTAGACTGAAACGTTGCCAGGGTTGCCTTAATCTGATTTTATTACTGCAAGTCCACTGCATCAAGGAAATGAAATAGATAATATTTTATTGCATAGCCTACATAAGCAAATTTACATTGACAACATAGAATTGAAGTAGGGCCACACTTGGAATTATTTTCTGACAACTCTGAAGATATTGACTGGGTTAATACAGCTTTAAGGATTACGTAACAACTATTAAATGTCGAATTTTATCCCGCCCATGTAAACTATGTTTACTGGAGCAGTTTAAATGCTTAACAGGAAGGAAGAAAGGAAACACAATTTAAAAGATAGCAGATAAATTAGTCAAAATGTGATTTTTATAAATCATAAATGAAAACATTTCAGCCCACCCCCCTAATATCCTGATTACAGCCACTAGAGGTCACCATCACCAGCCTGTTTCTACATGTACTGAGCAATTTTAGTTTATTTATTTAAAAAAAAAATGTTTATGTCATTTATTTAATCCATGCTGCTAAATGTAACCATTAGGTAGTACCCAAACAAAGTTAGCAGTATAGGCTCAATTCCATTGAGAAACCTGCTCACTTTATTACTAAAGTCTTCATTTCCTGTGCATGATTGTAAACATTTTTTTTTTTTTCCAAATTGATACTGCTGTCACTGTAAAATGACTGTTTTGGATCTTGAGTTTAGCTAGAGAGCAGCTGTTCAAAGCAAGAGCATAATTGCAAATGTGATATTGATTTTAGTTCCAAAAACAAGAGGTCAATATTGAATAACTTACATTTTTGGCAGTTTCTTTGTCTATTTTTGCTCAACCAATAGAAATTGTTACATACGAGGCCAAAGCTCTTGCGCTTTGAGCAAAACAGTGTCCTTCCTGAATTCATCAGTTTTTTATTAAATCGGTTAATGAATGATTCAATAACTCACTAATAATATACAAATGAAGACTTCACTTCCTGGACATTTAAAAGAATAGTAGTTTAATGTTTTCACACAAAAATCAATACAATTCCAAGCAGTCGATATGTGCCACAAAGAGAAAGCTTACTAAAAGACATATATCAAATTAAACACCCAATGGAATATTCAGGTTTTGTTAATCATACACAAACACAAAGCTCTTAAAATATATATATATAAAAAAATTTCTATTAAAAATATTTTTTTCAAGCTCAATGAACATGTATACTGCAAATATTGGTAAAACTTTTTTATATATATACTGTAACCTCAAATATACAAACTCAAAGATTACATACAGCAAAATTACACAAAAATATTGCTGAAACAAGAGTTTCTTGAAAAAAATGAAGCTATTACTTTCACACAAATAAAAAACACAGCATAATAGACCCTTGGGACTGTGTTCTGGAGCACAATGTCACCTGAGAAACATTGAATATTATGACCATGAGATCATTCGACGCAGTAGGCCTACTCACTTATAAAACACCATCTCTGCACTGTAACATAACAGATCCTGTACTGCCCCCATCCAAACTCAATTCACATCTCTTTTTCATCCATTCAAGAATATAGTATCGCAGCATGAGAAAACATCCTGTTTAGATACAGAAACATTGATTATTATTATAATCAATGATTGAGAGTTATAATTCTAAAGGGCTTTTTAACTCTCTGACACAGACCTAATAAGTTACCTACTGTTCCTATTTGATTATATTATATCACACTGACACAACCTGACAAGGCCAGTATTTGATCTATCAGTAACACTGCAGAATACTGTTCCTTCATTAGTGAATATACTACACAGGGACAAAGTTGAGTAACGCACTATTAACATAGTAACTACTATTAACTAACAAGAAACTCTGATTAACAAATTAGTAAGTAAGTACTCAGTTGAATGTGGTAGTTCACAATAGCTAACTACTTTTCATACCTCCCAGAGAACTATACAGGTTCATAATTAACATGAATAATGCATAATTTATAATAAAATATAACGGTATCTCACTGGTAATGACTTAAGTGCTACTACATACTTCTAAAGGAACTACTAATTATTTGGATCAGTATTCTAAAGTGAAAAACATGATATCTACCTAATATTGAATGAAGTCATTGTAAGCTTTTTGTAAGATTTTGAATAGTCAACTCATTACTAGTGTGTTCCCATGATCTTCACTTTAAAATACTGATCCAAATAATGAGTAGTTCCTTTAGAAAGATGCAGTAAAAGTTGAGTCATTACTATCCGAAATCTTATAAAAAACTTAAACTGCTTACAATGACTTCAGTCAATAGGTATTTATAAAGCTTTTTACTTTAGAATACTGATCTAAATTATTATTGTATAGTATAGCCTGTATAGTTCTTAGTCTTCAGTGAAGTATGAGGTTACTAACAGTGAACTACCACATTCGACTGAGCGCTAATACTTACTAATTCGTTAATCTTGAGTTTCTTGTTAGTTAATAGTAACTAGAATTTTAGTACGTTACTTAAATTTCTTCCTGCAGTTATTCATTAATGAAGGTACAGTATTCTAAATTGTGTTTTTTTTTTCAGTATTCTAAATTGTTACTTGAATGTTTTAAGTAACAATTATGTATTAATGAAAAAAAAAACCTCACCTTGACAGGCATTAATGCAGAAAAGGAAGAGGGTGGCCTCTGTGAGTAGGACAAAGTTGAAGAGGCCCCACGTTGTGCCAAACAGACAAGTGAGACCCCAGATACTGAGAAAAGCCATGCGCCTCTTCCTCCACTCAGGTCGGTTCTGTATCTTTGTAGCCATAAAGAAAAGCATGACTGCACCAGAGCTCAACACAACTGCCAATAAACCAATATTAATGAAGAAATGGGCCAATCTGCTCCTGTCAGAATCCAACATCCAACATCTAAGTAAAAAAAAAAAAAAAAAATTAAATATATATATTCTGCAAACTGCATGGTTACAGCTTAAGTAAGTCTGCTTACATTAAATATAGACTGGTGGCATCTTCACTTGTCACAATATTCCTAAATCCATAAATATCTATAGAGAGCAATCTACAAACTAGTACAGCTGGAATACCTAAAGGGGAAAATAGTATAATTATTGACCTTCATTATAAATTAGGAATTGTAACCGCTTTTGAAAGGGTTCTTAGGACATAACAATTTATGATTTAAATATCTCACCAAAGCCTGCCAAGTAAAAGACCCATGGAGGGAGACATGAGGTGAATTCACAGGACACTAACAAGAACGTGTGAAACATTTCCACAGTCATCCAGCAGAGTGTGCTGAGTAGCGAGTAATGAAAAAAAAATCCTGTTATCTTACAAACTGTTTCATTTCCAGTGTTTGCTAGTGTACTGGTAAGGCTGAAGCACAGGCACAAAAAAAATGTTGCCACCACTAGCCCACGATGCACCAGTAAGGACTGATCCTTCTTTCCTCTGGAGACCAAAGAAACCAATGAAGACAAAACAAGAAATTGAAATAATCAATTGATTCACAATTAGCCAAGCGTTCCATGTAAGCCAATGAAGTCCTAGTTACCTGCGTTTACACAGCCAATAGAGGAGAACCAAACAGCTAACTAAAGACAGGGTGCAGCCCACAGTTGTAATGAACATCAGAGCCTCTAGATGTCGTGTAGTCTTCTGTTTCACTTGTTGCTAAAAAGGAAATGAAGAAATAGACACAGCATTCCACCCTTTTCTATGGTGTAATCCATTGAGCAAACTGTCCCACTGACATCCAAACTTGATAGTATGCACATTAAAGAGGGAAAGGCCATTTATGAAGTAGCCTACATAGGCTAGTCATTTAGAGAATGTCTAATTGAAGAGAATTGGCACTGGCTGGTTCGTTCCGGTTTCTGGACTGGCTGCAGTAACACGTCTCTGTCCATGCGGGGGCGCTCGCGGTCGAGTGCAGAATGAATGGGAGTCAATGGGGTTTCACCCCCAGAAATCCACTTTTCTCAGGATGTAATTTTTTGTCAAGTAATTTGAAAGTTGCATTCAAAAGGGAGGGCTAAGATAATACACTCAGCTGAAAAATTGCATTTTTAAGTTCACTTGTCACTTGTCTAAAAATCCGTTCAAAAATGTGATGACGTCACACAATAGCAGAATGCTAGCGTGTTCTGTTCCGGCCAACAACGGCCTGACCTGTAAAAAATCAAAAGGACATAAGTACTCGTTCATTCGACTTTTGGCCTATAATCTATATTGAACTTGCGGAATCAGCAATAAAATCTATGTTGATTTAACGACAAGCAGGTGAAAGAGACACATTTAGCCGTTTAGCCCCATAGACTCCCATTCATTCTGCACTCGCCCGCAATCACCTCCAGTGGAATTCTAATGGTACTGCAACCAAGATGATACACAATAGGGCTAATAGGAAGTGCCAAGGCTCTCCGTTAGACGGGCTCTGGTAGAGAGAGGTAGTTAGTTCCAACTGTAGTGTGCTTCGGTTAAGTGTTTACTTTTCGGCGCAGTACTACTAACCGGAGCAAAGTAAAATTCCACCGCTGATGAGAAACTAGTTCCTATAAATGTAGGCCTATTGCGATCATTGAGATGCAAGAGTAGTTTGATTTTTAACATTATTCTCTTAAAAGACATTTACATCGATTGTCTGGCGTTATAATTAATTTGCTTTTGGTGTACTGTGGAGTGGGTAAAACTGTTTTTAAATGGCAGGCTAGCAGTTACCATTGACAGCCTAGCACTGGCGAACTATGCAACTGGAACGACTGGATGAAATTTTTTTAAAACTGTCTCCACTGATAAATAACACTAAGGCTAACTTGGAAATGAGGCCTGATGTCCAAAATCCAGAACCACCCCTTTGCTGCTCACCATATGAACAGTGATGTAAGCAAAGTGATTGCAACGGCACTCTGTCTCTGTTACGCTTATGATAACTGTCTCGCAACCCTCTGATCTCCAGGTTACTTCACTGTCTAAAAAGAAAGAATACGAGTTTGAGAAGAACAATCAGTATTTGATAACAGTTGAGTTTGAAGATCTATACACGTACCTTTTCTTGTATCCCATGAAACACATTGTTTAGAGTAGTTAGACTGTGGAGTGCAATAGAAACATCAATATATTTTTAAGAGTCAAGAGGACTTGTTTGTAATTGCACAATTTACACAGGGGAGACTGGGCATGGAAATGCTTGTGAAGAGGTTCAGACTTACAGTAACATGCAAAATGTAGTAAACATAACCATAAACACAAAGTTGAGGGCACCGGGATATTAAAATGCTATTTCATATGCAGAACAATAAATATAAATACACAATAAGTGGCAGTAACAAATACAATAAAAAGAAAAGTAGCAAGAGTAGTAAGTAGTCAATCAGGGCACATGCGCGACAAGCACATGTAAGGCACTTAGACATAGTGACTCTAGAACAGATGATGTACAAAGAAACAGACGTACTGGGAGAGCAGAGTGATTTCTGAACCGGATTCTGACTGGTTCTGGGAGGTTTTGGATAGTCTCATTCTCCATAGAGAGTCCAACTACATAATCCAGAAGAGATGAATCAGACGGCCCCTACACATCACAAATACTGCTGTATCATACTGTACTGCATATGTTGTGATCCATATAATTAATTATGCTTAACAATATTGTCATACCTGAAATAACCTTAGGTCCTTGTAATAAGTACACACTACTTTGGATTTTATCCTAGATATGGATTTTAGGCTTGAGGGAAGATAAACGGAAGGTATCGTATTTGCTACAATCCATTGGGCCTGAAATGTAGCACATTTATCAAAGACTTGGACGTCACTTTGTATACATTCATGTTCTAGAAAGAGACATTCTTGTGAATCAAATGTTATTTCAAATATCCGCTTCTAAAAATATGAATGTCATTTACTGGCAGAGTTGAATTGAGTCCTGTGAAGCCCTCTTCCATCTCAATAACTGTGCTCTGAGCACAAGGTAGATCCACATGACCCGTTGTTCCGGATTTCATCACTACTTCCTCTATCCTGCAAACACACACAAACACACATTTAGACTTGATCACTCTATAACATGTAGCCTATACGCAAATGTTACTTTCTGTACGTAATACCATTTAAGTTATTCTTACATATTCAGACATGAATGGAGCAAAAATACATGATTACACAGGTGCAAGTTTTGTTTAAAGATCCATTCATGCACTTGATCCATGCATTACATAATAGTGAACATATAACTAATAAAGTTACTGCAGAGTTTGTGTTTAACTTCCTGTTTGTGGCTCAACCTCTGTTTTTCACTAAGACTAAGGCTCATCATCATTGCACTCTTACAAGAAAAGAAGAGGTGATATCTGCACGATTGAACACATCAGTTCATAACACTCTTACTACCAAACTAAAATAAAATGAAGTTTAAACTCTGAGCTCAAGCCGAGGCTCGGGTTCGAGCCTCCTCCAAGGACAGCAAGGCAAATTAGTTTATTATTAACCTTTAAGGCTGAATGGGCAGGCAAACTAGTGAAGTGATAATTGGCTTACATGTTTGCTCCTGTGGACTTCTGACTTGCCTCATCACAGAACTTCTCTTCTGTGAGTGGGAAAACAGATTAAATAAACTGAAACCAAACTACTTACATACTCATAAATACTAAACTCAATCAGTGTAACTTTTTATATCTGAAACTTTGACAAAAATTAACATAACATTAAAGGTTCTTACTGCAGTTGATTGAACCCCCTTTAAATGTATATATTTCCATTGCATCGTCCCTGATGATATCACCATGGATGCTGCCTTTCACAATACCAAACACACTAGCATCTTTCTGGTCCCCCTGTGAGAGGTCAGTGCAGCAGGATCCTTGAAGGCCTTTTGGTTCACACAGAGTGTGATTCTTTCCATTCACTTCCACTATCAGCAGGTCCAGCAGCGGCTCCCAGAACACACAGAAATGACTTTGATTTTGAGGAGCGTTTGAATCTAGGTCAATGGATGAAGATCCCGTGCACTTCGCTGTGATCCTGCCCCGAATAGAGAGTGTACTCTCATTTGCTGAAATCTCAATTTTCTCACAGCCTGTTCTCAAATCATACTTCAGATTTCGGGATGCGTTGCCATGGCGCCATATACCACACATCTTAAAGTCTCTGTCATTCTCTAATGTTGCTAAATGGACAAGAACATTACATGATTTTATGAGAACAAACAAACAAAAGTTACACACTTTTTTGCTTTTGATTTCTACAAATTTCTTCCTGCTACCTTGAATTGTTATTAAATTCTTTAGTGATAACTTTCTTACCCAGACCCAAACTGAACAAAAGACAGGTAATCATCCACATCCTTGGTTTCTGGATTCTGCTTTATAAATTTTGCCTCAAAAGCAAAAGAGAGAATTCAGTTAAGACGAGATTAAACTCAATGGCATGCCCTAAGTCAAGCATAGTCTTATATTAATAGAAATTCAAAAATTCAGACTTGTGTATACCTTTTGATAAAATTCCATTATTATAATGGTAACACTTTACAATATGGTTCATTAATGTACTAACTAACACTTACCATGAGCAATACATTTGTTAATGTATTTGTTCATTTTTGTTAACGTCAATAAAAATAAAGCTGTTCGTTGTTAGTTCACATGCATTAGCTAATGTTAACAAGATTTGAATAAAGTATTAGTAAACGTTGAAATTAACATTAACAAAGATTAATAAATGCTGTATACATGCAGTTCATCATGATTAGTTCATGCTATATGTTAGCTAACGAACCTTATTGTAAAGTGTTACCATCAATAATAACTAATTAATTTCTTGAGCATTAGTGCAGTATCCTTTATGCATAACATAAAGTCAACTCACATTGTCTGTGAGACTGTGTAGGTGTTTGATGAACATCTCCTGATTTGTATCTTGCTTCCTGGTGTCTCGTCTCACTCTCTTATCGCATTTGTTAAATCCCAAGGTGAGTCAACAACAAAGATAGATAAGAGACCAGAACGGCTGCTACAAACAAACGTGTTATTGGTAAAATAAAGCAGAAAATTACGCATTACGTATTCTTTACCCGCATATAGAAGACATATAATACTTTCCTCTCAGTCGATCGTGAGAAACATATGCTCTTTACAGACTTCAACGCAAGCTGTCAGGGTGTTCAATTCAACCACACTCTCAGACCACATCTAAAATTCTTATTAATAGCAGAGCAACACAATTAGACACATAACAACTAACCTAAATGCACCCCCTCATAAGAACATATACAGTAAATGGAAACAAAATAGATGGTAGAGAATATACGTACAAATTAAAGTTTGGCTTTTGACAATTAGAACTAATAACATCAAAGCAACGAAAACTGGCCTGATAGGTCTGCTTGTGCTCTCTCTCTCTCTCTCTCTCTCTCTCTCTCTCTCTCTCTCTCTCTCTCTCTCAAATTCAAATTCAAATTCAAATTCAAATGAGCTTTATTGGCATGACTTATACAGTATTGCCAAAGCATTGGCCATTACATAGGCAATGAACAAATAATCAGTAAATGAATCAGTAAACAAATGCATGAAATACATGCATATATATCAGAAAACAAACAAATAAAATAAATAAATAAATAAACAAATAAACAAACAAAAAAAAAGTTTTTTTTTTTTTTTAACCAACTTTCAGACTTTAGTTTTGTCCACTGGCTGACTCTCGTAGTTTGTGGCAGGCTGTTACATAGTCTGCTGCTGTTGTGATTGAGCTGGAGTTTTCTCCCAAAATATGAATTAATTTTTCTGAATTTGGCAATGCCATAAAATTTGGATCTAGTTGTTGGAATCTAGAGAAATACTCTGATCTAATGCTGTGATAATGATCACAGTAAATGAGGAAGTGTTCTTCTGTCTCCACCTCTCTCTGAGAGCACAGTGAACACAGTCTCAGCTCTCGCGGCTGCCATCTCTGCCGGTGCCGTCCTCTCTCTACGGCCAGACTGTGGTCACTCAGCCTGTATCTGGTCAGGGTCTTTCTCACTTTATGCTCTTTCACACAGCTCAGGTATTCTGCTGGTTTATAATCTCTTTTGAGGTTTAAATAGAGTTCCATCTTCTTTTGTGATTTAGTAGCATCTTTCCAATAGTTAATGTAATTTAGTTTTTGTAATTGTATAATTTGGTTGGGCCAGCAGACAGTGCTGTGCGGGTCGGGCTGTAGTTTGAGCATCAGCTGTGAGAGTGCGCTCCGGGGCCGGTTCTGTTCCTGACACCGCAGGGCTTCGGCCTGGTATGAGCTCGGGTCGCTGTGCTTTAGATGCTGGTAGAACTTTATAGCTCTTTTCTGGATGCTGATCAACAGGGGGTATTGTCCTAATTCAGCTCTGCATGAGTTGTTTGGTGTCGCTCTGTTCACTTTTAGGATGTTTTTGCAAATTTGGGTATGCAGAGTTTCAATTTCTTCTTTTTCCCATTTTGAGAAATCTTGGGTTTTTAGAGGTCCCCATATCTCGCTGCCATACAGAGCAATGGGTTCAATTATTGCTTTTAGGATTTTTAGCCAGGTTCGAATTGGAATTTCATGTCTAATTGTATTTTTAATCATGTAGAAGACTCTCATTGCCTTTGCCTTCAGCTCATTCACAGCCAGATTAAAGTTCCCTGTTGAACTCAGTTTCAGACCCAGATATGTGTAGTCATGGGTGTGTTGGAGGACTTGGTTTCCTGCTCTGAATATGTATTTATTTTCCCTACACCTGGATCTATTTTGAAAGATCATTACTTTAGTTTTTGCAAAGTTAATTTTGAGAGCCCACGTTTGGCTGAATGTCTCTACGACGTTGAGGAGCTGCTGTAGTCCCTCTTGTGTTTTAGACAGAAGGACTAAATCATCTGCAAAGAGGAGACATTTAACTTCTGATTGGGTCAGGGTTGGGCCGGGGGCAGTGGAATTATTTAATGCTTTGGCTAGTTCGTTTATATATATGTTAAATAGAGTGGGGCTCAATGGGCAACCTTGTCTGACTCCTCTTTGTTGGGAGAAAAATTCTGTTCGTTTATTCCCTATTTTTACAGCACATGTGTTGTTTTTATACATGGTGTTGATCAAATCAAATGTTTTCCCTCCAATCCCATTTTCCAGTAGTTTTAGGAAGAGTCCTTCGTGCCAGATCGAATCGAAAGCCTTCTCAAAGTCAATAAAGCAAGCGAAGATTTTGGATTTATTTTGGTATACATGTTTATCAATGATCGTGTGAAGTGTGTAAATGTGGTCAGATGTTCTGTGTTTGGGCAGAAATCCAATTTGACTTTTGTCCAGAATTTTGTGGGTTTTGAGAAATGTTTGCAGTCTTATATTAATAATCGAACAGAATATTTTCCCAGGTTGCTATTGACGCATATGCCTCTGTAGTTGTTTGGCTCATATTTGTCTCCTTGTTTAAATATTGGAGTTATTAGGCCTTGGTTCCAGGTGTCGGGGAAATATCCTACTCTCAAAATAATGTTGAATAATTTGACAATTGCAGTTCTGAATTTTTCGTTGGTGTATTTGATCATTTCATTTAATATCCCATCTATGCCACATGCCTTGTTTGGTTTTAAAGCATGTAGTCTCTCTGTAAGCTCTTTTATTGTGATTGGGAAATCTAGGGGGTTCTGATTGTCTTTAATTTTTTCTTTCAGGATTTCTAATTTGGTTTTTAATTCATTTCGAGCAGGATTTGTTTCAGTTGTTTTGTACAGATTTTCAAAGTGTGTCCTCCAAATGTCCCCATTTTGAATGGCCAATTCTTCCTGTTGTGGTCTATAGAGCGAATTCCAGTTGTTCCAGAAGTTACTGGTGTGTATTGACTCTTCTATTACTTGAAATAATTGTTCTGTGTGCTGTTCCTTTTTGACTCTAAGAGTTTGTTTGTACAGTCTAAGGGTTTCGTGATACTGATGGCGGAGTTCTTCATTGTCAGGATCTCTGTGTTTTTGATTTGAAAGATTGCGTACAGTTGATCGGATATTTTTGCACTCGCTGTCAAACCACATTTCTTTGTTGTTTTTTGTTTTCCTTTTTGATGATTTATTTTTCAAATTGCATTTGGATGCTGATTGGTGGAATATTTTGGAAATGTCACTAAGTGCCAGATTTATGCCTAATTTATTTTGTGAATATGTGTTTGTTATGAATTTGTCTAATAATAAGTTGATCGTTTTACTTTCTAGTGCATTTTGATAATTTTCTGTGCTGTTCTTTGTCCACTTGTAGGGTGGTTGCAGCTTCAGTAAGTGGGAGGGCTGTCGGTGTGATTCATTGGGATGAGTTTGTCTTATATATAGTGTAATTTTACTGTGGTCTGACAGAGGTGTTTGAGGACTGACTGTGAATGCCCTGAGATGCACTGGGTCAATGTCTGTAATGAAGTAGTCTACAGTACTGTTGCCCAAGAAAGAGTTAAAGGTGTAGGACCCAAAAGAGTCTCCCCGTATACGACCGTTCACTATATACAGGCCCAGTGATCGACACAGCTCTAGTAAGATTTTCCCACTTTTGTTTGTTAATTTGTCATAATTGTGTCTTAGGTGGTATGAGGGCAGATGGAGGCTGGTGTTTGTGACATATTTGTTTCCCTTAACAAAGTCTGGTTCATTTCCAGTTCTAGCATTTAGATCGCCACATATTAACACACTCCCTTTAGTTTGATAATGGCTGATCTCCTCCTGCAGGATGGAGAAGGTTTCTTCATTATAATAGGGGGATTCAGCTGGGGGAATGTACATAGCACACAAGAATATATGACGGTCTGTGGAGACAATGTCTTTTTGGATTTTTAACCAAATGTTATTTTTTCCGATTTGTATATCTGTGATTGAGGTTATGAGGTGTGCTCTATACCAAATCAGCATTCCCCCTGACTCTCTGCCCTGAGTCACCCCTTTTAATTTTGTGGATGGTAAAACTATTTCTCTAAATCCAATTGGGCAGCCAGTGGACAAATCTCTAACATTCCATGTTTCCTGTAGGATTATTATATCCGAATCCATAATTTCTTTTTTAAAGTCTGAATGTTGGCTCTTGATACCAAAAACGGAGGACCTCAGTCCTTGAATGTTCCAACATGTGACTTTCAGGGAATATGAGCTCATTAAATAATCACATTAGTTATTTCAAAACAAGACAGACATCAGTATATGGAATTGATAAATCAAGAAGAATATTACATAAAAATATTATGAAATTAAGTTAAATGTGTCAAATAGATATTCAAAGATATCATATTCATATTATATATGTATACATACACATGGCCATACACACACACATACACATACATAAAGTAATATCAGGTTTCTAAAAATCGGATAAAATGAGTATAAAGTAAACACATATATATATATACATACATACACACATACATAGAAACACCCACGCATACACACGCACACATGTATACACATATATACACATACACACACACACATATATATAAACACACACGCATACACATCCATACACTACTTTTTTTTAAGAATAATGCATGTTTCTAAAAATCTGATTTAAAATAAGTAGAAATAAAACGCACTCTCACACATACACACTCATACATACATTTCTTTTTTTTTTTTTTTTTCTAACCCATGAGATGTGAGCACAGCAGGGTCAGCATGTGCTGGATGTTAGTGAGGTCTCTGGATGGAGATGAGTCCGTCTGGCTGTGGGCTGTGCTGGGGCTGCAGTGGGTCAGGGATCTGCCGGCTGCTTCAGCGTAGCTCCGTCTGTCCGGCTGTTGCTGCTGCTGATGATGATCATGTGGATGAGAAGGCGAGGGGGCTTCAGGCCTGGTCATGCGGTGTTTTCCAGGGGGAACACAGAGCCTGTCGTGGGGTTCCTCCGGTCAGAGCTGAAGTGGTGGAGGGGTGGTGTTTAGGGGGTGTCCTTGCAGTAACTCTATGGGGTGTCCGTGAAGTCGCTGCGGTGAGCTGGAGCTGCGGTTGAGTGCGATGTCCTTCAGGGTTTTGGCAAACACAGGGACTGCCCTTCTGTGGAGGTGGACGTGGTCGTACAGGCTGCTGAGATTCAGAGTGGGGTGCTGAGCCAGGTGTACATTGGGCTTTAGGGCACAGTCTCTGGAAATTCTAGCATTTACATGCCTGATGGTGTCTGGGTGGAAGTCCGAGCGCAGTAGTAGGGTGGACAGGATGATTTTGGAGTTGGGGAAGTTGGAGGATGCCTTCTCAGTCACGTTTATGAGAGCTGTGGCTACTCTCTCTCGCTGAGCTCGGAGGTCGTTGGTGCCGGTGTGGATGATGATGTGACTGGGGGAACCCAGCTCTTCTTCACACAAGAGCTCCAGGGCCTTCTGTGTGTTTGGGCACCATATTTTTTTGACATTTTTTCTGGGGAAAAGTCTCTTTTCATCGATAAACTTGCCGTTGGAGTCCATGAGGAGTATAATCTGCGGCTGTGTCTGACTGTGGGAGTCTGTGAGAGTCTCTCTCTCTCTCTCTCTCTCTCTCTCTCTCTTCTCTCTCTCTCTCTCTCTCTCTCTCTCTCTCTCTCTCTGTGGCCATTCAAGTGAAAGTAAAGTCACAGTTAAAGTTTCCTGACTGTGATAATGTACTGATCTTGTCTTCCATGAATATAATGTACCATTAATCTTCTTTGGCAGGAAAGTGGAGTGTGTGAAATGTGTGTATTTTGGGACAGAGTTGCTGGAGTATAGTACAGGTGTGGTATATTTCTTATGTGTCCCTGCTTTATAATAATTTCAGAGAAGAGCATGGAAAAACAAGTCATTTATTTCCAGCAATAGGAGGTGGTCCATGTTGTGTTTAGGATGGGTGTGTTCTGATGAACCATCTCCAGGAAGAAAACATAATGTAATCCCAGGAGGAAGCTCTGGCAAATCTTAATTCTGCACGGTTGAAATAAAACTCATGCTAACAAAACTATTGAAAAGTCATTTTTCACCTTTTTATGTTACACCAAAAAGTGTTCAATACAATCTTATTTTTAAACAACTAATACCAAACTTATTTCTAAACTTTATAGCCTATAATTTAGGCTAAACTTTACTATTTATTATCATTTACATTTACATTTTAGCTCGCTGACATCTAGCTCTGTTGTGCTTTTGGATGACTCGAGTTCAAATCGTGGCTCTTGGATTTTCCAGATCCTTTCTCATACTTTGCTTCCAGTTTAAAACTGTCCTATTGTGATAAAAAAACTGGTTTAATTCCCCTGAATCTCGAGGGAATAAAACCATCTTTTAAGCCACTACATTAGCGTCTCATATTATATGGGTGGGGGAGAACAGATTCCTACTGCTGGATTGATTGTGATACAAAAGTGAGCCTTTTGGGCAGCTCGCTGACATCTAGGACTGTTGTGCTTTAGGGTGACCCGAGTTCAAATACTGGCTCTTAGACTTTTCCTAAACCCGTCTCCCACTTTGCTCCCTTTATATGGTAGGTTCCTCTATTGCAGCTCTTTTGACCTTTCTCGAGCTTCATACATTTTTTATTTCTGGTGCAAAAGATGTTTAAAGTTCCCTTTAAAAATACTTTCTTAACAACTCGAAACATGATATGAATGTACATTTCCTGCAGAAATTGTGAGTGGGTGCCTGCAGTGGCAAAACTCGCCACTCGGGGGTGTGGTAGGGTGTGGTAGCCAACATGATTGCACGTATCAACCACCATGTCTGTACGATGTTGTTGAGTTTAAATATGGCTTCGAAACAAAAATGCCAGTCCTAATCCATTTATAAAATGGATTACATATATAAAATTGCCACCTCTGTGTTGCTATTTGTGAGTATGAATCAACGAGGCCGTAGGCACGGAAGGAGAGCAAGAGGCCATGGAAGAGTGGCCTGAGGAAGAGTGTGTGTGGTGGAGGAGCTGCAGCAGCAAGAGTTTCAAATGAAATTCAGGCAACAATTATTGACCATGTCATAAATTATGGGTCAATGTGACAAAGGGTCCAGCCCATTCTCAGTCGGAGCTGTTTTTCAGCTTTACTGTATTGCCCTGTTAGCATAACATAACAAACTGTGTAATTCAGATGTTCTATCAATCCCATTTATGTGACTGTCATACAGTTATGTCAATTTTGACATGCTTTTTGCTTTTACTTTATAGAATCCACACATTATCACACACTGGTGGCAGAGAAAAGATATTTAGCATTGAACAGGAGTCTGCCACTGTAGATATGGTAGTGGCAAACAATGCAATCAGACTGTGTGAAATCCATGCAGTAATTGCAGATCAGGGAACACTTAGAAATATAAGTGTGAGTTGGCAACTAGATCGAGTTCTTAGACGAAACCATGTCAGAATTAAGCAGCTGCACAGAGTTTCATTTTAAAGAAACTGACAACGTAAAGGAGGCACGTTTCCAGTATGTGCAGGTACAGATTTTTTTTATTGCAATACCTGTTTAATTGCATGCAACTGGAATAATTTGCTCTATGAATGTGGTCTTTCTTAGAGACTTGATGCTGAATGGGCACATAACACATTTTTTTGGATTTGTGTGTAAAGTTTTGAAAATGTGTATAAGCAGTTGAAAAAAAAAAACTACAGTACAGGAATGTAGCCTACATTCAGATATTGTAGATTTGTATGTGGTTATGATGTGTTCGCTCTGTTATTACTGAGGATATAGTTCCCCCTAGAGGACGTTTAGGTCACTTTTAGGAATTTTGTTTTTCTTCAGCATGTTTCTGTATAGCCCTAGATATAGCGTTGCATATAGCTGTTTTTGTCAGTTTGATAACCTCTGTGTATGTGTTCTTACAATGTGAATGAATTTGGCTTTGCTTTGCTTTAATTTCTTTACTTTGCCTTGGATCCTGTTCTTTCTACAAAATGTATGTTCCACCCATTCTCTTGTGATTTGCTCCAAATAAACCCAGTCTCACTGACAGATTTTCTCCCTCTGCTACCAATTACATTGCTCTTTACACCCCTTCTGTCTCTCACTATATCCACCCAGTAGGGGGGGATTTTCAGAACAGAGATGGACCCCTCCTGATGATAGGATAGAGAAAGATGTAGCTGCTTTGGCAGGTGGCCTTATCTGCTGTCTGCACGGTTTGTTATTGGGTAATCTACGCTGCCACTATCAATGAGATCAAACCTTAAGCTTTGGAAATGGTGCACAAGTTTGTGGCGCTGAAGCTAAAGAGATTCAAATACAGTGTTGTTTTGTTACAGGCTGAGGTCATAAAATGTGTCTGGACCTTTTCCTGGACCTTTTTGTTTGTGTTAAATGAGACAACATGTATACACTGAATCATTGAATACAATCTAATTAGCTTAAAACAATATAAATACAAACAACAAAATCAGCATCATAATACATATTTAACCTCCGTCCACATGTGCACAATCTATTGTGTTAACCCTATGAAGTCTGTATCATTTTTGATAGGCCTACATGAAGGCCTCTACAAATACAAAACTTTGCTTTTCTATGTATCTTTGGCCCTCTTGGGAGTTCATACATTTCAGCAAGTAAACAGCTTCTTCTTCTTCTTCTTCTTTTTGGTGTCAAATCTTTAGCGATTTCATAAATTAAATGGCAGAGTGACATTTATATTGTGTTAATTTCTCATCAGGATTTCTTCATTGTTACAGTTTTAGGCATATACACACTATGTAACATTGTTACATTTCTGTAAGGCACTGTCAGTTTTCTCATATATTTTTTGGGCAAAATGCAGGTTATTGTAGGCTAGCCTATATGGTGTGTTGACAAAATGCTTCCAGGCTGGAAGTTTGGTGACGGTGAAGGCGCCGCCTCCGTTCTGTTCTGTTATCCCTCCCTTTCTTCCATCCTCCGCTCACATTGCTCTTTCCTTCGGTGGGAAAATTCCTGCTGGAACATCCACGGTGGATTTGAACTCGGGAATTGTAGTGGAAAAGCAGAATTCTGCAAAACACGCCAGAGGATTTTCTCGCATGTTCTTCCTCATATTGTTCAGGTATGTGCACGTTCTAATTGCATGATCAGTGAGACGTATTGTTGTGAATTATCCAAACAGCGGTGTCGAGTGACATTCAACACGATATAAATGTGCTCGCAGACATCGTTGTATACACGCTGAACTTCCCAAATATACAGTTTACCCGTAAATTGCTACGCTGTTTACCTTGAAAGCCGACGTGTTGCTGTTACAAACAGTATCTTGTAACGTTGAGTCACGTCGTTGGAAATGTAGTATAGATCCTGTGTGAAAAAGAACTGTTGTGGAGGGCGAAGTAGAAAAGTTTCATCGTCGTTAGTCTTTTTATTGTTGTTTTTGAATCAGACTTAATAAATGCATTGTTTATTTGATCTTAAAAAAAGTGAGTGATAAGCTTAAAATTGATTGAATATAAGTTACAGTTGGACTATGTGGAACAAAGTCCACTTCCTATGCAAGCCATAGTCATTCATTCATGTTGAATGGCATGTTACAGACTTAAATGTAACCCAGTGACTCAAAGCCATTCAAATGTAGACTTTTGTGGGGTTGTGGATGTATGCTTTTCAGAAAGAATGCATCATTTATTTAGTTTCTTAAGGCCTGTAATGCAACTACCTCCCTCTGTCAAACTTACTGTAGGCCTACATAACTTTGTCACCAACTGGCTAATGACAGTTGAAAATAGGGCTTTTAAGACCACGACATCTGTTTTCCTCTGGTCTGGGTTGTCCCCTTTAACTCCCAGTTGTAAAAGAGGCAGGTGAAAAAGAAGAAGAAAAAACAGGGCTTCCTCTACACAAAAACAGTGTTAATTGGAGGTCACAAAAGTTCAATAATGCCACAGCAGTGCTCACTTTTTCCACACTCGAAATAGCAAATCTGTGACCGCAGAGAAGTACATTTTGGTGATATATCCCCTAATAGCTGTCTGAGGAGTTTATCCGACTAATTTATAGTTATCCAAGAATATTGATTTGCTTCCTAAAAACAACACGCATGCACCCGAAATGATGATTTGTAAATTATATGGCCTTTATTGTATGGTTGGGACTGAAGTTTCACATTTGTTTTTTTTTTCTCTCGTGTCTGTCTTCTTGTTTTTTTTCAACTTTTTTTAAAGGAATGTTCTAGAATCCCACATCTGGAGCACTCTAGGCACCCACAGATATAGTGATTTCTTCTTGCTCCTCTGCATCACTGCATTAAGGAGGAACAGTCAAGGCCACACTGAGCCTGGCCCTGTGGCCACCCTAACCACAACCATCCCAACTGCAATCGCAATGACCAGTTATGTTGTCAGGACCAGATTGAGTTTGAATATAGTTTGTCAGTTCCAAGGATGTTGGGCTTGGTGCATAAATGTCTCTCTGTCTTCGGATTTTTTTTTCAAAATAGTTAACAGAAAATTAACATTTTAGCATTGTTTTTATCATTCCAAACCTGCATTACTTTGTTCTTTGAAACAAATAATTTAATATTTTTACTTTAAACATATATTTATCATACAAGGCCAGTTTTGGTGATCATAGCTGTTAAACTCCAATAATTTACATTAAAAGCACCGTCAAAATATTCCATGCTGTATTTTCTAATATTTTTATATTACTGGTATTTGATCAAGCTATTTGATAGCTTTGTGTAACGAACAGATTCATGTCATTAATCAATGACAGTGTTCCCCTCCAGTGGGTTGTTAAAGGATTAGTTCACTTTTGAAAAAACTTAAGCTGATAATTTACTCACCCCCATGTCATCCAAGATGTCCATGTCTTTCTTTCTTCAGTCGAAAAGAAATTAAGGTTTTTGATGAAAACATTCCAGGATTTTTCTCCATATTATGCACTTTACTGGTAACCAAACGTTCAAGGTCCAAAAGACAGTTTCAGTGCAAACTGCTAACTGCAAACTGTTCAAAGTGTTTTAAACGATTCCAGACGATGAATAAGGGTCTTATCAAGTGAAACGATCGCTCATTTGAAAAAAAATAAATAACAAAGTTTAAGTTTTATAAGCTCAAATGGTTCCCTTGCTCTTTTCTTCGATTTGCGTTAGTGACTCTCCTATTCGATTTGCGTTAGTGACTCACCCCCGTGACTCATGTTCGAACTCGTTTATCAAAATGAACAAATCTTTTTTTCGTGTCAATTTGTTCATTTCATTCGTTGAATGAACCAAATGACACAAAAAAAGATTTGTTCATTTTGATAAACGAGTTCGAACAGGAGAGTCACGGGGGTGAGTAAATTATCAGAAAAAGTTTTTTTTAAAAGTGAACTACTCCTATAAGGCCACAACTGCTCTGACAGGATCAGTGATTTTTAAACAAGCAATTGAATCTACTGTAAATTGTGACATAGATTTTAATCTTGTACTCTGGATTCAACACACGTTGTGTGGACTATTTTAAATATTTTTTTGTCATTCTTGGTTCTTAACAGATGAATTACTATTTTATATTCTTATGCTATTTTGTCTAAATAAAATAAAATATATATTTTTAAATCAATAATTTTAAATGCTACAAGTGCATTTATGCATCACAGTATTATAATGTACATAATGAAAAAAAGATATACATTTTATTTCTTGCTAATGATTTACAAAAGACTCTTAAATGAACATTTGATGACGGCAAACATAATCTAAATGAAAAAATAAGGAACATGAGCCAATTAAATATCCAGTATCGGCAATATGGTACCACTACACAGTATTGTGTGCTTCCATGTTGAATATTTTACTGAAAAATAACAGCAGGCAAGTTTGAAACAATATGAGCATTAATAAATAATGGCAGAATTGTCATTTTGGGTGAGCTATTTCTTTAAGATCAAAACAGCACAGAAAACTGGCAGTGTTTGTGTATAAAGGAGATCTTTCTGTATACAGGTGTGTCAACGGCCTTCATCATCTTGATTTAATTGCACATCTTGTTTTGGTCTGGAGGTCAGACCTGCCAGACTCCCCCCTCCCTTTCAACTGTCAACCTGGTAGTGGTCAGCAGATGGTGGATTGCTTTGTGAAATACCTCCGTAAGCCACCAAGCCTCCCTCCTTCTCAAGGAATTCGCTTCACTGATGGTAGTGCTAGTACACCAAGCATGGAGGCAGCTAGCCAGACAGATGGAAGGTGAAAAAGCACTATTGCCCCTTATGCATATCTTTTCACTGAAAAGAGAGCAAATGTATTGTGAATGGTTGCTATGGCGACCTCGCATTTTCAGACGACTCGGACCCATCTGCTTGCAGGCAGCACGTAGACCGAGAAAGAGAGTGGCAGGGATTTTCTTATAGGGTTTTGTGTACGTGCTCGTGTTTGCTTTTTGATTGTGAGAAGCTGCTATCTGTCTAAGCTCACGTACGAAAACCACATCCTTATTTTCGTTTCAAGAGCAGTACTTTTTCACGTAGGGCAGCTAAATCAAACCGGTGTTTTTTTATGGTAAAATGTTTTGTATTGTTTTTATGTTATGGTCAGGTTTTCTTTGTCTAAGAGCTTTCGCAGAGACACAGCTTCTCTAGCTTACATGCTGAATTGACAGTGTACCTACAGTCATTGCTTGTTACAAGCATTCTGGTGGTCCACACCCATCCCCTAACCTCACTTTTAAAATCTCCTAGCTCCTTTTTTTTTCCTGGTTCCCAGACATCTCTCTTTCATGAGCTGTAATCGGTTGTGATAGTTTTGGAACGCTGGCTGTGACCGAAATGTTTCTGTTTCACACAGTTCAGGGATGTTTCTTGACAGAATGAAATGGCCTGGTCCTCCTAAATGATTGATTAATCTCTGAATGTGAAATACAAACTCCTTCATAGCAGATCTGCAGGACACCAAACTACGGTCTTCGAAGTAGGTTCCTACGATCTGACAGCCCTCCTGAGGTACCTCACACCCCCACCGTGATAATTACGGCCAACTCTTGAGGTCTGCGTGACCGCAGATCTTTTATTCGGTCTCTTGACAGTCTTTGGCATCAGATAAAGTTTCACATACCCTGGCTGTTTTATAAAGTCGAGTTGAGGGTCAGGATTAATTTTTGTGGAAGGTCCTAATTTGAAGTGGCAGCCAAGCTCATGATTAGCATTTGTGTGATGCACTGTGGTTTGGTGTGATTAATACTATTGTGCTGTTGAAGCCTAAAAAGGTTGTGAAAGTCAAGATGATTTTTTACACTTATGCTGCACTTTTTTTGTGTCTTTGATTTAAATTGACGTTTCTACCTGCAGAGGCAGCAGACACAATGCATGATTAGCACTTTTGAAAGTTTATTGGTTGGAAAACATCTGCTGTGCTAAGTCAGTTTTAAATGGCAGCATGGGCTTGCCTTTGGTCTAAAGTTAATGGTAGTATGTATTATTTCCAAAAAGTAAAGTATATTTTACATATTTGTGAAAGATATTAACAATTAATTCATGTTTATTATATTTTGGGGAGTCGCAACATTATAGGCAGTGAAACTTTAAAAAATATGATTATTCATTATGATATCAGGATTCTGGATGTGATCAAATTGAACACCATATTTTTTGTATGGGTTTTTCCGGCATTGGGCTTATTCATTGTCTGGAGCTTCATTTAAACAGTTAGCCAAACACATCTTTGAATGATTTCACTCATACATCCATGTGGTATTGTATATTTCAAGAGGTTAAATCTGTTCCATGGTGATTGATGTTTTTTTTTTTTTTTTCTCATACGAATAACTCCAAATAATGTGGATTAATTAAAGGGAAGAGCCTTAGAATTGTCTTTTTCCTTTATTAAATATCCACGGAATGGGAGGATAAGGTCTGTCAGCTCTAAATTTGATGCATGGGGTTTGGATTAGGATATTCGATAAGAAACACTGCATTCTTACATATTGTCGCCAGATACCTGGACTCAATATTTTTCTTTCTTTTTTTCCCCACCCTAATTTATGTGTGTGGAGAATAAATGTTCTATTCAGAATTGCCTCATTCATGCACGAAGAGTGTTCTGTCCTGTTATGAACCAGCACTCGAGTTAATTGCACCAATATTCATCCCTCATTACAACTTTATGCTCCATATCACTGGCGACGTCCTATATCCACTGATTCTGCATCAGTCTGCAAGCTATCCAGATAAGCACTGGGCAAGCATACTGTATTTGCGCACAGCTAATGTTTTTTCAGCCTTTTCTAAAGGTCCTGTTCTTTTGTCAGTTCTCCAGCTGTGTCTCTGGACTGTATATTAGGGTGGTGACCTCAGTGCTAAAGTTAAGCCTGGTCAAGACCACACTAGCTGTACACGTGGGAAAAGCAGTTGTTCATAGTTTTCATTTGTTTTACACGCAGCTCCTCACACATTCATCGGTTTCAAGTTCTCAATGTGACCTTTAAATTCATGTTAATGGGACAAAAAAAATAAATAAAGAGATTGCTGTCGTCTACCTGAATCTGTGTGTTGTATCGCAGGCATTCTTGATAAAGATCTTTGGCATTTTGAAGAAGTAGCTCAAGGAAGGAAGTCTGATAGAATAGGGTTGGAGTCGAAAGGATGTTGTCTCAGGGGCCCTTGACGACCCCCCCTTACTCTTCTTACTGTAGAAACAACTGTTCAGGCCAGCTTCACAGTGCTTATAAGTCACCTTTTGGCCCTGCAGCAGGGGCCATTCCAACTGGGAATAAATGCACTACATCATTGGATATTCTGTGCCTTCCTGTGGCCAATTAGCTTGCACCCCAGGCCCATAAGCAGTCTGCCAGATGCACCATAGCAGTGGTCTGTGGCTTTGAGAGGGAAGGGCTGTGGCACACAGTCTATGAGTGGTTATTAGAGAGGCCCCTCTTGCTCTTCATTCAGACTGGAACCGAAATCGGGCTCCTCAAAGACTGTTAAGCTAAAGAATTTGGACGTGCCTCGATAAAATATTGTCCAAACCATTCAGGCCACTACAGTTCCCACTTTAATAGAATAATTTACCCAAAAAATCTCTTGACTGACTTTCTTCTGTGGAACACAAAGGAAGATGTTTTGAAAAATGTCAGAGAAATTGAAGTCAGTGAGGTTCAAAACAACACCCTATTAACATTCATTACATGGATATTTTTTCAAAATTGTTTTCTACTGAAGAAAGGAAAAAAAAAACAGTTGAAATGTTCAAAATAGGCTATCTTTTGTGTTCCTCAGAATAAAGTCATACAGGTTTGGAACAACATGATGGTGAGTGAATTTTGGGAGAACTTTCCCTTTAAGATCAAATCAGAACTCGAAACCATTCATCTTGCAGACATTCTTTAATATTTTGCCAGATATTGAGTATGATTATCATTTATTCTTCAAGAGGGGATTGAAAGCTTCGGCCTTGACTTGAGGATATCTGGCATGGGACTGGCAGATATTGCACACACTCATAAATGTTAGATCACTTTTGTATTGTTCCGTTGTACCGCTGAGCATAGATGAGAAAACCATGACAAGGCTTTATTTTGTGTTGGCGTCAGCCCTAACTTTGATAGTTGTATTAGGAGTATCGTTCCTTTAGATACAATCATCTTTAAGTCCCCAAGGTGTCTTCATATTTCTTCAGTGTTTTTGAGTTTGAATTGACCAGCTGTCCTTTGAGATCACTGCTGCGTTTGCTTGGCAGTAAGGCACTTCGATTGTGATTCTCACTAAACTGGACCTCACGGGAGATGATTCATGTTTACTATCATGTGAGATTCAAAAAGACAAATAGTCTTTTTTTAAAAGTTTGGAAACTTGGTGATAACTTTTCCTCTTGGGAGCTCGCATCACACTCTCTGGTCTTGTAGTTTCTCTGTTAGGCCATGAGCTGAGATATTTAGTGCTTTCATGGTTAGTCACCGATGCAGTAACAGTCGTTGTTGATTAGTCATGTCGGCATACAGACATGAGTCTGGATTTTTTAAGTTGACTGGAAAATTGCATTTACATGCCTAATAGTTATTGCACGTATTATGTTTAATTAAAGTTCCTGTCCTAAATTCTAAAAAAAATTATAGACAAAGATACAAGATGGAATATGTTAAAGGGATAGTTCACCCATAAATGTACTGTCATATACTCTCATGTTACTCATACTTTTGTTTGACTTGTATGCACATTTTTTTAATGAAACATGAAAGATTTAGTCTTTGAAAGTCGATTCACAATTATGACACTAAAGACTTTCCCCATGATATTGATTGAATATATATGTTTTGATTCTTTATTGTTTAGTCACACTTTACAATAAGGCTCCATTATTTAATATTAGTTAATTCATTAGTTAACGAATTTTTTTTGCAACCTATTTCAATATCATGATAAAACAGTATACTGTGATTAAAAGCTTCAGCAATAGAGAAAACATGAAAATATGTTCATAATATATAGCAATTGTGTCTCTTCAGAAGACTTGAACTTAAACTGATCGATTCAACCAAAACGGTGATTTCAAAAAGTTCATAAAGTTTGTAAAATAAATCTCTTTATGAACTTTTTGAATCATCAGTGTTTTTGGGTGAATGGACTTTAAAGGGAGGGGAAAAAATTAAAATCTCTCAGGTTTGAAATGACATGAGGTAATAATTGATGATGGAATTTACTTTTTTGTGAACTATTCCTTTAAGAAGCAAAGAAAAAAACATTGCCAGTCTGAGAACAGTGGGAGAGGGTTTTCCTAGGATGTGTTGTCAGAAGTTGATGGACTTTGCTTATGTGCTCAATTGTTGAGTCTGTTTTGATGGTTTTACCGCCATAAACTTTCCATTGCCAATTGTGATGTGACCTCTAACCTGCTGCTTTTTGCCTGAACAATTAATCTGATTGGTCGGTAAACAGTCTGCCTTATGTTTTTTTTCATTTTCCACTTTGTATATTTAAACATAAAAGCGACTAGAAACAATGCGTTCCTTCTGTCTGAAATTAACATGCATTATGACTGTGTTTATAGCGCTCTGTCCTTTAATCAAAGGAAAGTATGTAAGAGAAATAGGGGTGTTCGTTTTCTTTCTGGCGGATAGGTTATCCTAATGGCTTTTGTGTTCTCTGGCTGAACCACAGACTGATTTAGATGATTTAGTCTCTTTTGTTTCTCCATTCACAACCAGAGCTCTCTTCAATGGTTGGATGCATTAAGAAACATGGAAGTTAATATACCTCCATATTATCCTTAAATAGCTTAATTGTCTCAATATGTCTGCAGTTAAAAAATTCTGTGTAGCATTACAATATTTATAGATCATGCAATATATAACAAATTTGAAGGTATTATTAGATCTTTACCAGCCACAGGCGTCAAATGGAGTCTTTTTATGTTGTGCGTGTGTGTGTGGTTGTGCTGCTGTGGTGTATCATGTTCCTCATCTGATCCTCATTAGAGCTGGGGAACACAAGGAGTTTGTCTGTGGGAACGTAGATGGTCTCATCCTCTCTGGATGTGTCTTAAGTTGCATTGTACCACCAAAGAAATGACTTGGACCCAAACAGATGACCT
Organism: Pimephales promelas; assembly: GCF_016745375.1. The sequence goes on from NW_024121988.1 coordinate 2,053,636, forward strand.
TTATAATCCATCTGCGTTGCTGTGAGTGTCAATTGTTGTCATTTTGTTTCATGAGATTGAAACAGTAAGAGGGGTCAAAAAGGGGTCCTTTTTCAATCCAGAGTCTTTGAATCCACATGGGTTCAGGAGGACAGAGCTGCTTCAGACCAGGATGTTGTTGAATAAAACATCTGTTATGTATTGGTTCAAAAATTGGTACCTAATTTTGCTCTATATCTATACCTTTGAAAGCTCAAAGCACAAATGCATACTTCTGAATCAGTATGATATAAGCACATTCCTAAGTTTAGGAAAATTCTGTCTTCATTTACTCACCCTCATGTTGTTCTGAACCTCTATAACTTACTTTCTTCGATGAAACATGAAAGATGATATTTTATCCATACAATAGAAATCAAAGGTAACCAAAATGGTTTGGCTACCAATATTACGCAAAATATCTTCTTCAGTGTTCCACTGAAGAAAGACACTCATGCAGGTTTGGATCGACATGAGGGTGAGCAAATGAAGACAGAATTTTCATTTTTGGTTGAACTATCCCTTTAAGGGGTTCACACTTGTATTTCGGTTCTCTTGGTTATTTAAGTCCGGTCCAAAAAGGAAAATGATACATTAGTCTAGGGATGTCACGGTGAGGACATTTTCACACCGTTAAATAGACAACACTGGTATTACCGAAAACACCAGGTGGGCATCAGGGAGCCGCTATCAATAGTGTATTGAAATCACGCTCTCGCTTTTTACTTAGAATTTACTGTGTTTTGGGAGCGGCAGTACTGCATATTTTACAAGATGATAAATCAATAATGCTTAGGATCTGTTGCACACCAAATCCTTCACCATCTCTTCATCATGCGATAAGTAAACTGCACTGTGCTGCGACTCTGACTGCAGGAGATCATGGTTCCGACAGCTGTACCGGACTGTAGGCAACATCACTCCAATCACAAGAAGAACGAGGTGTGGTTGAGCATTCTGTCTTTTTGACATCACATCCTGTTTTTGGATCATTTAGATGTCTTTTGTCCATGTTTCATTCATATTTAAGTCAAACTGCACCTGAGGTTGTTTGGAAGCAGACTGAGAGAGACCCTTATGAAAAGGAACTACACTAACAGAGCAATCACACTAGAGTTAGTTTTAGTCTAACCAAACCTGCCAAGTGTGAACACATCCTAATGCCTTGTTCACACTACAAGATTTTAAAACGTCGGACTGAACTGTGCGGTTCACACTACATGACTTGCTCTCAGTGAAATCAGGAGTGTTCAAGTTGTTGAGCTGTTCACATCACACAACACAACGTGATTGATCCACAACAGGAGGTAACGCACTACACGAGCTGACAACAACTCTGTCACCCAACGATTCTATCTTGTCTACAAACCACGTTTTATCAGGAAAAATCACGCGATAAGACGAACCGGAAAACAGCATGTGCGTCAATACCAAGCGAAGAAGAGAAGAACACAACACGTGAAAATCGACGTCAGACAGAAACTAGTGCTTCAAACTGTTTGCATGATGATTTGCTCTGAGAAAAAAAATGCAAAAAAAGAAAAAATAAGATATCAGAATGGGAGTTTATTCGCCCTGAAGGTTTACCCGGTGACCTCAACCCATGCCTTGCTCTGATTGGCTGGAGCTCATGACATCACTGAGGTTGAGTTGCGCAACAGCTCTGGATATCTAGCATGCTAGATATCTTTCTGGGCTCGGTGACGCGTCTGCGAGCGTCTTTGATGCGTTGTTGGCGCTTTCATACTAAAACAGATTGGCAAGCGTTCATCGTCCGCTTATCCCCCGCGATTTGCACGCGATAACACCCTGACCTGTCGGCGAGCTCAGCGATTTGCAAATCGGCCTTAAATCGGGCTTAAAATCCTGTAGTGTGAACTTGGCTTGGACCTTGTCTGAATATGGATTGTAGATGTATGCAAAGAGACCTCAGCAGTTTTGCTGCTAGAGTAAGCAGATAAATGATATCACCTCTCTCAGGCCCTCATTCTGAGGCAGATCCATCCTTTTGAATAAGTAATGGCCAACTGACACTGGTGCAGATCACCAGAAAGCCACCATCTTTGCAACTTGACTTCATCCTCCGGTGTTAAAAGAATTCTGTCTTCATTTACTCACTCTCATGTGATTCTAAACATTACTGACTTTCTTCTGTAGGAGTAGTTGCAGTAAAAAATGTGGTGTATGCATAGCCAACATACCATAATGGAGGCTATTTCCAAGGAGTAGCAGTAATAAGACATATGTACTGTAGTACGAAGTGACTTATGGCTCAAAATCAATAGTCAGCTCATTGTGTCGAATGGAAATCACTCGTCAGTCCAGTTAACTGTCAGCTGAGTGTAATTATGGTGTTCTCTGTCTGTGTCCATCACATCAGCTTCAGCACTTGCACTGCCGGAATGTAACAAGTTTAGCCCAAGGACAGGATCTAAGCCTCATGTGTTAATTATGCACAGTGTCCTCATCAGTCTGCATTTAGAAGTGTGGCATGCAGCAGGGGGCACATTTATAAACCTTATAAGCCTGGCTCATGAATATTTATTAATCGACATTGTGTGGTGCAAGCCAATTAGGATTATTGCTTACTGATTGTGCATTTGTATGTTTAGTCCACTGCTAGTATGACCATGCTTCACAGAGAGCTCACACAAATATGCACTGAAGAGCAGAGCCGGCTTCAGACCGCTTTTAGCAGGGGGGCATTTATTTTCAATGGGTGGGCACTAGGTAGGTATGGGGACTTTTTTTCCGACATTAGATATCCTATATTTATTATTGCTACTACCTTTTCTGTTAGCTATTAACATGAAGTAATGCAACCCACACAATAAACACATAAAACATTACACATTGTTGCAAGACGAGCGACTCAAAGAAATTTGATCAAGGGTTAAATAGGCCTATACAAAAAAAAAAAATTGCAAGACCGACTCTGACCACAGCTTTATAATAGCAAAGCTAACGAACATGTACACAATCTCTCACTGACAGAATAACCGTTTATATGCTATCTCAATGGCGGAAGTGAGAAAAAAAAAAAGCTAAGTTACTCATCTTTATTCTGCTATGTTCTACATAAGCATTTACATTCGTAGCCTTAAAAAAGCATCATGTAATTAACTTTAAATAAAACCTTTAACACCTTTAACAAATAAAAAACACCCACAACATACACAGATATTATTCTACAATTTCCATTTACAAGATAGGCTTAAACACCTGTTTCTCCACGGCGGGAGTGAGTGACATTTCAGGACAATGGGCAGCGCAAAAACTAGGCCAACTAAACTATTAGTTTCATCACGTGACAACACATTAGATAAATAGTACAGCCAGTTAGATAAATAGTACACTTACGACTCGGACTCGACTGTCTTTGGTCTCGGTCTCGACTACAACACTGCACGGTAGAAGCACCAAATACCAAAGCCGGGCTGTCGTTGTCTTGCTGTATGGGGTAATCGATGTGTAAGGAGAAACTGTGGTATTGAACCATTTTCAAATTTCCATTTTTGGAGAGTTTCATCTGTTTGCTTTGTTTTGAATGCAGGAAGCTCGCGCGGTCGCGCCAACTGAAAATCATTTCATTCAAGAATTAACGTGCGTGATTGGGGGGGCGGCAGGGGGGTTTCCTCACAGCGTCACACTGGTTTTTATGTTGGCTTTATTGTATTTTCAGCTAATGAGCCGTTTGTAGACATATATTTGTACTATTTCTCACTGAAATGTGAATTAAATTAAACTGATATTATTTTGTAAATTATATTATAATTTAATTTGGGGGGGCACAAAATACATTTGGGGGGGCATTGCCCCCTAATGCCCCCCCATAGCGCCGGCACTGCTGAAGAGTTTGAAAGGAACCGCCCATCTGCTGTCATGAGATAAAAAGGGGTGAAATTGACTTTATATAAGCACTTTTTTTTTTACTTTTTAGCGAAATTTACTTTTCGTCAGCAAAGATATTGCGATATTATCTCTAATATTCTCTCATCTCCAATTTTCTATGTATTGCCCAGCCCTTGTTGCTTCATTTAGTTAGGATTATTGCAGACACCATGGAGATCATCAGAAGATTTAAGTAATTGCCTGATTACATAAGCAGAAACTGTTTCTGACTTCGGCTGCAATTTGGTTTTAAGTTATTTTACAAGACATTAATCTCAGATTCATGCAATCTGCAAAAAAAATATCGTTCTGATGTTTCTGTGCATGCGCTATGTGTGGGTGTGTGTCAGTAGAGATCCACTTTTGGGACACGACAGTCGCGTGGTGTCACGATGCCTCCCCACATTTGTACTTTGATGGGCGTTCCTCAAGTTTACCACTATGGTTGTGGTTTCGAAACTTTCGAGCCAGCGGCCAGTCTAGAACAGAGGACCTGCGAGAGACTTCTACTTCTACTTTAGATAGTCGCGCCGCATTCAACGAAATTCATTTGCATAAAGATGGGCATCGGCCAGCTTTTTGACCTGCAGCATTTTTCCAAATGAAGCGCTGCCTTACCGGGATGCTTTGCGGGCACGTCATAGTCGCATGACGTCACCCATAGAAATAAAGCGGAGCATGGCGCGACAGAATTGTCGTACGGACAAGTGCATCTGCACCAACAGATAGACGCGTCTATCCAATAGAAGTAGAGCACATAGAGACTGGGGAAGTCTCTCGCGGGTCCCATTTGTTCTAGACATCCTACTACAAAAAAACACGGCCATAGCGGTACACCACGCGACAGTCATGCCGCAAAAGTGGATCTCTATTCTCTACCATGTTCGGTCGTTCGTGCGTGCATGCGTGTGTTGCGACAGCCTCCTGCTCACCAGACACATTCCTTTGACTGTTTTGACTTTTTTAATTTGGCCCCTTCAGCTCTCAGATGGAGCTCAGTTGAGATTTCACTGCAGTTTTTGCCTCATGGACTCCGTAGCGTTTGATCACCCAAACCAGTCTTACACTTTTATATGGTCATGACAAATGTGTTTGTAGTCTTAGGGATATGATTCATTACTTAGATTGTGTTTGATGGTGTCATTTAAGGTAGCCAATTTTCCGGTCTAGAGTGAGGAATTTCTTCTGACTTGTGTAGAGTTGTTTGATCTACTTTTAGTAAATGCCTTGAAGATCACTCTCAATCTCCATAATATTTTGCCTGAAGCTGCTTCATAGAAAGATGTGCCCGGGGTGTTTTTGGAAATGCATATTTCACTTCACTTTTAGTTTAGTGTTTTGAAAACTGTAGAGAACATGAGGATCTGCTTTGCTGTTAGAACCATTGATCTGTGTGGTCATGTAGCTGGATGTTTTCTTTGGTGTGTTACTTCAGTATATGTGTGTGGGTTTGAGTGCTATGTATATATGCATTTGTCATTGAGTCATTGTTCAGGAATGCACAGTGTGTCCTAAACTAGACTGATACCTGAAACCTGGAATCGCGGAGACCTGGAGTCTTTTGACAATGAGAAGGAGTCAAAATATGATGGGATTAATCTTTGCGGACAAGGTTGATGACTGAGAAATTATATAATCGGGGTGAGCATGTGTGGTAAAAATAAATGACGCAAGCGCTTTTGATTACCAACATTTTTGGGCAAGCAGTGCCATAGTATAAAACAAAATTGTTGGTTGGGGTCAAATGCAGTTTTTCTTTACATTTATTAGAAAAAGACAAGTACAGTAGGAAAAACTGATCTTTCTTGTGACAACTTAAATATTTCTGGGAGTTCACTGTGGAAATCAAATCACCAGTCTGATAAATTTACAGACTGGTGAGTGCTGGTTTTTTATTTAATTTCATTAAGAAATTGAATTTGTTAAATCAGGATGAAAAATACTGGTTTGTTTTTAGGTGTAAATTAGGCTAGGTTCTTGACTTGTTGGATTTTATTTTTAATTGAATACATTATTGAAATCCAGTTTTGCAGATTATATATTCTATTCTATTCTGTTCTGTTGTAAAACTGCTGATTGCAGGTTTCCTGTGAATTTGCACATGTCCTGCTAAAGCAGTATGGCACACTAGACTCTAAAATGGTCAAATTGGCTTCAAAGTGGCTTCAAAGTAAAACCCCTTGTAAGTGTGAATCACCACTGAGATTTATCTGCTTAAATTTGCTTATGTTGGTGATCCTGGTCTAGTGCCGCTTCAATGGTTTGGACTTTTTATGTATGTTTGCATTGTGACCAAGTTCTGTAAACACTAGAGGGGAATTTTGTTTGATTCTTCAAGAGCAATTTGGGTCTAGGTTTTGTAATCCATGGGTTCCATGCAAAGCTTTGTTTACTGCATGGTTTTCCCCCTGAAAATGCATGCTAAAGTTTGATGTTTGCAGATTTTTTTTTTTTGGCTGGCTTGCTTTGAAAGCTGAATGTTAAATTAAATCATATGGCATATGTAGATGAGAGAAATTGAAAAACACGCTGCATGTGCTATGAAATTAAACCAAAAAAGCAGGTTCTACTGTAGCGTTATGACCCCATTACAATTTCTTAACTGACTTGCTTTTCTTCAAAAATATATTTGCATGTTTATGTAAACCCAGCTTCATCACAGATGTTGCAGCAACAATAATTGGTGAGTAAATGATTTTGAATTTCATTGTAGAGTTGTAGTCTACATTCCCTCTCTTGCTGCAAAACACATCTTCTAATGGGGGAAATTCACATCCAGACCCCTTTAGAGCTGTCCAGATCTCTGCTTTGTTTCACAATCACATGAATCATGAGGATATTTGCTATTAAGAGCACGACTACATCTGTGGCAGCCACAATCCCACTGTGGCACAATAGTCTTTTTGTTCAGAGCAAATTGATGAACTGGCAGCCAAGTATTGGATTTTTTACTTACAAGTGTCCACACCTGATATATATTTAGGACATGTGAAACTGGCTGGCCATCTTTTGGAGGTACATTCATTATAGGAAAGGGCATTTGATGGCTAGATGGAGAATATTGGCTTTTAGCTTTTGCTTTGAATTTAGGTTGGCAAAGAAGGGTGAAGTTTCTGTAGTGTCACAGTGCAATTCTCAGGATTGAAGCAAGGATTATAGCTAGCATTAGTGCAGTCACTGTGGATCTCAAACTTCAAGCCAACACACACACACAATTGTAGACAACAATATTTGAAAGCCCTGCCTCACAATTTTTAACCAATATGTTAGAGCTTGGCATTACAAGAAAGATTATATGCACAAAAAAAGCTAAAAGATGGATAAGTGAGCATCCAGGCAATTCTGTATTTGACATACAATCAGATATTATATAAAGCACCAAAATGTGCAATAATACAATACTGACATTCAAAAATGGACTAAAATAATGGACTATAAGCCCTTTCCAATTTTGAGTTAAAACTATTGTTTTACTACATTATATTGCATGCACATTGGTTGTAAAGAATAGCCAAATAATAAGCCATGTCTTTGGGCCCCGGCCCCCTGGTTGAGAACCATTGCATTAGCACAAATGTGTTCTTTTGGAACTGAAGAGAAGCTTGCCGAGTATGTTAAGGGGTTTTAAACTATGGCATGTTTATAGCTATGTGTTTAAAGATTAACTGGTTAAATGACATGGACATTTGTGGATAACTCTGGCACCAAGTTCTAACTTTTGTTTTTGATTGCATACTTGCATAGAGTATGTTTCTGACCTTATGACTGACATTTAGCTCTAAACTGTTATTTACATTTTACATTTACATTTATTCATTTAGCTGACGCTTTTATCCAAAGCGACTTAAAATTGCTATATATGTCAGAGGTTGCACGCCTTGCTCAGGGACACATTGGTGTCTCACAGTGGATTCGAACCCGGGTCTCTCACACCAAAGGCATGTGTCTTATCCTCCATCTTCACCCATTTGTTTGAATTTGTTATGAATTTTTTATGAGCTTTGAAACAGTCAGAATTTATTTAATCAAATAAGTAATCAAGTATATTAAAGTGTAACCTAACCACTGAAGGTTAGAAAAGAGCGATACACCAGATAGTGTAATGCTGTTTAGGTGGAGTAAAGGGATAGACTAGGCTATATGATTAACCCTGGCTCACAGCCATTTGTAATGAAGCTGTGAATTAAAATGAAAGTGTCACCTCCAAAATGACTTCTGAAAACAAATGCCGCATCAGTTCATCAAACCATGAAATTGGCTTTTATGGGCGTAATGTGGGAAGTGATACAGATAACATAAAAGAAGTAGAGGCGAGGTCAAAGAGAAATCTTGGCAATGAGATTGAGGACGGGAAGATTTATAGTGGGAAATTTGACTAGAGATGGACTGAAGAGAATATAGATCTCTGAACAGGCCCGCTAAAAGACCGTTTCGGAAGAAACATGATTTGTGTTTTCCCCCTCTCATTTGAGCAAACAAGAAAGAGCTCATTTGGTTGAATCAGTTGAAATGATGTTCTGTCGTGCTGATGACTTAACACCCTTGAACTCTGTCAATGATGAGTCTGATGTTGTCTTTGCATACAGAACCTGTGATCTTGAGAAATTGTGGTTTTGTCACCTTCAGTGACGCTGAAAAGAAAACGGATGGTGTGATGACTTTTTTTTTTTTTTTACAAAGGTGTGATTGTACACATTTTGGTAGCCTACATTTTTCCTAAATAACCTGCTTAATTGTTTAATAAAATCAGCTATCATATGGTTAATGGAAATTTTAGTTATTAATTTAATATATTAAATTAGATTTTTACTAAAGGCATTAGAAAATTAGTTAAGCATGCTGTGCGCATCCTTTCATATTACTATTACACACTATACAGAAAGTATTGCTCAAGTTGTTTTGTTTCCATTAAACGTTTGGATCATAATTGTAGAAATTTTGAAAAGCGCAATGATCATTCATGTCATATGACAATTGCAGGGTTTATTCTATATTTGACAAACATTAGGTTGTGTGGTTTTATAGAGAGTATCTGGCCAATATGATTTTCATGTCAAACGTGTTTCTTCTTGATCTGAAACCACACTGCATAGCATTAATTTGAACTTCCTGCCAGAGATCAGCAATTTTGCAATGATCAGTGATCAATAGTTAAAGAGCATTTTAATTACGTTATAGACCCATTCGGTTGTAAAATAGTTTTTTTAAATTTAAAGTTCATCCACTTTTTTTGTCTTCTCTCTATAGTTCATCTAAACTGAATATTTTTTGATGGCAGCATGCTTTCCTAAATCTTTATTTCTGGGGGGTATTGGCCTTGAAATTTCAGATCGCTCTCTTTCCCTGCACTTTCAGTTTTTAGTCTGTAGCTATTTCATGGATCATATGGTTGCAGAAATGTAGCATTGCCTTCCTCACTGTGAAGAAAGACTGATCTGCTCATGTTAATGGAAAACTGCCTCAGTGGAGCCGACCAAAGTCACATGGTCAAGCTGGAGGAAGCGTTTCGTCACGGGTCTGAGACTGGGGACACAGTGAAACTTGAACACAAAACGGGCGTTAAACTACAGCCATTTGTTTGTTTATAGCCTGGTTCTGATCAGCACAGAAATTCTCAATTGATCGGTTAGATCCCCTAGAGACAGCAGATTAAATGGGATTAATTTGACACACTGAGTATGGTACAAATTAATCTCCAGTAGTGTTTTACTTTGCACTGAACTGCATTTCCCTGTCCCAGCGCACATGTAGATAACATTTCTCTGCATGTCTGACTCCACACACAGTGTTTTTGCCCTCTTGCCTTCCCAGGATGTTTGTAAATCAAGCATCCTGTGTTTTAACCCTGTGTGCTGTGGATGAGCAAGAGACCTGGAACGGCATAAACAAAGAGAGTGGACAGACAGACTTGATCTGTACGTAGTATATTTCATCAGTGGCAGGAGGAATCCCATTCAGTAGTGAAATGTCCTCTGCCATCTGCCCCTTTCACAAAGACTTTCCCTCTTTCCCCTCCTCCAACTGTCTTTTCCTCCCTTTCCTCTCCCATTTCCTCTCTGTCTTCCTCGACTCTTTGCCCTCTGCCACAGCTTCCTTTCATACCTTTCCTCCCTTACTTTGACTGTCTGCATTATTCAGTCTGGCTTGGATTATTCCAGTCCATTTACATTTTACATTTTCCAGGATCCTTATCGCACACATGAATCTGTCGGCATTTAACATCTGATCCTTATTTAACCGCATCAATGTACACATACTCCATACAATCGGCACTATAAGACTGAGCACCATTAGCCGTGGTAAAAATAAAAGAACTCAGTCCTTGGCTCAGTCATTTACTTTGTTTTCATGCATGTGTGTGTGGAATTTGGGGTGTCATTAACAATACATTAGTTTGTCAAAGGATATAGGCTACATTATACACATGCACTTTTACATTGTAGTCTTCTAATAGCTTAAAAAACAAGACCATATTTTGGCCATGCTGAGGATACAGGGAGTGTGGCATTAGTTTGTCCTGTCATGTTGGTGGCTGTTCAGAATGATGGATTAGTTTTAATCGTGGACATTGAACCCTGAGGACAAACTGCACAATGTGAGGTTCAGCCAGATTGCTTAGTTTCAGAAAGACAGAGTAAATGTATATTAGCCCAGGTCTACTTCTTGTATAGTGTACTAGGCAAGTCAGTGATTAGGTAAGTCAATCCTTTAAAATCTAAATTAATACACACATCCATGTTTCATGTTCCTAGTAATGCCGTCCTTGTTGGTTTAGTTTGGTTTTTGTAAAAACTTGAACAATTTTCAAGAAAAGTTTTGATTCAATTAATCTAAAATGTCATGTTGTGTACTCACCCCAATGCCATCCAAGATGTTCATGTCTTTCTTCACTGGAAAATAAATTTTGTCTTTTGAGGAAAACATTTCAGGATTTTTCTCCACGCAATGGACTTCAATTGCAACCAACGTTTTGGAGTCCAAATCAATGGAGTTTTAAATGTCTATTAAGTGCTTCAAAGGGTTCTGCACGTTCCCAGCTAAGGAATAACTGTTAGGGTATTTTCTAGCAAATCGATCAGTGATTTTCTAAAAAAACAAACAAAAAACATTTCTATTCTTTTTAACCACAATTGTTCGTCTTGTGCTGGTCTGCGACGTGCCAGGAATTACGCCACCGCGTTTAACTACTTTTAGTGGTTAAAAACTATATAAATGTTTTTTTTTAATCTATAACTGTGTTAAAAACAGTCAGGTAGATAGCTACAAGTATTAAATGCAGTTAAATTTCAAAGTAACTTCCAATTTCACACACTAGAGTTGTGTGGGGTGGGGGTAAATTTAGCATGACCTACTGTGACATCACAATCACGTTGCATTGTGGTCTATGGATCTGTCTGAAGTGTACATGTTGAGTAGACTTGCTCCCTTGGTCAAAATCTTGGAGTCGAGGGTCTGTCCAAATAAACTTCCCTCGTCCACTTGACGAAGTTGAACACATTTCAAAGTGGCGGTGGGGATTCCCCTGAGAGGAAGCGCTTAGGGAAGTGTGTGCGAGTTAAACGCAGCTTTAGTAGTGTTAAATATTCTTTCATCATTATGGACTACTCTGCAGCTTTGTCCTCACATCGCCCCCTGCTGTATGGATGATGAATAAGCCATTGTGCAGTAACTGCTTGTATAAATCCTGTGCTATTTGGAGGATTTCAGTCATTTTTGTGCTGTAGGCAAAAACATCTCCCTTCATTAAACCCACTGAAGTGAATGATTGTGTCAGTTTTCATGGACTCCCCCATGGCAATTTTCACAGTGATTGTTTCATTGTCTTATTTAATGGAAGAAGGCAGAAGTCTGATTAATTTGAAAATGGAGAGACTTATGTACAGGAAAATGACTGTTTGCATTTCATCAATTGTTGTGCTTTAACTGATAAATTGACAAGTATGGTGATGTATGTATGCTCAGGCCTATGCCTTCCCCACAGGACTGACTGTACTGTAATCATACTGTGAAATCACAAGTTCAGGCATAATCCTGTCTTGTCCCGTCAGTATTCTTCCCTTTCTGCATGGTATGTGTCTTGACTTTTCATCACCTTCTGTCTTTATCCTAGTTTTGCTTCCTGTTTGTCCTCCCCATTTTAGTGTCTTGGATACAATTTTGTTTGGAAAGCTTGGAATCTGTTTCAAAACAATAAAAAAGGTAATTGAGAGAGAACGTTTTTAATAATGATTAAAGTTACATTATGAGATTTGAGAAGTCGGTATTTCAACAAAGGCAGAACTTAAGGCAGCTTATACCATTTGGCAGAAACAGGCTTCCAATACAACCTTCTTCCCTATAGCTACTCAACTCACTTGTTCAGTGTTTTGCATGAGTGAAATCTTGTTCTGGTTGATGCATGGTTGCAGACCTGACCTCAAAATCATAATCTGCTCATGCAGGATTTTAAGTGTCGTTTCATGCCTCGTTGAATGAGATGATGAAGAGATTACCATCTTAATGCTTAACACCCTTAAATGAGCACTTCCCTCTGACATATCACCAGTTCTCTGTCTCTCTATTCGGCTGCTTTTATTTAATATTTTCTGTATTACATGCTACTCTATATGTAAGTCCTTAACTCCCCGATCCATTAAATTCCTCTTGGGATACTAGCTTTGATCGTGTTACTAGTGATTATTTTCACAAGAGGCCCCTGCAAGTATGTGACAGGCTTAGCTGACCCCCAAATTAACCTTTTCCTGATGTCCCACCAAGTCAGTGAATTGACATCTGTCACATCTGTTGTAACTCTTTCTATGAATGTCAGGGCTGTTTTGTTATTGTGCATGTGGGTGAATTCGAGATTTTATTATTATTAATTCGTCTAATTTCGTCTAATTCGTCTGATATTTGATATTGAGTTGTGCAGTTTACTTCGAAATCTGTAGAAAAACTCAAAATGAATATCCTTTTTTTTTCATTCTGTAGGTTATTAAAGGAGCATTTCACCCATTTCAACAATAATCTTTATTGAAAGTGGGTCATATTTGTAGTTGAAATGTAAAAGAAATTTTGAATTTGATGCCCTCTTGACCAAGAAAAGACAGAAAATAGCTTTAGGGGCGCCTTTGTATGTAAGGCTACGTTCACACTGCAGGCTGAAACGACCTAATTCCGATTTTTTTTGCCCCTATGCGACCTGTATCTGATTTTTTCATGACAGTCAACGACAGAGATCCGATCTTTTCAAATGCGACCCAGGCCACTTGGGTATGTGGTCCAAATCCGATATGTATCCGATCTTTTGAAATGCGACTTCAATCTGAACGGCCAGGTCACATATATCCGACCCGCACGTCATTGCACGCACAATACACGCTAACTCCAACGCGTTTCTGCACTGTTATGGGCCGCTGCAGACGTGTCTCTTCCCCAGTGTTGTGCCTGAACGCGTTCATATACTGTATTACTGCCTGATGAACATTACTGTGAACGCGTTCATTCTGGTGTCTGTGAACGTGCGCTCTCTCTCAGTATAACTTTGTACATAGGGTGCCAGATTGATTTCTATAGAGCCTTCCAGGCGAAAACCTGGTTAAAACACATGTAAACATGCTTCAAAATGTAGCGAAAAAACACCCAATCTGGCAACACCAGCCACCAGTGTCGCACCGCGGCCGCAGGTGACAAAGCAAGGAGCGCCGAGAACGTGCACTATCAATTAAACGGGGTTTATGACGAGCCTCGGTGAGGATCGGAAAAATCTTACATTTATGTGCAAACTTTGCCCGTCGATAAAATAATTGTTGTCTGTGTTTGTATATGGGCTGTGGCAATAATAATAATAAAACAAAAGCCCGCAACATATGGAAAAAAAGGACTATTCCGCAAAAAACAAGTGACGTCGTTGACCGTTGATTAATCTTCTGCGTATGCGGGTCACTTCTGGGTCATTTCACGTTCACACAGGAGATGACAAAAGGTCGCATTTAATTGGAAATGTGAACGGCCTTGCAAAAAAATCGAATTTTTTCAAAAAATCGTAATTGAGCATTAAGCCCTGCAGTGTGAACGTAGCCTAAGACAACAACTCCCACAATGCACCACATTGCACAGCTCCGCAAGCCACTCCGACTAATCCAGAACAGCGCAATCATCAGACGGACTCTATCTGTGTGTGTAGTGCAATGCGAGAGCACGGGCACCAGTAGTCCGCCCAGTTCGAGCCAGTCCGGGCTCCTCGTCCGCAACAGGCAGCCGCCTCCTGTTCCTCCATCAGCCTCAGCTGCTCTTCACTATATTGCGGCTCGTATTTGCGGCTCCAATATCATGTTTAGTTTCTTCCATCATTGTCGTTACTTCCTATCTCCACAGTGCTTGATTTCTTAGCTTCCAAACAAGATGGCTGAGGCCACCCTTAAAAATATTCTTGTTTGCCGTAACCCGACCGACCCTGTCAATTTAGGGCCGACCCAATTTTTTATTTTTTTTTCCCTTTTAGTCCGACCGACTTGCCGGTTGTAACTTGCGTTCAGACCGACCGATTTTTTTTTTTTTTTTTTTTTTACTCTTCAAACGACTAATTCAAATTCCATAAAATGATATTTTAGTTAGTATTGTGAAAGTTGCTTATGTCTACAAACGTAGGCTACGTTCTTTCTTTTAAATAAAAACCCGTGGCGTCATAGTCATCTGATTATATTTACACGATTGGTTTACCCGTGTCACAATGTCTATAAGGCTTATACGTTCGCTTCGTTTCATTCAGTGTTCCCGCTTGGTAAACCCGGTATTAAATGGGCTGAATATCATCCATTTCTATATATAATAATAATATTAAACAATTAATTTTGTCTGATGCAATTTTGCTATTCCCAGTCCAGAAGAGAGAGCGATCTCTCACCCGGAGCCACAGCGCGAACAACATGACAGCCCTGCTTAATGAGTGACAATGAGGACAGAACGTGGTTACCTACACTTTAGATCTGGGATATTATTCTAATTGTATTTTAGATTTCCGCTTTCAAAGATTAGGCTATAAAAAGATATTTGAGATGAAACCATTACAGACGCATTCTGTCTATAGCGCAACTTCCTTCCCTTCACAGCGTTGCGCTGTCATTTCTTCCTAAAACCCAAACGTACCGTCAGAATCAGCACGATCGGTAATTGTTGTAAAATGCAGTCTGTACTGTTGCTAAACTGCGTACGGGTTCAATAATTAAAAGAGCTATTAAAAGCACAAAAGTCTGCGCAAGAGACGCTGTTCACAAGGTGATGCGTGCTCCGAAATGCACTGCAACGAGACAAGAAAAGTAGGCTATAGCCTCATTTTGGGCTTCATGTGCGCAGCTAAACTATCAAATATACATAAAATCTAAAATGACCTGCTCTGAGATTCATTTAAACACAGTTTATGTCTTAAATGGATGTGAATAGTTGGGAGGCTATGGTGGTGCATCAGTCATCTGTTAGATCCGCACTCGGTCTTAAAGGGGCAGTAGTCTAATAAACATGTGACGATTGAGCCAGTAATGGGAATCAAACACAACAAAAGGCAGAGAAAAATCACTCGCAGCTCTTGAATTATTAACTTAAACTTTAATAAGCATTAATCTAACTATGATAAACCATGCAGTGTCATTTTACATTTGATTTACTAAATTAAATTTCTTTTCAGACAGCGCAACACACTTAACTGAAAAGTAGCTAATTTTAGACCTTTCTGAAATTAAAGCACTGTGTATATAGGCTAATTTGTATCTTTGTTTAATTGTATTCTTTGTTTCACCATGTGTTTGTACTTGTTTTTGCTTATATCTCATGTATTTGGGGAAAAAAAAGCCTGCACACTGCTGCATAACAAATACAGTAGATATTTATTCATTTTGTGACTGGCCTAAAAACGTAACCGGTTGTAGGTTGCAATAACACCTAGTGGTGGATGCACAGTTTGAAGACCCAGTCAGTGACGTCACAGTATGCAATTAAAAAAAAAAAAAATTCATGATCACCATGACCAAAATTTTACTTTTTTTTTTACACTGAATCCTGGAAAAAAAAAAAATATAGACCTACCTACCGACCCTTTTTTTAAAAAAAATTGCTGTTACTGCAAACCAAAATATTTTTAAGGATGGCCTGATATTGATTTCAGCATCTGCAAGTGGAGTCCCACCCACTGATCTGTAATAGGCCTGTAGCGTGAGTGGGTCCCACACCCTGGAAAAAGGATGAGCTAGTGTTTGTAGTCTCAACCTTTACACAAAGAAATGGGACTTCCTGCTTTTTATGACACAAAATGACGATTTTTACGTCATTAAAAGCTGGAAGTGGAACACTATGATTTCTCCCATCTCAGGGGAAAATAAGGGAATAAACCATG
Organism: Pimephales promelas; assembly: GCF_016745375.1. The sequence continues at coordinate 2,069,912 of NW_024121988.1, forward strand.
ACCATTCAAAAATATGACTTGGTTTCTAAAGATGCAAAGCTTAATAGAAATGGGTGAAGGGTCCCTTTAATGTTGTGATGCCTAAATTCCCTTTTAAAATGGTTGATTTTTATTTATTTTTTTATTAGAAATGTTTTATTGGCCTTAACATAATAATAATAATAAAAAAGAAGGAAAAACTCAATGTTCACCTGTTGATGCTCTCAGATGTTATCTGTTCTTTAGAGAAATTTGTTTCACTATAAAGGTGTCCAAGTAAATTTCTGTTCCAGACGTAAAATATGGAGACACCATATGTTACCCATTTCTCAGACAAAATGTATTAACCACAGATGACCCCAGTATTATGCATGACCTGCCGATTTCATGCATATAGTAATGTGTGTGTGTGTGTGTGTATGGTTGCTACAAAATGTGTTCACATTTTAAAGCTGCAGTCTGTTGCATTTTTTGGGTTAAAAATGATTCAGTGACATATTTGAGAAAATTCCTAACCAGCCGGTGTTCACTCTCTGCTTGCCTTATAGCTCGATTCAAAGCGGTCAGCTTGTAATAATGTTTTTAATTCCAGTGGTACTGGTGAATTTCCGCGGGAGATTCGAGCACGTCTTTGCGTCATTACGTCACATCTGTACACATAAAGAAGGAGTCTTGGCTAGTAGGCTATATTGCGTGAGGATGTTGGAGGTGGAGATTTGCAGTATAACATTTTCTCACAGCACTTCATAGAATTAAACTTATCAATGTAACTTTAAACTGAATTATTACATTTTTTTCTGCAAACAGTGTTTGTTTTATTTAAACAGAAACCTATATCCTAGCCGCTCGATTAATCGTTAAAAGATCTTGTGATCTTGAATGAAACACCCACACAATCTTATTTCTAAATGATGACGATTCAAATATGTCCATCATAAACCTTTGATAAAATCATACCGGAACATTCAAATCTGTGTTCATGCTCTGCAGACCCAAAGAGAGCAGTTGTCATGTACGTCTTTTCAGCTACATGGTATCATTATTTCTGTGGTGCAATAATTCAATTTAACACCTGATTTCTACGTAGCGGTCAAAATAAAATAGATTCCGCTTCAAATAACGACTGCATCTACATTGTTACACCTGTCCAGTAGGTAGCGACAAGTGACTTAAAAAAAACAACAACTATTTGTCATGGAATCGATTCAAGAGATTCATTCAAAATCACTGATTTATCCAGTAGGCCTAATGAAACAAATGAAGCATTTACAGTATGAGAAAGTCATTAAATCATTCATTAATTCAAACCAATAAAAAAAACAATTACAATTATTATACATAACAATTATTTTAACATGTTTAAATAGACTGCCATTTAGAATCATGGGATAATCGTGCTCTCAATTTGAAACAAAAAACATCCAGAATCATGCCTCTATACTATATGCTGAAGAAATGTCAAACCATATGAATATTCATTTCAAGATTATATAGGTGCAGAAATTAGGGATGCACCGATCCACATTTTTTCACTTCCGATCCGATCCCGATACCCGACTTTGGATATCGGCCGATACCGATACTTTTCCGATACCAGAGCTGTGTTTGCTTTAATATTATTTATCATTATTGTTGATTTTATATGATGTTGAAATAAACTCCTCTCTACAGGCAAGGATGATATGTGCGTATGTATGTCAGTATATATATTAAACAATAGATAGACAATTAAACAAAGATACACATTATACAGGCCTACACAGTGCTTTAATTTCAGGAAGGTCTACTAACATTATTCAGGTATGGTCTAAAAAGAATTATAATAAAGTAATCAAAAGTAAAATAGCACTGCAAAGCTTACCATAGATAGATTTATGCTTATTAGAGCTGAAGTAATTCATTCAAGAGCTGTGAGTGATTTTCTCTTTGCCTTTTGTTGTTTGACTCTCAGTAATGTCGCAATCGTCACAATACTGCTGCCCCTTTAAGAACGAGTTCAGATTTCATATCTACTGATGCACCTTATTTTTTCCCCAACTACTTCCATAACTACGTTCATTTTAGACATAAACGGTTTAAGTGTTAATCTCCAAGCCGGTCGGTTTGACATTTTTCTTGTGCAGGCTACATTTGATCGTTTAGACGCGCATATGAAGCCCAGATTATAATTTGCTTGTCTTGTTGCAGTCTGTTTCGGAGCGCGCGCGCATTGGGAACAGCATTTCTTGCGCAAATTTTGTGCTTTTAATAGCTCTCTTTATTATTAAAAGTGTCCCGCAATTTAGCAACAGCAGAGCCTGCATTTTACAACAGATCGTGCTGATTCTGTCTTTAAGTTTTAGTATTAAGGAGAAATGACAGCGCACCGCCGCGATGGGAAGAAAGTTGGCTAGACAGAATGCGGCTATTGTTTTTAATGGTTTTTTACCTCAATATATTCTTTAATCTTTGGAAATCAGACTAATATCATAGATATAACCAGGCTACGTTTCCTCTGTCGTCACTCATTAAGCAGGGCTGTCGTGTTGTGCGTGCTGTGGGACTGCGTGAGAGATCTCTCTCTTTCTCTTCTGGACTGCGAATTGCAAACATGCATCACAGACAAATAGTTTAATTAATAGGGCTTTGCAAACATTGCATTTTGCGGTCTTGCTCTGCTGCGGTGTTTCCAGTGTGAAGTATTTCCACACAGCGAACATGTTGGTAGCTCAATCCTATCCTGCTAGCTGGCTGCAAACTGCGGAATGGATTTTCTGAGTGGGGGTCTGTGTGTCTCATTGAGCCCTATTTTTTACAGTCTATGATTGAGCTGCACCTCCGTTCAGAATATCCATTCCACAGTTTGCAGCCAGCTAGCAGATTAGCAGGCTCGGGGAATCCCTTTTGCAGTCATTTCAGCAGACAACGTTAAAGCGCAGACATGGATCATAAATATCGGATTTCTCCGCAGGTTGGATCGGAAAAATCCGATACGTGAATTACGCTGGTATCGGTCCCGATACCGATACTGGATCGGATCGGCCCCATCCCTAGCAGAAATGATTAAACACTGATTGAAAATAAATTATTCTCAACTAATGCACGTTTGATCAGCAGTATTAGACTTATTTTATGATATTTTACTGGTATTGATTGATGTAACAAGCAGTTTAGTCAGTCTGTGCATGTGTAGATGAAGTAGATGCCCATCCACCAGCTCTGTGATGCTGAAATCTCGACAGCAGACACGCCTGGAGTGGCGATAGTTGTTACTGTTTTATTGTGTGACATTTTTGGCTTGTCTACCAGTTTCTGGTGTGTGAATCATTTGTATTTAATCGGCCGTGTCCCAGTGTGAGATAATGACAAGCTTGAGAAAGAAAGCTAAACCTGTTTACACTTTCTTTCATTTCTCTATAAACTTGTGTTGAGAAAATACTGAGTTTCTTTTGATTTTACAGGACATTTATTGTGCTGTCTTACTGAATCACTAACTGTTAAACTCAGTTAAAAAGTTAGAGAGCAGAGCAGAGAAATGTTGCAGTAAATGGATGCGTCTGTTTTTCTTTTTCTTCCAGTATTATGAGTATGTCTGCTTGCGGTATGGGTTACGTTCAGTGGCCCCAGCTGGCTGAAAATTTGGTCTTAAATTAGGTTCTTTTATTAAACCAGAATATTTAAAGCTTATGACTTAATGTTTTATAATACTACGTATAATTCGTATGCCCTAAAGAATCAGTTTGACAGTTTCTCTTAGAGTATATCAATGGTATATCGTATGCATTTATCATCTGTTTACAATATCGAAACAGTTTGGCTGTCTGCAACTTTTCTGCAAGCTTTATTAGCTGTGAAGACAAGCAGTTTTGTAAGACTTGCTTATTTACACTTGGCAAGAACGCTTTCAACCAAGACAGCGGAAGATCTTTTATCAAGATCGTCTGCTCTAATGTGGAACACAAAATGATTGTTGTCACTTTCACAGTCTGCGGTCGGAGACCACACGCGCTAGCTGCGCTACAAACAGACAAACTTCCTCCTCCTTTTGGGGCAAATTCTTCTGAAAACCACAAGGATCACAGGTTACAGCCAAGGTGTGCTTTCACTCTTAGAACACTGAAATTTATGTTAACGGATGCTGTGCTCATAATACTCCCTTCTCTTAGATATTGTAGCCCTCAATCAGGTCATGGGGTCTATACGACCCCAATCGACTTTTACTTAATAAAAAATGGCAAAAAAGGTTCCCTTTATCTCAGTGGAATAAGATTTTGTGACTTTTCATACATTATCTATCTATACACAAACAAAAACTGGGCTTGATTCAGTTGTTCTGAGGGTATTTAAAAAAATGTTTACACTTCTGGTTTTCGGGGTCAATATGACCCCACATTGAAATGAATGGGAAATGTGAAAAAAAAACTCAATTTTCTTCATGTGTGAAAAAAATAATAAAAATTTCGCCATAAATCTGAAAATTTTTACACAGAAATGAAGGGCTAGTACTAGAGCATAAATGCAATGTATCATAAAAAAATATTTCATATGCAAGCTAATGGTGTAGTTGAGGAATTGTGTGGTATATGGATACAAAAGTACTTTAATTCTCCAAAAACACAGCATTAATTAATAGATGAGAAGTAAACAAAAAAAAATCTATATTATTTGTATGATTAAAAATGTATATTTTTTGTACAATTACTCAATCAATCGTTGTGGTCGTATAGACCCCGAAGCCCAAAAGTGTAAACAGGAAACGAAGACCATGAAGGTTAAGAACAGGTTCACATTTTTTATATATGTTTTAAGATCTCTGCTACATTACTCCTGCCCTGAGTAACTTTTAACTCTCTACTTTGTCCTGTAGGCAGATATCTCTTGAGGCTATACTTTGACAAGCATAGCTGATGAACCAGGGAACAAAAGATTGTACTCCTAGCTTTATGTCAGGAGGTGACAGTAGGGCATTGAATCAAAATGGACTGCAGCCATCAGATCGGTTTTCACTTTCCCTGGCTCCTGTGAGTGACACTGTGTCTCAGTTTGCCTTTGAGTTCCCCGACTCCTGCAGAGCCACTGGGGGAAAACACAAATGGATAGTGTTTTACACTGGCGCTTAATTTACGTCCTGCATTGAAGGACTTTTCAGATTTGTAATTCATTGCTTGCTGAGTTTGGACAGATGAGATGTTGCTCTGTGGCGTGGTGTGTGGTCTCCGTTGTTTAAAATGTTCTTGTGAATTTTCTGTGATGTAATAATAATGAGTGTTCTGGGGCCTCATTTATAAAACTTTGCGTAGATTTCATCCTACAAGTATGTGTATACACACAAACTGATTTTTTTTCTTTACATGCACAGGATTTGATTTAGACCATACGTGAATGGTGAATCAAACTGATGGCAGCAAATCTGTGACTTGAGGGATTTCCTGTGGAGGTATACACTATAGGAATAGTGTTTGGGAAAATAGTTGTGACAAGAGGGAAACCATGTAATCCTCTAATGCAGTTCATAGTTAACCTCATTAAATGTGATCTATTTTTTGTATTAGGTGAGTGCTTGAAGGCAGCTGTGTGTTCAGCAGACATTTACTTCTTTCTTAATAGAATATGTTGTGGTTTGAAGTCCCTAGCATGTGATGCTGTTGTCCTTAGCGGGTTTTTCTGCAACCTTGACTAGCAGGATAAACCTGGGACGACCAGCTTAATCAGCTAAGCTTTGGATCTTTGGTCTGGAAACCCGTGTTGGTTTAGCTGCTCTGTGGGGAAAAGAAATCATCTGCTAAATCCCCTAATGCTTATCTTTAAGATATTTGTTGAGCCTACATGTGAGTATTGAAAGCATTTTTGCCCCTATTGTCAAAAGATGTGTTAATGAATTCCCTTCAAGGATGAAAGTTTTTTTTTTATTAGTTTATACAAAATCTGTCTCTTTTCAGCAAGTCTTTGCTCTGCCTTTGATATCAACTGCTCTTTCTTCTAGAAGCAGTGGGTCCAGTTACACATTTTTCCCTTCTCTCGCTCTTTCTCTTCATCCACTGTCTCTCCATGCTGCTCATGTTTCTATTGGAGATGCTGCTCAGATTGCATCATCAGTCTTAATTAGGATCTCCTGTGAAAGCCTCTGGAGCTAATTAATTTTCTGCCTCATTCTCATTTTCTTCCTTATGATGTTCTGTTGCTTTTTGTTGCTCTTCCAAATCCTTGCAGGAGCTCATTGGCATGCCAACTGCTTTGCCTCCAACATATCAGCTGTAGCTCACAAAAGAGACACCCAGTGACATATAGGCCTAGACTATACCATGTAGCCTGAGCTGATATGTTGATCCAGGATACTGATTCATTGTCCACTTGACCCTCAGTGGCATCAGTTGCTGTTCTTTGTCACCAAAACCCTTGTGCACCCTCCCAGCTTGCAGCAAACCTAATAGTCTCCATTTTTTTTTCCAGCTGAGCTAATAAAAAGGAGGCTTTTGTATGAGTAGTGTTTTATGAGGAGCCTATGCCTCTGTTTCTTGCCCCAATATATTCTAATGCACAAGTCGGCAGTTCCCAAAGCCACAGGCCCCACCCGTAAACTTCCTCTGGGTTTGAATAGTGGCATGTGAGTGTTTTTTTTTTTAGTGCCACAGTTTAGTGCTCTTGCATTGTAAATCTATGGTGGAAGAATAAATGTTAATGCACCAGAATAAATGTTAAAATAAGTATAGGCTCAAGACTTAAACATTATACATGTTAACATTTGACTACAGAGATGGCCTAAAATCATTTACTGATATTGTCTATGCAAAGTTACTTATATCTCGTTTTTTGAACATGAACATGTAAAGTCAAGAAGCCCCTGTACCCCCTGTAATTTAGCACTAAGGATATGTTTACACGGAAACGATTCTGAAGAGAAAACACAAAAGTGGCGTTGTGTCATCACTTTTTATTCTGCGTTTAGACGAGCGTTTTGTGTGAGAAATCCGCGTGCAAATGACGACGCAAAAGTGTGTGAAATTCAATGTAGTATGCACTCCAGGCGGCTTGGATACTACAACAACACCAAGTCCACGCACCTGTGTACAACCTTCACTGTCAAGCAGACTTTTGCGTTTTTACCGTTTACACGGTAATAATTTTCCACTCTGGAGGGTGGTTTCACTTTTTTGCATTTTTAAGCCTCAAAAACGCCGTCGCCGTGTAAACGAAAGGCACATCCGATAAAATACTTTTATGTTTTCACCCGCGAGCGTTCTTGTGTAAACAGGGCCTAAATCTCAGGTGAGTGATCATTTTGACCTCTTCGACAAAATAGTGGATTACTCGGTAAATATACTTCCATCACATTTAATATTTTGACTTTCTTCTTAATTTACATATTGCTTTCACCAGAAAAAAACCCTCTGGTTAAGTTGACATGAAATGACCCTTACAATTTTGCTTTCACAATTTCATAGACTTTCATTTTAGGTGCAGTAATAGACTAGGGTGACCATATTTTGATTACCAAAAACCAGGACACTCAGCCCGGCAAACAGATGCTCAAATGATACTCGAAGTTTACTCAAAGATACCTTATTAATTTCAATACATTTAAAGTAGGTTATGCCTCCTCTGTATGGATAGAATTAGAAAATGGTTATTTTTTATATGAAAACAGGACATGTCCTGGGTAAACAGGACAGTTGGTCACCCTATAATAGACCCTTAATGTTTCTTTGTTTATTTGTTCCACAGAAAAAAATGAAGAAAAGTGAGTCTTTGTATAACTGTGAATGTACCTAAATTGTAAACCATATTACTGTATGATGTTTTCCTTGAATTTTCTTTTTGGCTCAGACAGATGACATGCTCAGTTGTCTTATAGGTCAGAAAAAGGTCTGTTTTAAAAAATATAATAAATCTAAGCCTTGTTCACCGAAGTCTCACACTTTATACATACACAAACACAAGTTCCTGCTCCCCTTTGCTGTAGGGCTGTAACTCTTTTCTCACGGCTGACGAGAGATGGCTGCTCTGGCGAGAAGGCTTTTGACCTGGAACCTCCTTCATTGTAACCCTGTCTGTACTCTTTTAAGTAAATACAGCCCTGTGGGAGTGTGTGAAAGGGAGAACACTTGTAAATTAAAGCTGCACTTGGTTGTCATGGTGTGGTCTGGAACTCTGGATTGTTCAACAATATTAATGTTATTGGCCCTGTTGCAATGACATGTTGACAGAGAGATTCTTTTTCTCTTGTTTTGCTCTCTCTGCTCCTGTATGTCTTTGTCACCTACTGAATGTATATACTGCTTTTCAGTGCAAATTATAGTGCAATTTTTTTTGTCTTATCTGTAATGTTATTCAAAATTACATTAACATTGCAATTCTAATGTACAACGACTTGAACAGACGTCTTCTATAATTTTTTCTTCTTCATGAAATAACACGTCAGCTTCTCTTGAAAATGGTATTATGATTTTTTTTTTTTTTTTTCAAGGATCCGTTTACTCATAACTCATCTTGCTCTTGCTTCACAGAAAACCACCATGTTGATGTGGATCATGGCTTCCTGATCAGATCTTCCTGACCACTATCTTCTCTATCCTTGGACTCATCATTGGCTCAGTGATGAACCACACACCTAGTCCCCAAATGACAGAGGCCGCCAAGTCTGGGGCAGGCTTGTTGTGCGGCCTGGGTCTGGGTCCAGATCGGGTTCGCTCCCCGGACAGCCTGACCCACACACCCAGCCCTTCAGGGGGAACACCCAGTTCAAGCCCTCCTTTGCTGCTGTCTCCAGGGCTGGGCTGTGATGGCGCTGGGGACTGGGAGAGCCGTGAGGAGCTGCGTCTGCGCGAACTGGAGGAGGCTCGGGCACGAGCAGCTCAGATGGAGAAGACGATGCGCTGGTGGTCGGACTGTACGGCCAACTGGAGGGAGAAGTGGAGTAAGGTGCGGGCCGAACGCAACAGGGCACGGGATGAGGTTAGGCAGCTGAGACAGCGCCTGGACGCCCTTACCAAAGAGCTGACTGGGGCACGACGGGAGCGCCAGGAACTGGCGGCGGAAAACGAACAACTGCGTCTGGAAGCCCAAAGGGTCCGAGCTGAACAGAACTCCCCAGAGAGCGCATCCACTGCACCAGCATCCAACTCCTCAACTGCCTCCACACACTCCAACCAGCCAAGGGAACCAGACATCAAGCGTGAAAACCAGGATGAGGAGAGCGTGAGAGATGGGCCAGGCTCTCCAGAGCAGGAACCTGTGAGAGATGTAAGCACTGACAAACTAGACAGGCAGAAGGTGAGTTCCTGTAAAGCTAAATATTTTCAGAAAGGTCTAGTTAGTGGGTTGTCTAATTTTTACCGGACTCCAACTGGACACTCAAAATCAACTACATAGACCGAAACAGAATGCAGGGGTGTTTTCTCCCAGGAACAAAGGATTAGGTAGAAAAAAAATCAATTTCAGTTATTATATTCGGATGCAGGAAAGTTTGTGCACTAACCAAAACCGCAGAAAACCATAAGTTCACAGGAACCATATCACCTTTATAAGGGGATTCCTATGCGGTTTGTGAGTGCGCACCCGCGTTTTGAAGGAACATCATCCAAACGAACCCGGTGCACATCAAAAGCGCTTGTCAGAAAGCACATGTATATGTCAAATCAGTTGTATACCAGAATAATACTTGATAAAATTTTTTTTAATAAAACCATTTAAACTCAGATGCTCAAACCACATGACAAACCCATAGAATAACCAAGGCTGTTAACTCTAAAAACAGGTAGACAATTGTAAATGGGTCAGCCACAGACCTGGTTCAGTGTACCACCCTGTGACTTCTTTACCTGACTCTGTGCTTTTTTACTTGTATTCTGGTTTCTTTTTTTTGTCCTATTATTAGAACCAGCACAACCCCCCATGGGGCCACAGCCAGGGGTACTGCACCAGTTCCCACTACCCAGAAACCCCTTTTTCATTCCTAGACTCGTCTGAGCATGTCTGTTATTTCCTTAATGTGTTTTTAACTAATCTTTCAAAAAAAAATTACCCCTCGAACAAATATTCACCTCTATTTTGGTTTGCAAAGAACACGCACCAGCAGAGAGAGGGACGGGAAAATAAATGTCAGTGTCAAACTTGACCTTCAGAGTTTCAAGCATGATGGATGTATATTTCTGCACAGATATCAACAGGGGGTAGCCTAGATAGCTCAAGAGTAGTCTCTCTAATTCCTCTAAACAGTGACAATTACCTGGTGAGAGCAAAATTGTTTTTGCTTTTTTTTTATATTCAGCACAGAGACATGCACCTTTTCTGAAGTAGGATCAGGCATCCTCATTCCATCTTAGCTAAGTAAACAAATACTAGTTAGCTTAGTCTGATTCTCACTGGATTGTTTGATACCATCCCATTTCCTGATCTGATTCCACACAGGCACGCTGAGTGCTTCCACATGTGGAACTCTATGATCTCTATTTGTATGTGTTTGGTTCCCCCTGCTGGTAGGGAGGTGTCATTGCACTTTTTGTGCGATTACTGAACTGTGGCCTTTCTGGGATTGTAGGAAGTTGGCAGCATGTTTAGTGTCTCATGTCTGTATCCTGGGGCTCAGATCTTTGATATGTAATCCCTACTGTGTGTAGGAAGGAAAGAGGAAAGTTGGTGCACTGAACTGTAAAGCCGTTTTTTATTGCTCCTCTAAAGAGCTTGTGAATTTCATCCATGCACAAAGGAAATAAAGGAAAGGTGCAATATGATATTTGTTATGTGGATGACAGAGAAAATGCCTCTTCTGTGGTTTAATTTAATAAGGAGAAAACAAAAGCATGAAAGTCTTTTTTTTGTTTTGTTTATGGTTTCAATTTGTTTTCATTGTCTTGAAACATTGACCTAGACAGCGGTTCTCAGATAGTTTTGCTTCACAACCCAGGTTTTACTTTGGACATTGATTGGCAGTATCAGAATTATTGTACGAAAGTAAACTTTAAATTTTCTATAAGAACTTACTATAATTTCAAGTTAAAATATTATTCTCCCCTTGTTTATCCCTCTTTGTAAGATAACTCAATTTCTGGGTTGTACTATTTTTTTTCGAGGATGAGGGCATGTCATGCAACCTCTTGACTCTTTCTTTCTTTCTTTTTTTTTCTCTCTCGCTCTCTCAGGAGGTGGAGTTATTGGAGGCTCTTCTCAGGGCAAAGTCAGAGGCTCCAGACTCATGGGACCTCCGTAGTGCCAGTAGCTTGCGCTCAGTTCTCAGTCGGCAGGACCGGAGCAGACTCCTGTGGGAGGATCTGGCTTCCCTTGAGGAGGACTCCAGCAAGCTCAATGTTCTCCAGCTACGCCTGGATGAGTCCCAGAAAGTCCTGCTGAAAGAAAGAGAGTAAGAGATTATTGTCCAGGTGGCAAAAATGCATGCATCAAACAGACCAGAACTCAACAAATGAAATCAAAGGCCTTTAGAATCATGGAGCTTCTCATAACAGGGTTATAACGTAGATGTATCCTTCACTGCCAAGGATAAAACTGATAATACAAATTATTATTTCAATTAACTGCTGAATTGCACTCATCATAGACTGGTGAAGGATATATCTATGTTGACTTTAAAATTCACCTACTGGAGGCATATCAGAAGACCAGATGTTTGATGAACAATCTATTTAGATTTGCCTTCACCCTGTCATGATGATGTTAATGATCTGGCCTGTGCTGTGCATGTCAAGCTATCATGTCTCCTTTCTCTCTCTCTCTCTCTCAGAGATAAAAACACACTCATTAAGAACATTGAGAAGCTGGAGGCAGAGCTGAGCCAATGGAAACTCAAATATGAGGAACTGAACAAGAGCAAACAAGAGGCCGTAAAACAGGTGAGAAACATAAGCAACATAACACTTTTTTTAGACTTCAACTGGTCTGCATATTAGGGATAAATGATATAGCGCTTTTCACAATACATATTGTTTCAAAGCACCTTTAAAGAAAGTGTATTTCAGAAATGTACATAGAAAAATACAATTAGTTAATCACGTATTAATTTAGGGCATAACACACCGCCGGTGTTGAGTCAAATACCTTTTATACTTTTTTATAAAGAATACTTTTTGTGCACGAAAAACGAACAAAAATAACGATTTTTCATTTCCTTCATCGTTTAAATGCCACGGCCTACCTGAGCGTTGTTTCCGGCCATGTCCATCCCTTTATGGCTACCATGTACCCATCCTCTGATGGCTACTTCCAGCAGGATAATGCACCATGTCACAAAGCTCGAATCATTTCAAATTGGTTTTTTGAACATGACAATGAGTTAAATTAACTAAAATGCCCCCCACAGTCACCAGATCTCAACCCAATAGAGCATCTTTGGGATATGGTGGAATGGGAGCTTAGTGCCCTGGATGCGAATCCCACAAATCTCCATCAACTGCAAGATGCAATCCTATCAATATGGGCCAAAATTTCTAAAGAATACTTTCAGCACCTTGTTGAATCAATGCCACGTAGATTTAAGGTAGTTCTGAAGGCATCTTAGTTTGGTGTTCCTAATAATCCTTTAGGTGAGTGTATATTGAATATTATCTAAAGGTTGGCTGGAAAACATGTATATTTATTTTTATTTGGCTAGATCGCCCCAACTCTACTGCATGTAGTATGACATTTATTCTTCAACAACTTGCTATAGGTCACTATCAAAAGCCAAATAGTTTTGTAGCAGCTGTGGAAGATTTAGTTTATTTGGCTTCATTGATTAGTATTGGTATTTTAAGCAATTTATTTTTGCTTTTCGGGCATCAGGTCAAGACATAAATTGCTGAGCCTTAATTGTGAACATTAGGATTCTGGCTTCAACGCTGTGTTTCTTATTTGTGGATTGTGCTTGATTTGCAAATAACAAGTAAAGTACTGAAGCCAGAACTCTAACACATGGTATCTCCAGCACTTCTGTGTGGCAAGAGCAAGAAATCCTTGGCCTTTTCTCCAATTTTCCGCAATTTGCAGTGAGAGCTCTAATCAATAGGAAGAATGCATGGTGAGTGCACTGTTGTGTGGGCCTGTTCATCAAAACCCAGCACTTCACCTTCTGACTTTCAGATATCTTCCTTTATAAGTCACAGATCCTCCATGCATGGTCATTCCTACTTCAAATTCATAATAAAAAAGTGGACAAAGTCAAAAAGTTGGACACACCTACTTGTTGTTCATTTTATTCTAAAATGTGGAAGATGATAATAAAGTCATTAAAAAAGTACTGTATAAAATAAGCTATTTAATACAAAAAATAAATTAATATAATCATAAGGTTTATCCAGTTGGGATGCTTTTTTAAAGGAGTTCACATTTAATCTGGCAACATTTTGGCTGCTTTTCCTAATATTATTTTTTAGTAAATTCATAATGTAGGCCCAACTTGTAAACCAGTATTTCATATAAGCAAAAATGATACATATTAAACTTCATAATTTATAGTATAACACACAATTATGTACTATTATGTATATTATATTATACTATTGTATAACTTTGACTGATATTGTTCATAAGAATACCACCAGGGGGCAGTTGTTACCCACGAACGAGACAGTCTGGCATTGTTCATGAATGATTAGACTGCTGCTCAGGATTTCTTTCAGTCAGGCAATTTTATGAAAGACAGCCACACTGATTGGGCCCAGGGAAACTTTCACTCTCAATACAAGCCTTCCATAAAGAGAAAAAGGGACTGATTCATCATCATACACCTAGACCTCGTCACAGGCGGAGTGATGATGAGTAGGAAGAGATGTTCTTCTCTTTTTAATAACCTCAACCTGTAAGGATGTGCATGAATACCATGAGATGATGAGTAGAAAGAGTGTGCACGCTACACTCAGTAGTTTAATAGATGAGCTGCCTGTCCCCAGCCCAGCTGTGTGAGCTCACGACCTGCAGCGAATGTTAATCACCGCGTTTGAGTCACAGTATGCCGAGTGTGAGACGCTCTAGACAGATCAGACTTTGACCATAACGCCCCTCACGCTTAATGGCAAATGTGCTAGACTGTATTGCCATAGAATGTCAGGACAAGTCGTGTTAAATGAGTGCAGTTTCACAGAGTTTCATCAAATGTGAAATGAGTTTTAAACCCAGACTCCTTCACAATTAGAATGTAAAACCTTTTTGAATACCAATGACATATTCAGAGCGTTGCATAGTTTGGTGTAGTGAGGCTGTGCACTTTATTTGAGTACCATAGCTATTCTCTGACAAAGCTAGGGTAAGCTTTACTTCAGATCATAATTTCAGAGATGAACTTAAATGACACTCTCTTTCTTCTGCAGCTGAATTTTTTGAAGGAGGTGCATCAGGATGAGCTGGGCCGGATGTCTGAAGATCTGGAGGACGAGCTGGGAGCTCGCACCAGCATGGACAAGAAACTGGCAGAGCTCCGTACAGAGGTGAAATGCATGTACTTTTGCGGTGTCCCACCCATGCTGCATTGTTCTGAATGGGCCAGCCGGTTCGGTGTCACCTCAGGACTCACTGTGATCTACATCAAAGTTAAACACCCTCAGGGCTTTAAACATCCATCCACTATCTCTCCTGCATTTTGACTAGCACGGCACCAAACACGGCTGGCGTAATGACAGAACGCTGCTCTAACACATTCCCAGCATGCAGTGTTATCAGCGGGGTGGTGCTGAGATGAACCTGGCAGGAGAGAGTGACATTTTGCACTTTGATGCGCTCCTTAAAGAGCGCCGCTTCTCCTGTGTGTCGGCTCAGATCCGCTGTGTCCCCTCATCTCCAAAATCCCATGGTGACCTCCCTTCATCTCTGCCCTCAGGAATCGAGGCATTTCACAGGCACTCCCTCGTCTCAGCAGCCAAATGGCATTATAGAAATATTAATGACTAGTTGGTCTGAAAGAGTTTGGGGTATGAAAGTCAGCCAGCACTTAAGGTGAATCTAGGAGAAACGGTTTCCCATTAAACTGCTTTTAGCGGCAGGTCAGAACTGGGAAATCATGGAGAGCCCTTCACTTAGTTCAACAACATTCTGGGGTAATAGTAGTCCTGTGTGCTAATGCAGCATAAGCATTAGTCCTTCCTGATTATGGGTATACACATGGCGTAATGCTGTGTCTCCATATTTTATATACTTCAAGTTCTGCACACAGTATATGCTTTAGTAGTTTTCAGGAATTTTAGTATGCAACAAAAAATCCTGTTCAGTCGAAATTATTTGTATAATGCTTTTACAATACAAATTGTTCTAATGTTTAACGAAAAAAAGGTAACCTATATAAACTTTTTTGTGTGGATTTTACAAGTGAAAAGAAGTTAATTACTGTTCTTAACAAATTAATTAAACAGACTTGACATATTTGTCTAAAACCGTTTTTATGAAGTATTTATTTACTGAATTAAACAGATTGAAAAATAAAACTCTAAAAGCAGGATATGCAAAAACACCCTTCCAGTTGATTTCAAAAAGGTTAGATCCAAATTTTGGTAAATCTCAAACATGCAATCCAATGCAAGTTGACCTAAGAATGTCACTAAAGTAGAAGCATTCTGTACTAATAAATTAAAGATACTAAAGAACGAATGAAAAGACATTAAAGAAATTAAAAATGTTATTCTGCAAGGGTGCATTAAATTTGTAAAGTTTTATTTAATATATCTATTTTTTAGTTAAGATATCTAATTTATCTAACTATATATAATAAAGTTATTTTATATAAATATATCAAATAAATCAAAACTTTCTTATTCATCAAAGAACCATTGTGGATATTTACATTTAGGGTGAAATGGTGATCATGTTGTGCTTATGGGAAATTTGTACATTAGGAATAGCTTTGCATTCTATTGTGTTGTGTCTTTCTCTGTTATCCTATCTTACTGAATGTTTGTGTTTGTGTGTGTATGTGCAGATGGAGCGTCTGCAGGTGGAGAATGCAGCTGAGTGGGGTCGTCGGGAGCGGCTGGAGACGGAAAAGCTGGCTCTGGAGAGGGAAAACAAAAAGCTGCGCACCCAGATGGAGGACCTGGAGGAGCAGCTGGCACGCAAGCGCAGGCAGGCCGCCAGCGCCCTGGACACTGACCTCAAGACCATCCAGTGTGAGCTTTTTGAGAGGAACAAGGTGAGTGAAGGAGAGCGCAGTAACCTCACACAAATAATCACAAACCTATATAAGTAAGCATTTCTCAACATCTCGGCACTATACAGCATATGAGAGATGGATGAGGTGTGGTGGCAGTTTGCAAAGTATCTGAGCCTCTTCCTGCAATAAATCCAGTCAGTGTCACTGACGTAAAGAGGCCATATCCATCAGATCCTGTGCGCCCTGTTCTGCAAGACAGTGGATGTGTGCAATAGCTGCCACGCGGTTTTGATGGACGTCTTATGTTCTATATTGGCTGTGCTGAGAAAGTTGTTCAGTGTGTGTGTGTTTGTAAGATGCTGGTGAGGCTCTATTAAAGTAGTGTGTCAGGAAATCCAGACACTTATGTCCAGAGCCCTTATGAGCGACCATTAGCTCAGCCAGAGATTTATGAAGTGATCCAAAGCTCCCCTCATATATACGCTGTAAATCACTCGCTCACTCACTCTTACTATAGTAGGAAAGATTTAAAGAGAGCGGTGAAGAGGGAAAGATGAATATGAGCAGAGTGAGTTGTTTTAGAGCCCAGAGGTATGCTGAAGGGAAAGGAACTGAGTGAAAGGGGTTAAGAGTGAGCATAGCATGTCAATTAATCCAGTAACAAGGGAATAGGGATATTGTGCCAGGAAATGAACATGTAATCCCTGCATGCAAGGCTCAATGTGTTGGCTTATTTGTTAAATGCACAACATATGGCCGTCTGAGAATGGTGTTGCGCATGTGTGTGCGCGTGTCCACATGCTGTTGCACATTCCCACACGAGTGATGTCCTGATAGTGGCCGGCGGCCTGCAGTCTGGGAGAGAAACACAGCGAGATTGATGAGCTTGCTCAGGAGCTGTTGAAGCAAATGGATCGATGAGGACAGGAGCGGAGAAACAGGCCACGGCGCACTGAGGACGATGCACCATCGCTGACAAAAAGAACAAAGTGTGATTGATACTGAAATCATATTCCGCTCCAGCCGCTTTCTCGCTTTCTCCTGCGTTTCCTTCGGCTCTCACCCGTAGATTGATGTATACTGTCATATTTGCTGTTAAACCCAGTATGCGCAGAATATTGGGAATGAGACTCCATGGCTACTTCGTGTGTGTGTGATTTTCTGGTGTTTGCCATCCCTACAAGAAAGGGATCACTCATTAGTACTAGTAGCATCTTTGTACTCAAGGCAGGGTTCCCAGAGTCATGGAAAACTAGGAAATGTCAGGCAATTTCATTGAGATTTGTAGGAGTGGGAAATTTCTGTAGTGAATATTTAGTGTGTTTGTGTGCGATTTGATTTTTATATATAAATGCATTTATTTTGAATTTTCTATTTATCAAAGAATCCTGAAAAAATGAATCAGGGTTAACCCCAAAAATATTAAGCATCACAGTTTTTAACCCTTAAAGACTATATGGATGCTGGCGGCAAAAAAATAACTGTTTAAGAACTTTTGAACCGCTACTCCAATCCATATGCTCCCATAAAGAGGAGATTCACATCTTTTCTGTGTTAACGGGTTAATCGCGTTTGGACATTCAGAAGCCCCGTAGTGAATGTGATTGCTTCATCAAAGTTTTGATCAGCATTGATTCGTCAAAGAAACCCGTGCGGTTTGTTCCTCTGAGCCAATCATGAATTATTGTTGATGCTTAGTCCCACCCCATGCCCAAATTGGTTGTCTACTCAACCAATAAACATGGTTGTTGGTCTTTTGCACAACCAGTTGGCTTTATGCACGGCTGCACTACTTCCTGAACTTCAGCCAGCTCCTTAGTTTCCTGTCTTCCATTATTGGACAAACTGATTAATCCATGTGTGTCTGATTATTGTTGTTGTGACTACTGAGGTCAGACACACCTGGATTAATCAGTTTGTCCAATAATGACAGACAGGAAACAAGGAGCTGGCTGAAGTTCAGGAAATAGTGCAGCTGTGCATAAAGCCCATTAACACCTTTCTTTGGAAATTTGAACTGAGGCACGGAGGTAAAGTGAAAGTAGTCTGTGTGTGTGTTTATATAAAGTTTATTTTGCTTCAGTGTTCTTTTACAATCATTCCATTTTTTTTTTACTTCCTAAACTTTTTTTGGACACATCTAAATAATAAAAATAAAAATAAATAAAAAATACTAGCTTTTCACTGAAAATCGCCTATAATAATGTTGTAATATATGGCTATAACTTGCTTAGGGATTGTTACATGTAGTCAAAATTACATCTGGAAATTTGTAATATCCAAGTACATCTTTCTAACAACTTTTTTTGGAGGATTTGTTTGAGTTGAGTAAAAAAAATCACTAAAAATATGCTGCCGTTTTTCTTAAATCTGGTAATAAATGTAAAATTGGATTATTTAAATGAGATCGATTGAAACTTCAAGTTTAAAATGATATTTGGCACTTGATGGGGGACGCGACGCCCAATATTCAACCTGAAAATAGTCATATAACCTTTGCAATAACTCCGAAGCTATTCAGTTAAGGTAAAAAAAAACTGCATAGTGCTGCTTTAAGGGGGTTAACACTGATAATAATAAGAAATGTTTCTTGAGCAGCAAATCAGCATATTAGAATGATCATGTGACACTGAAGACTGGAGTAATAATGCTGACAATTCAGAGGAATAAATCACTTTTTAAAAATATAAAATAAAATAGGAAACAGTTTTTTATAGTGATACTATTTTGAATTATTACTATTTTTACTGAATCTTTAATAAAAAAGAGACTTCTTGTATATAAAAAACCCGTTAGCCCTTTCATTCATCTCACCCTGTCTAAAAATCACAGAGATTTCCTATTAGCAATCAAATTATTATTTTTTCCTTCTTAAGAAGGAAATGCAAAAAATGTAAAGTTTAGATGAATATCCGCGGCTTTAAGGCCTGTATCACGGCCCTTTTGTAACATGCTGTCTGGTGCCTATCTGGAAGAGGCACACTGAGGTTGGCCGAGGCTCAGTCAGAACTCAATCTGACTGAGACAGCGGTGTGTGTACAAACACACAGCTGCAGGTCGGCACATCACACACACATCAAAAAGGCTCCAGGTGAATCGTGCAGGTGGAGATTCTGCTTTTGGTTCTGCTGTTGTCTCTCGTTTGTTTTTTTGTGTGCGTTTGTTTTGATCAGGGACTGGTTTTGTTTGGGACCGTGACCTCTTACAAACTTCAAAGCATGTTTGTGTGGGGCTAATACATGATGACGCTTGTGTTTCAAACAAACACGAATAAAATGATTTAGGCCTCCATCCAGATGGAGGAACATTGGCAAAACAGGCTGTACAGGGTTTTTTTTTTTTATTCCTAAAGGGTTTGTTGAGTCTAGATTAGACAAGCTTTGAACTGGAGTTAAAGTCTGTCTCTTTGCTCCCGGATCAAAGAGAAGTTTGTCTTTCTGGAGGTCAGTTTAATACCATACTTTTTCAGTCTCTCTCACTCATTTTTTTTGTTCATTTCTCTCTCTACAGATCATTTGCATTCTAGTCAAATGTTTTACCACACATACTGCAATATGTTCTAAAATGTAGAATGTTGTAAAGTAGTTATGAAGTCAACTGTGAATTCAGATTCCATGTGGTTGTGAGTATAACATTTCGAAGTATGGGAAAAATTGAGATTTTTCAGAAATTGAATCGTTATTAAAGTTATTTGTAATTATTATATAAATATATTTAGGCACAGGTAACATTTACATATTTATTTTAATTATTTATTTATTTTATTTTTTATTTGTAATGCCCTTTGATCTGCACTATACACAAGTATATAAATAATTTTAATATAATTTTTGAACTATAGCATAACACAGATAGTTGAGAAATTGTCTTGTGAAATAAATATGGTTACTGTTTAAATCAATTGAAAAGTTTTATACAGTAATGCTAATAAATGTTATTATAATATATAATATATGAAGAGTTCAGATGCAAAAGCCTCTAAATGCCATTTGAAATTTTCTTCTTTAATGATGATTTTTATCAAACTTGTATATTTAAGTTCAGTAATTTCACTTAAATAACAATTAATAGGTAATTATCATTGCCATTAAGTGAAATCACTGAACTTAAATATACAAGCTTGATAAAAATGATCATTCTAGAAGAAAATTTCAAATGGCACTTAGAGGCTTTTGCATCTGAACTCTTCATATATATATATATATATATATACCGGTTATTAATTTATTTCAATACATTTATTTCAATCAGTTAAGGATAATAATTTAAGTCTAAAGATTTTGAGGATCATGGAAAACAAGTGTCCTGTCTTGAATTTTCTCCATATACAGATGTGTTCTTCACGTTCTGTTCAACAGCCTGCCTCTCCTTAAACTCCTTCAACATCTGGCCAGCCACTTGCTCCTCCACACAGGTGTTTATGCCTCCTGCTCTGATGGCGTAGAGAGCGAGTTCATTCATCAATCACAATGATTAATGAGCCTATATTGGCTGCTCATCTGCTGCTGTTGCTCCTACTTTCTGATGGAAATGCAGTAAACAGTATCGGCGGCCAATGTGGGAGCCCATGTGCTCTGATTTGCATCTGGTTTTGGAAGCAGCAAATGAATCTGTGTGTGTGTGTAAATGAGCTTCTCTAGTCTGCTACATCTGGAGTAAGCCAGTGTGAAATGAATTGTCTTGCCTTTCATTTTCTGGGCTGCTTCTCCAGAGGTTTTCCATTTGGGCCTGCTGTGTTTTTCTCATAGGGGTCGCCCTTATTATTGAGGTGTCTCATGAACATTTTCATCCATCACCATTTGCCAGCTCTCATTCCTCTAACTTTGTCCTCGGAAATGTTTATGATTATTCAATTTTTATGCAGTGCAAGAACTTAAATGTGAAGTGTCATTTTTGCACCAGTGGCTACAAAAAAAGGATTTGGAAAATAACTTTTTCCAAACAAGTTTCCATTGTTTTCAAACAAGTTTCAAACAAGTTTCACTTAGCTTTGTTTTTATTTCAGTTTGTTATTTTAGTTCAACAAACTTTTATTCTAATTTTGTTTCAGCAACATTTCAAATTTCTGTGTTTGTCCATTGTTTTGGACAAACGCATTTGAATTATTCTTCAGATGTCTTCTACAGAAGAAAGTCATACAGGTTTGAACGACATATAAAAGCAGTGACGACATAAATGATGACAGATTTTTAACTTATGAGTGAACTATCCCTCTAATGCTGTTGTAAGTGTGCTGTGTTAGTAGAGTTTCTACAGTATGTGTTGGGAGCATGACCCTGTGTCCACACATTAGTCACTTCTCCCATGATCACACGCCAGTCAGCAGAGCCCTATAAGGCAGGTCTGAGTTTAAATGAACCCATTAGCACCTACTGCTATGGCTTATTTATGAGCCACTGAGGCTAATGTCCCAGTTATCCAGCACTGACAACATGCCATTACTGCTGATCTACAGCCCACTGTCTAACCCAAACGGGACAAACGACAAGGTGCCTATGTGCAGAATGTGCTGTTGAAAATGTGGAAAGCATTAAAAGAAAAATTAGCCAAGGATCTGAACTCAAGAGAAATCTTCTTCTAGATTAACATATTTGAAGATTCAGAACATTTTAAATTAAGATGTATAAGCCTAGACATTGATATGTAAGGGTTGAGCAGCTCTGATGCCGATGTCTGGGTTCTTTTTTTTTCTTTTCTTTTTTTTATCGAGAGAGCTCTCGGTCAGCAAAAAATGCCTTCTCTCAGGGCCGATAGGAGGGAAAAGTGGGGGAGGTGAAATGAAGGTTAAACAGAAGTCCTTCTGCAAAAAGGAGTGAGAGAGAATGATGAGGATGACGATATGAGGATAATGTGCTGAGAAAGAGTGCAGTGTTCATCTCACTTACAATAGAGAGATGGTGAAAGGGGGGAAGAAATGGACGGCTGGACAATACAATCACAGAGGACAATGGATCCGCACTGTGCAATTGCATGGAGGTAATGAAGGTGAGACAGAGAGGATGAATGGAAGAGGTGACAGGAGAGTGAGAGAGACAGAAGGGAAGCAAAGGAAAAAGTAATTGGAACTTCAGGATTGAATAAGGAAAGTGAGAGGGGCTAGAGCAGGTGAAATAGTCCTGGCTTTAATCTGATCTCGGGGTTAATGGTCATGTGATGTTCCGAGGCGAGGTCGAATGAGGCCTTTCTTGCTTGCCTCATAAACCCCTAAAGAAGTGTACAAACACTACCAGCACGGCTCTCCAGCGCAAGCCCAGGGTCATTGTGTGTGTGTCTATCTTGTGGCATTTCAATGAAGCTTTGTTTAACTGTGCTTAAATGGTTTTCTAAATTCATGACTTTAGTTAAATCTGATCCGCAATAATGTGAAATGTCACATCTAATGTATGCGTTTCACAATGCAACAGGAATACGTTTTCCCTATGGCATCAGCATTTTTTAAATAATATATTTAATAAATATATACATTTAAATAAAAAGTAATCATTTAATCTTTTTTTTTTATTTCATTATTTAAAGGTCCGAAAGATGCGAAACTTTCTCAAGTACTTTTACTACAGCTATTATAGGTTTTTACTATTACAGCTAATGAGATTAACAAATCATGAGAAGTTTTTAAAGTATTTAGATCTATTCCCATCACATAAAATGTTGCTGTGATGAGCATTGAGCAAGCAGATGACAGTCTGTTGATCGCGAGAATGAAGATCTTATCATTGCAACTAGGGTTGGGTATCGTTTGAATTTGAACGATTCTGATTCTGATTCCGATTCCTTGTTTCGATTCCGGTTCCTAACGATTCTCGATTCCGATTCTTTTAAGAGGCGGGGTCAAAAAAGTTTAGCTAACCTTGCTAACCAACGGCCTTTCTGAAGGAAATACTCCTGTAAAAATACTCCTTTTGTCACAAATTTTGCATTTTGCCGAGATTTCGTTATTTTTAGAAAAGTGAAGCCACACTTTGGATCGCCAACGTAAGGTACTCATGTTCGACTCGCGTGGTTATGCCAACACTTCCGGTAGACGCTTCTTCATTGGTGTTGTTCAGCGGTTTCTTCTTCCGCTCGGCGGACTGTGAATATCGAAACTAGGATTCGAATTTTTAACTTTTGAACGATTACGGGAAAAACGAAAAGTTAGTCTCGGTTCCAATCGATACTCGATTCTCGATACCCAACCCTAATTGCCACGCAGTTTCTGCATTCTCTCTAATGCTTTCACCAATGCAGACATGATGATGTACATATAGTAAAATCTTCGTTGTGCAGTGTGCGTCATTGGTTTCATAACGAGTTGTCCAGATAAACTTGCGCTGTGTAGAAAGATTGTTCTTTGATCGCTTTCTGTATAATTTGTTCAGAATTTAAATAAGATTATTTTCATCCTACTAAAAGAAACGATGTGAAGTTTATATTTTAGTCACTGGCTTGACTTACTGATGCATAAACAGTATTAAACGATTTTGAGAGAAAGATTAACTTAACTGTCTGAACTTGTACAATTTGTACATCTGAACACTGATCAACTGCCAGGCTTCGCTCGTTTGCAAGCCGTGATATCTCTCGGGGAAAAACCCAAATCTCAATGCTATTTCTCTTGGAAAAACTCAAATCGTGTTTGTACTTCCTAGCTCATTTTCTCACGGGTGAGCCAAATTCTCTGGGCGGGCGAAGCAGAGAAAGGGGAGGTAACCTTTCCTCGTTATGACGTAATAACGAGGAGATTCCAGATCAGCGCATCTGAGCTGCAGAGAAGAGAAAGATAGCCGAAGCTTGGTTTACACCGATTGAAAATTCTAGACACGAGGGGACCAAATACAGGCTAGGGGAACTAATGTTAATGTTAAAAAAACTCAGAAAGTGAAAATTTTATGTCAGGGGCCCTTTAAATTTGAATTATTTCTTAGT
The DNA here is from genome assembly GCF_016745375.1 of Pimephales promelas. The sequence goes on from NW_024121988.1 coordinate 2,093,838, forward strand.
TTATTTAGTAGTTCCTGGGTTTACTTTACTTGACAAGTGTTCATTTTGGACCCTGTCTGGGAGGATGCATGTTAAAAACACAAAGGTGAACTCCAATTTAGATTCAGGCTGTGTAGATTTGCCCACAAAGCACCATTCATTTGAAAGGCACAGCAAATTCTTTTTGTAGAAGGCACATCTATTTTCCTGGCCAGTTGGACCGCATGTTCCTTGGTCTCAGGTCAGGGCCACTAAGAGCCACAGACACCATTTGATCATAGCTCCTGGCCCACTATAAAACTGGAGTGAGTGAATCATCCTTTCAGTCTGTCAAGAGAAATAGTGTTAGGAAGGCACAAACTGGCAGAGAAACCATTATGGCTCTAGCAGCTCCTACATCGCCCCCATTTTCCCATCGACTGAGGCGTCCCGCCCCCAGACTGTGCTCTCTCTTATATCTGTCTTATTAGACTTGATCTAATCCTCAGCTGTAATGATAGCTGTAAGACCGAGTCAGGGGTTTGTGCTGGATTCCAGCAGCACTTGAAGTTAAAGAAACACGTAACAGAGGTGTAGTGTTTATGTTCATTACAAGGTGCTTTTCTTATGTAAGTCAACCTAATGGAGGCATTTCCCTGGAGCAACACCTTGAGGACACCATAATAGGGAATCTTCCGATAATGGATCACCACTTTGTGGATTTCAATTTACAACCATAGTTCACCTGTCCAGATCTTTAGCCCTGCCTTAAATCTATGGGTAACACTTTTCAATGAGCTTCCATTTGTTAACTAACATTAACTAACAATGAGCAATATATTTGGTACAGTATGTAGGCATTTTCATCTTTGTTAAAGATAGTTGATCTACAACTAATCATAGTTTGTTCATGTTAGCTCAGGTTTATTAATTAATATTAACACATACAAGATTGCATTTAAATAAAGTATTCGCAATTGCTGACATCAACATTAGTTAGTTCATGTTCACTAATGTAGTTAACCTTATTGTAAATTGTAACCAATCTATGTAACTGTTTGAGTAATAATAATTGTTATTATTATTATTATAGTTTATTAAAATTTAATTTTGTATGACAATTTTCCACTATTTCTCTAGCCTTTATAATTACATGATACAATTTTGCTTTGTTTAAATCATATTTATAATAAAAATATAAGTTTTCTAGTTTATATTACATTAATTTTATGTACTTATTTATATGACATTTGTTTATATGTTTTAATAAAAATAATAATAAATTATATAATTATTGTATTTTATATTATTATTAATTTTATGTGTATTTTCACCATCCCTCTCAGGCCATTTATATGTTATGAAATTTTAAATAAACAACTAGGCATTTTTTTAAAATAGTTTTTTAGGCTTGTGAATGTTAATGAACGTTCTAGAGTAAATTAGCAGACAATTACCCTTTTAACTGCAGACTGCATGACTACATATTACATATAGGAATACATATTATAATTTCTTCTGAGCATACATATTCTCTGCCATCATGGCTGGGTTGTATAACTAGATATGTGGGTGTGAGGCATCTTTATGTCAATATACTATGCACACACCAGGAGTGGAGTTTGCTCTTTTTTTCTTATGTTGGCTCTTGGCAGCGAGTGAGAAAGCCCGGGTTAGCTGTAAGCTCCAGAAATTATATAAAACCTACTGTATGTCATAGCGCTGCAAAGAAGAAGTAAGTGCAAACCAAGTGGACCAAAATAGTTTAACTGATTTATTTAGCTAAAATTCACTAATATATTATATATTCCAATCTAAAGCCTTGTCTGCTTTTATAGCTGGCTTTGCATGGGCGGCAGCCATTGGAGCCACTCGATGCACACCATTTGGTGAGCACGTCAAAAAGCTCTCGTCTCTCTGCTCTCGATGCTGCCGTATGAAAGGCAAAATGAAAAGGATGTAGAATATTCTAAGACTGCGTTTGTGTATTTCAGATCTGTTAGTGGAAGTGAGAGACAGAAAGGTGATTGTGTCTTGCCTGGCAAGGTGTGTGTTCTGAGTGCGGTGGGCCACATGTTTTAGCACATTTCAGGATCTGAAAGCCAGTGAGGGGGAAACATTTAACAGCTTTCCCCATGCGGCTGTACAATCTCACCCTACCTTCATTTACTCTGCGCGTACGTGTCTGTTTGCATTCATCTTTATATTATTATACTGTGGGGTTTTTTGTCTTCACAATTCACATTCTCTTGCTGTATTCCCTTGTCTGTAGAACCGTATATGTAAAAATCTGTGCGTGTTGATCAGGTGTCTCCTTCCGTATCCCAGGTTTCCATTTTTCACTTTCCATTTCCTTCTGCTGCAGTAAATTTCTGTAGCATCATAGATCATTCATCATGACGTGGCATGTTTTATTCATCCAGCCCTCTTTTTTCCTTCCACTTTCTTTCAGTATCAAAACACTCACCAAAGATGGCTAGGCCCAAATTACCCCAGATGAAAAATTAAACTTTTAAGTGGAAAAGGCTGTTTAATCATAGGTTCCTTTTTTTTAATGTGATGTCATTTGTAATTTTACCTTCCTCCCACTTTACATGTATTTTTTATCTTCTCAGATGGGTTCTGCCATATGCCTCTCATGCTTGAAAGTTTTCTACTTTCACATACAATATTTCACTGTTTTGCATGACCTTAGGAGCTTCTTTTTTAACCTGTCTGTCATTTTACGAAACATGTTGTAAGGTAGATGAGTGACATTGATATTGTTATTTCTTTCAGGTGTAGGACTTTAATGAAATGGACTGTTTTTGCTTATGTTACGTAAAGGCATGTAAACACATTGAATATAAAGCATTGAATATCAATGCTTACTCGGGTTGGCAGGTTGGCTTTCTGGTCAAATCTACTTTAAGCATCTCTAGGTATGGTGAAGGGTATGTGATGATGTGGGGCTATATTAACTCCAAAGGCTAAGGGAATCATGTCCAGACCAAACTTCCCATCCTCAAATGTTGTGGGCGAGGCTAAGTTCGGCCGGCATCCAGGCTACTTTTTATAGTTACTGTATTTATTTATTATTTATTTACAATGATTTATACTGTATATATGTAGCTTCTTCCATTTTCTAATGATTGCTCCAACAGTGGACCTTTTTTCTCCAAGCTGCTTGCCAATTTCCCCGTAGCCCTTTCCAGCCTTGTGGAGGTGTACAATTTTGTCTCTAGTGTCTTTGGACAGCTCTTTGGTCTTGGCCATGTTAGTAGTTGGATTCTTACTGATTGTATGGGGTGGTCTTTATGCCACTAACGTCCTCAAACAGGTGCATCTAATTTAGGATAATAAATGGAGTGGAGTTGGACATTTTAAAGGCAGACTAACAAGGTCTTTGAGGGTGTTCAAATACTTATATTCAATTTTCGGTAGTTATTGTATAAAGTCTTCTATTTGTCTTCGGTTTGTTTTATGCTGTCATTTGTGTCATTATGGTTGTACTGTGTGAATAATTTTTTCACTCTTTTTGAGCCTTTTACTTTTATTCAGAAATGACAGTTGAAGAGTGTCTGAAGAGAGATATGGTGTTATTGGGAAGGACCACGGGTTAAATTTGAATCTGGATCCCCTGTGGGCACTTGGACCTGAATAAGATGTGCAACTGTTTACTATGTCTTGTCCAAAGAAGTGTTTTTTGCACAAAACACACAGACTTAGCTAGTTTTGAAGCAAAAGACAATCAAATATGTCAAATACCAATGAATTGACTAAAGTGAAAAATGGCATTTCAATAACTGACTAAAAACCTTTACATTGCCATTAAAGTGACATTACTGAACCTAATCATATAAGTCTGCAAAGAAATGCTCGTGGTATGTACAGTATGTGTCACATCACTTGATATAATCCCATTGACAGTTTTTAAATACATTTGATTTGTCAAAAACACTTTTGATCACACCACACACACGCAAAACACCTCGGCAGGCCATATTGAGCGATGTGCTCCACATACAGAGCAGTGTGATTTGCTTTGAGGTTAACTATGCTGTGGCTCTCTCAGTAAAAACACAAGTAGATCTTGTCCTCCTTTCCAGTAACCCAGATAATCAATAGAACACAGTGGCCTGGGATTCTCATTCTGCCTGGTGTGTGTGTGTGTGTGTGTGTGTGTGTTATTCTTCTGTGTTCTGTCTATTTTTTAACTGCTACTATATTTTAAGGTATTTTCTTTTTAGATAGATACATGCGATATGTGTGCATACATGCTCCCGCTCTAAAGCAAATAGACAGTTTGGCTGCTCATGTGATGGGGGAGGTACATTATGAATGAGATTTGTCTAGCTACTTGATTATCCTCTTAAATTATTAATGGATTCTGGTGCTTCCCTTTGGCTTCCACCCCCCTTGATCTCCCTAGACCTTCCCTCTCTTTGTTCTTCACTTTAATGGTCACACAGAGGTTTATATGAGCTGTGTGTGTACAGAAATGAGAGAAGATCGGAACACTAAGTAGATCATCCTGGGTCATTTCTCACTTGGAGATGCTCATAAGTACTTGACTTAACTGTTGATTTGAAGTGAGGGAAGCAAGAATGAGAAATAAAAAAATGCCTAAATGGTTAATTGCGCTTGTTAAATGTTAAAGTTGAAATGTAAAGAGATTGTTTGTTTGTGTGTTTTAATCAGATCATATATATATATATATATTTATTTATTTATATTTATTTATTTATTTAAAAAATCCATAGGGTTTCTCATCCTGAGTGTTTTTTCCACTGTTCCACACGCACCCTTTATGTACGTTAGTTTGTTTTGTCTTCATTTTACTTTGTTGTTTAATAAATGGGCTGTGGTAAAGCGCATACCAGGAACTGTCTCTCTTCAGAGGTCTTGTCTAACCTTAAGATCGACTTGGACAAATACCTGGATACATTATCTGAGTTTGTCTTGTCTGATTTAAATACTTGAGGCTGTGGTTTCCGGATCCTAATCGGGGCATAGCTTCTTGTGGCGGGTTTGAGTGGTTTTCAAGATGGTGGATGTAAAGAGACTCTTCCAAGGCTTTCATAGTATAAAAAGTATAGTTGGACATTTTTGCATTGCTGTTTTATTTACACTGTTCCCCAAAATGGTATTAAAAAGTGAGGAAGAGCAAAAATATACAATTGTAATTAGAGAATAGATCTAACACACTGTTCCTTTGAGCCATGATGCTACATTTTACTACTTTGTATTATACAAACATGACAATTTCTGTATTAAACTTTTTACTCTACTGCTCTATAGTCTGCAATAGACTCCAGTGGGAGCAGAATAATAATAAGAGAAGAAAACAAACACTATAGGGGGGCAATGCACCTTCTGTTGGCAACATAATGTACTTTGTTGGTTGTGGGCATGGGGTGTTTTAGTTGTTGATTAGATATGACTTGGGCTCCCCATCACAATCCCTTGTGTTGTGATGGGAACTGAAGCAGTATCCTTTTTATTAATGTCTAGGAAGGTCTTTGCTTTGTGTACACAACAAGTCATTTAGGCATTTACAACAGTTTGTTTTTTTACACAAAGGTTGATTTTACGCCATCAATCTGTATTCCAGTTCCTGACTGTTGTTTTTAGTTGCAAATTGCTATTCACAGGCCGTATTTGTGCGAAGAAAAAAAAAATGTGCCAAAAGTGTAAGCGTGAAAAATGAAAGTCAGAAGAATAAAGATCTTATTTATTTTGCGTAAACATTAAGCTGTAGTTTCACAATACTTGCAATAAACTTACGAATAACAGTAAAATGCTGCAAATATTATTTTTCTTACACTTGAAAGGTGATTTACACCTTTACAAATATTCTCTTGCACACGCTAATTTGATTAATGCTTGCAATCTCTTATGTACACTTTCACAAATCTTAGTATACCATTCTTTATGACATCATTTTATCTTAATAGAAATTGAATTTATTTTCATTACTGAGAAGTTAATAGCTCTGTGACCTGTGTTTTCTCTAAAACCAAAAGGATATCCACTTGATAGCATGTAAAGAAAATGCTTACTTTAAAGGGGTGGTTGATTATGATTTCACTTTTTTTTACTTTAGTTAGTGTGTAATGTTGCTGTTTGAGCATAAACATCATCTGCAAAGTTACAACACTCAAAGTTCAAAGCAAAGGGATATATTTTCTCTTACGGAAAAAGCTCTTTCTTTCTTTCCTCCCAGGCTAGTGATGTCCCTAAAATTTACATAAACCCTGCCCCTGGAAACATACAACAAGAGGAAGAGTTGTTGCAGTAGAGCACATTTGGGAGTCTACTCAAGCTATCGCATCCGTCTTTTCACATTTATTGCAATACAGTACTTAACACAAATGCAATAGCATGTAGGCATCTTACAAGAGTTCCCTCACAAGCAATTTTATAGATTATCATGACAGAATTTGCTAATTAATGAAGATAGTTAACTCCACATCAGCTTTAAACAACCATTAAGAAACATCCTGTTACATCCTACATGTTGTCACGTCTTCTGGAGACTCTCCATCTTTGTCCAACACAGAACAATTTCTCACATTTTGGTGCATGTCTGCAAGCTGCTAATGACGCGAGCTGTTATCGCTCTGTGCCGAGAGCAGCAACTCATTTGCATTTAAAGGGACACATACAAAACCAAGCGTTTTTTCTCACCCTCAAAAAGGGCCCATTTTAACATTAACATTTAAAATTATCTGTGGGGTATTTTGGGCTAAAACTTCACACACACACACACACACACACACACACACACACACACACACACACACACACACACACACACACACACACACACACACACACACACACACACACACACACACACACACACACACACACACACACACACACACACACACACACACACACACACACACACACACACACACACTCTGGGGACATCAGAGACTCAGAAATCTTGTAAAAACAGGCATTATACCACCCCTTTTAAACTAGGCAGATTGAAAATGAGCTCAGAATGTTTTTTGTTTTTTTTCACTGAATAATGTTAACAGCACTTTTTGTCTTTAGCAGGGGTGTAGTAAACCTTGATAGAACTTTTAGAGTTTTTACAGATCATACTTCACACACGGGCAATAATCATTATATTTATGAGCTTTGTTTTGCTGCTGTGCAAAGAGAAAAACTCATGCAGGCCAATGGCTTCTGCAAACCAGTGAATGTACCATCAGTAGAGTATAATCCCAATATAGGTAGAGCCCTGATTAATTTTCATCAGGCTGGCTGATAAGGTATATAATACCCCCTAACACACACAAACACATTTTGTTGATTCTGTGTCAAAGTATGAAAAAAGTTACTGTCACTGAGCAGTGTACAGGTTGGTGGTGATGATGATGATGGAGTTCTCAGCTGTCTTGTATCTAGGAAATGGTGTCAACGCATCTGCTCTCTTGCAGGAGTTGGCAGATTTGCGGCACGTCCACTCCAAGGTTAAAAAGCAGTACCAGGAGAAGATGGCTGAGCTAGCACATGCTAACCGGCGTGTGGAACAGCATGAGACAGAAGTTAAGAAACTCAGACTGAGGGTGGAGGAGCTGAAGAAAGAGCTGGGCCAGGCTGAAGATGAGGTGAACCAAAAAACTTGGTGTATTCTGTGGTTTTCTTTGTTGTCCTTTTATTTAAATTTAATACAGTAAGTGCATTTAATACAGGCTCAACAGTAAGTGTGTTTTGTTATGTTTAAACAACAAATTGATTCGGCTGTTACTTTACAAAATTAGATAGAGATAAATTAATCTTTGCTAAGACAACAAACAAGTATAACATAAAATTATTAAATGTTTAATTTTCAAACCATTCTTCCTGTCTCTCCTGACCGTGTCAAGTAATTTTCACAGTTTTAATCATCAGCTAGATAGCATTGCATTAGTGATAATATTTAAATCAGCAGAATTCTCAGCAACAATTTTAAGTAAATCACAGAAAACCAAATCTTTACTTTTGCTATGATCAATGAATGTACGCTAGATTGGCAACGCATGTATGTATTGTATGTGTGTATACAGTATATATACACAGTATCTCACGTAAGTGACCACACCTATATACAGTATATCTTCTCAAGGGACAATATTATAGAAATAAAACTTGGATATATTTTAGAATAGTCAATGTGCTGCTTGTATATCAGTATATATTTACTGTCCTCTGCAAATAACTCAACATACAGCCATTATTGTCAAAATGTACACCCTAGGTGATAATAGCTGTACCGTACGTCATTTAACCATGTAGAGCCACATGTCCTATTCATAATTTTCATGTTGTTGTCTGCTTAACAGGACCATACAAATTTGTGTATCTTGTATTAGAGCAGTTAAAAGTTGTGCTTTGATTACAATTCTCTCATACTGACCACTGGGTGTTCAACATGGCACCTCATGGCAAATAACTCTAAGGATTTGAGAATTAGAATTGTTGCTCTCCACAAAGATGTCTTGGGCTATAAGTAGATTGGTAACACCCTGAAATTGACTTACAGTACAGGCCAAGGTCATACAGAGGTTTTCCAAGATGGGTTCCACTTGGAACAGGCCTCGCAAGGGTCAATCAAAGAAATTGAGTCCTTGAGCTGTGCGTCAGGTGCAGAAGCTGGCTTTTAAAAAAAATTGTCCCTTGAGAAGATATACTAAAATGTGATTTGTGTACTCACTTTTGTGAGATTCTGTATATGATCCCTAAACTATGTATTATGCAATTGTTTCAGTTGGACGAGGCTCATAATCAGACCAGAAAGCTACAGAGATCCCTGGACGAGCAGGTGGAGCAGTCAGAGAACCTACAAGTTCAGCTGGAGCACCTACAATCTAGGTAAGCAGATAAATAAATCCACACGCACTCACGTCTCGGAAGCATCTCTATACCAGGTCAACTGTGTGATACGTTTGAGAATATTGTGTTCAGTTCAGATGTCTTTTGATCAGTTTTGAATACAGGATAAGCTTCTGTTACACAATATCATGAATAAGATGGCAGGTTTATAGGGTGAACTGTCAACGGTTCTCTCAGCCGCGTTCTCTCTTTCAGTCTCTCTCTCATTATTCTGCCTGCATTCAGGCTTGCACCTACCCGCAGCCAATCCCAGGCTGCCTGGCTGTGGGTTACCGTAGTAACAGGGAGACGTGAAGCGGTGTTGTGGGCTCGGGCCCCACGCAGCTGGAGAGAACAGTGACAAGCATGTCGGCATGGTGGTGTTTGTAGAGACTGATGAAAAGCTTCTAATGATTAAGACATCCGCAAAGCATAATTCCTCCATATTACACCTGTGTAGATGCATATGATTTAATTATGAGATTGTCGTAAAAACAAAAGTCATTTATCTAAAATAATGCAGCCTTGCAGATTTGTGGACGGCCAACTTTCTTTTGTGGGTATAGGAGAGATGTCAGTTGGATTCAGTCCAGAGACTGTTGAGAATAAATAGCTGACTCTCATTTGAGGTAAAATGGCATTGTAATTTAAAGGCGATTTTTACATTTTCTGAAAGAAATGTAAGTAGCGTATGAAGTGGTTGTGTTAGAGCGTTGCTTTGTTGTGAGTGATTTGTGTCGTCGCATACTGATCCATTTCAACAAGGCTCTCCCCCATGTCTCAATAGCTGCGTTTCCATTACCTTTTAAATTGCACAAATTGAAATTGCGAATTGAAAATATGCCCAATGGAAACACACAGGTTTTTCAGGCCATTCAAAAAAGGAATATTTCACAAAACTGCGATGGAAACAGTTTTTCACAGTTATAGGTCACCTGGCGTGAGTAAAAGTCAATCATTCTTTAAAGATGCCACGTTATGTTTGGACTGTAGAAAAGACGAGTTCTTTATTAAACTCATAAAAGATGAAAGTATTATGGGAATACTGGATTCTGAACAACAAAGAAATGCCAGAATGTATCAAGCAACACCCAGAAATACCTCATACAGCTGCTGCCAAGTACAGTATAAGGGACTTGGATAATATACCTACGTCTCCTTCATTTGCCGTGGCTGCGATACGTAAACCTACTAACATTCGTTGCCATTGTTTTTGGAATGACGTATCTTGAGAGGTAAAAAATATGTTTTAGTTGCAGAAACAACTAATTGTTTTTATCGACATTTAGAAAATATTGCAAAAGTTTTGTGCAAATTTGATGTTACAGGCTAGTGATATTCTCGTCCCTCCTTTTGCCTGTGAAATTCCTAAGTTTGAGGTTTCATGCATGTCTACAGTTTGTACCGAATCCTGTTCCTTAATGTTCCATTAAACACTTTTAAGTTATTGAAAGTTGTCATAGTACTTTCAAGGAAGATTTTTTTTTGTTTGTTTACATATACTCTAATTTGAGGTGCCATATATATATATATATATAGTCAAGTATATTTATACAATATATGTGTATATATACAAAATATGCGTTTTCCACAATATAGATTACATCAAAGCAGCTTCACAGTATCAATCAAAACAGAATAACAATGTTCATTTCATAATGGAAAAACATCCACACTTGGTAGAGCTGATCAAGGGTATTACTGATTGGTTAATTTGAATATCCCGGAATTGAGCAAGCCAAAAATATACAAACAAAACATATTTTTGAGTTTGCTCCAAAACTAAAATAAAATGCTCTACAGGGAGAAAAGGTTGCTCACTAGGTTGTCAGCGAGTGCCAATCATCAATGTGAAAGAGGAGTTGTTGAAGAAAGGATGCGAGAACATTCATTCCGACCGTCCCTCTGAGAGGTGGGCCAGGGTTCAGCATAAGCGCAGCGATTGAGGAAGAGGGGAGCAGGCCATGGGCGGATAGGGTGACAGATGGAGTTGAGCGGTTGTCCAAGTTGTCATGGAGACCGAGGATGGTCTAGAGGCTGATTTGGAGTAAGCGTTGTCAAGGTGACAAGAGAAGGCTGGAAATGACAGCATTAAGGAACTGATAGGGCTTCAGTTGCTGAGTTGACTTAGAGTTCATACCCATGTCTAATGCCACAGGAAGTTCAGAGTCGCATCATTTCCCAGCTGGCTCTGACTCCGCCCACTTTATGCCCTGCAGCAAGAATACCATAAACCATCATATCTGCTGTGTGCACAGTGGACACGCAGAAAAGGATCAAATCTCATGATTGAGGTTGGCTTCTCTCGCCCGCTGTCCTGCTCTCAGCGGCTGTGTCTGTCTGTTAGTCTCGCAGCGTGAGACAGCAGCTCTGCTCAGCCCACCGGCAGCACCATTTGGCACCCCCACCGTGCCTATTTGCTGCTTCCCTCATTGGAAAGCTGTGAACTCACTGTCTTTCGTTTGTGTTTCACCCTTAGTGGCTTGTTGTTGTTCCCTCTACTAGTTTTTGTCCTGTCTGCTAAGGTCCTTGCTCTAATTCTCTCTTTTTATTCATGTCTCTCCATCTCTTCCACTCTCTTTCTCTCTACCTCGGCCTCTACAGAGAGTAGATGGTAATTGACTTTATGTGCTTCAGTCTATAATCATAAACTTTGTGTGTAAATCGATATATGAGGGCAGACAATGCTCCTAATCCCTGCAGGAAGCAGAGAAGCCTACCAGGTCTGCATGTACACTCAGGCGTGTCGCGTATACCACTTGCATTAAACACTTTGTCCATTTATGTTGACTATAACCCTCATGGTCTGTTTGTGGTTTAAAAAAAAATCACAAAACCTTTCAAATAGCTCAAACAACATGCAGCACTTAAAGCTACACTGTGCGATTTTTACCCCCATCTAGCGGTGTAAAGGTATATGACCATCCAGTGAATATTAGTTTCTGTTCCTCTTAATTCCGATTTCGTTTTAACTCCTACGGTGGCCAATGTTGTCCAAGATTAACATGGCTTCCAGTTCGACCTCGTCCATGAGTGTTAACTCAAACGTAACGCGAAAGGCGAAGCTTGAATTAACGGGTATGTCCCTCTTTGGCTAATGTACTTTCAAGATGGAGGGGGCAACATGGCGACCGACATTAGAACCCCTTACCCGTATGTATTTCCAATGGCATATTATACACTCACAAGAATACTTTATTACTTGAACGAAGTAAATATACATTAATGTACTCATATATTTTTGAAAGAACTAAGTGTTTTTAGCTAAGAATAAACTAAAAGAATTACACAGTGTAGGTGAGAGTTCGCTCAAAAATGCTAATTCTGTTTTCATTTTATTCACTCTGGTTCCAAACCTGTATGACTTTATTTCTTCTGCAGAGCACAAAAGAAGATATTTGGAAGAATATTAGTTGGCAAATGGTTTTCGTTGACTTCTGTTGAATGAACAGAAAAAAACACATTTATCAAATTATCTTCTGTTCCACAGAGGAAAGTCAGTCATACATGTTTGGAATGAAATTATGACTGAATTTTCATTTTTGGGTGAACAATCTTTTTGAAATTTAAGTGTGAGGTTGCTCTCTTATGGCTTTTCTTAACCTTATGACTGATATAAAAAAAATCTTACATTAGATCTGGTAATTTATGTACAAAAACATGCATGCAATGCAATTTAAATGCAAAGACATGGATACACTAACAGTGTAGCAGTACACTCCTGCCAGTAGTCTGATAGTAGACTTGATAGCTTGAAAGCTCTGAGGAATGTGCCAGATACGGTTCTGCGTGGAGGAATGAGCTACACAAAGACGGAGACATGGTGATGAGGCTTTATGTAGAGATAGATCAGATGGAGAGAGCTGATGGTGTGGATCTGTGCAGCTTTAATGTAGCTCGCCAGTTGCATTCTTATCTGAGTGTACAGACATTAAAAGGCAGGCATTTAAAGCACACCTCCACTGAGTGACAGACAACTCATCAGCTTCGTGTGGCAGAGAGAACTAGAGAAAGGAAGCGTTATGTCTGCGTTATGTATGGGGGAGTTGAAGAGGGGGATATATTAATAAATAAATCAAACAAAGGATAATGAAAATGTCTGTTGTAGAATGGGATTATCATGCACGTGACATTGGTGTCGTGATTTCACGGTTGCTTTGTCTGACTGACATGTTCTTTATTGTACATATCTCTGGTGCCAGTAGCGTTGGGGTAGAACAATTACATTGCTGCTTTCTGATTGGTCACATTGGTTTTCCATTGGTTTGGTAGTGCAGAAGTCAATTCCACATCCTAAATGATGGTGTAATGTTTTACATCAAAACAGAACAGATAATATGCCTTAGGGTCTGAGTTTATTCTTTGCCTCAATGAACAAATGAAAGAATAAAAGGCTAGGAGAGTTGCTGATCAGAACTTGAATTGTAAATGAGTGGTTGACATGAAATGTCCTGTGCGAAAGTATTAGGCACGTTAGTATTTTCACCAAAACAAAATGGTTTCAAGCCAGTTATTTACAGTTTGTATTTTGCTGTAGTGTGTTAGTAAAAAAATATCAGTTTACATTTACATTACAAGATTACATCATTACATTGATGATAGGAGAATATGAATGGTCATGTTGTGTTGCATTCAGTGGAATAAACTGCATTTTAAAATATATTAGATTTTATATATATATACACACACATTTATAAGATATAAATCACTCAGTAATTATTACACACAGTATTTTCGTCTCTGGTGATTTTGGTTCTATCTAGATAGCAAAAAATACCCTTTTTACATGTATTTACATTGTAAATAAGTATGTCCATGTTATTTATCTACCACCCAAATGTTAAAATGCTAAAATATTCATGGTCTCTCAGATAAACCCTGAAGACATGAGTCACTGTGTGGGCTCAACAAGAATCAATTTGGTTTCACTATTTGTATGCATCTCTCTATGTATGATCTCTAGTGAAAATTGTAGCCCTGTGAAGCTTTGGACTCAAAAAGCTTTTAGTGTAATGTGTAATTTAGCAATGTTTAGTGTTTCCTGACAGTAGGGTCCCTCTTCTGTGGAGGATCCTGGGTCCTTATACACCCCTGAATACAGCCAGAGAAGCTTTTCATCTGTTCACTTATTCAAACACTAACAATATGGTGTGTCATCAGCTGTTCAAAGATGAGAGGGTTGTTTCTCTCTCCCTCCATTTCTTACATCAACCTCTTGTTCTTTTACCTGTATTATGTTGTTGTGATTGTTTTACCTTGTCTGTTTACCCCAGCAGCACTTTAATGGCCAGGAAATGTTTCCTTACATGCCACAGGGCCAGTATTTCCTTACAATTACATCAAAAACATAAAAATACAGTGCCTGACAAGAATAGAGACTCAAAACAGAGCGAAAAAGTCCAAAGAAAAAGGATGGGCATTACAAAGAGTGTTGTCAGAAATAACTGTGCTAATGACCACCTGTTTTGCTATTCTAGTTTGCTATTCTAATACTCTCAAATATTCAGATATCATATAAATCATCATCATAAAAAACTATGATTTATTCTGTTAATTTGCCCACTGGTTACTCATTCTGAGCTAATTTGCATTTGTTTTTGCATTTGTTTTCTGATGCAGTACTGGTGTCCGCTATAGCTGAACTGATGTATTTTATTTATTTATCTATTATTTATCTATTAGCACGTATTATTATTGTTTGCCAGTCGTTGTCATGCCAGTAATAATGGATGATAAACTTTTACTATGATTCTTAGAGCTCCTTGTTTCTTGTTCTTATTTTAATTGACGTAATGGAGGTACCAAGAATCTTTGTGACTTAAATTTACTTATGTTGACTAAAAGCTCCATTTAAAAGTGAATGAACAACCTGATATGAAATCAACAGTGACAAATAATGCTAGACATTTTCTCAGACTTTCTACTGTCATTTTGAAGAGTACATTACAAAATTATTGTTTAGAATGTGAAAAAAAACCTTTTAGAGAATTGTTTCACTTAAAATGTGTACTTTATCTCTGTAATTGACACTTGTTCATCTAATGCAGTGATTTTAGATTAAGTGTGGCTTAAGCGCCCAAATTTACTTTTTGATTCCACTGGGATTACGTATTTCTCATTGTATCTCCTTCTCTCGTTTGTCTTTATGTATTTACTTGATTTATGTTATTATTATTTATTTTATTTTATTGTTTTATATTTTTTTGGGAAAGGCTAAGGCGTCAGCAGAATCCTGGCCTCTTTGGCAAGATGATGACATCAGCTTCAACGCGTTTTGGGCCTGAAGACGCAGACGGCCCCCATAGTGACCCTGATGAAGATGAGGAAGAACTGCAACTTCAGATCCCCTGAATTGCTCACTCCACACCTGGAAATGGACGAAAAACTCGTAGATCGTACTCAAACATTTCACCTTCTCTTTCATTCCATCTTTCAGTTGAGTCCAGAAGAGGACACAGACTTCACAATCCTCAGCAGACAGATAAACACAACGATTTTTCAGTAGCCTGTTTTTGACAGCTTATAAAGTGTGTGCCAGGGCTTTAAATGGTGTATTATGTCTCAAGTAAAACCACTTGTGTCTCCACTAATATATTGCTGGTTACAGTCCTAGATGGCACATAGATGATTAATATAAGGATACAGGCTCACCGATTATTAATCGACCAAACTGTTTACTGTTATGATTTTTGAGGGTCTCATGAAGCCCATAGTGATAATGCACATGGTAAAGTAATAAGTGGACTTATGCGCTGGTACACACATTTCAAGCCTGAAAAAAAGCCCATTGTAACTTGTTCGCACTTTCAAACAGTAACCCTGGAAGGAAATTGACACAGTCTGGATCCCATTCTCATCTCTTGTCTGACTTGGGATGACCTCTCCACAAAATACTTCTGCTTCATGCACTGTTTACATGCGTGTTCCCTTCCGCCTCTCTTCATTTATTTTCCATCACCAGCATTATAATGTTCCCTTTTGCTCTTCCCATTCATTTTGATTTCCCATTTAATCTTTTGTCGGCCCTCCCACACACCCCCATCCCTTAACACCAGATGAACATGATGATGATGTTCCCTGTGTCTGGGGAACATTTCATTTCTGCTGTGTTGTTACTGAAGAGGCAGGCAAGTCGTTTGTTTTTCGGAAGTAGTCTTGCTTTAATTGTCCCAAAGTTCTTCTTGGTGACCATATAAATGTGTTTCTGTCTTTGCAGTGGAGGAGTAGTCTTGTTTTATGTAGAAAGTAGGGAGGGGGGGCCGTGGGTAGTTTGTGAACAAGTCGGTTGGATTCTTATTAAATATATTCAACCATAATTGCTTTCCCCTTTTGTATTAAACCTTTGAAAGGGACCGGTGCATGAGGGAACATTTTAACAAAAAGTTCTGTTGATTTTAAACAGACTTTTAAGCAATATAATACTGTCTACATCTGCAATGGGGACCAATACTGACTCATCTTCAACTAGGACATTTGTACTGGTCATATTAAAGTATTTATCAGATGTTCATTTTTTTTTTACATAAGTTGCCTGTATTACAGTTTTTTTGTATTTGTTTGTGTTTGTATTTTACATCTATAAATGTTAAGTGTATATACATTAAATATTGACTGACAAAATCAACTCCTGCCCTATACATTTCTTTTCAATTGTATATGCGTCACAATAATGAAGCAAAGACTATCTACATTTCCGTTGCGTGCTGACTTGAACTAAAATCACATGGCTGATTGCACCTTTCTATGGTTGCTGTGCCTCTCTCTGACATCTTTATAATAACATCTCTTAAACTTTTCTCGTATGCTTTGAGTACATGAGTGATAATTAGTTACAACAGGTAATGTTATACTTTAATCATCCTTCTTTTAGACATGCTTCAACAACCAAAGATGACCCCAGGATGGATATCTCTTTCTTTACGCGTCTCTGTATTAATTGGTTTGTAATAGGTTGTATGGCAAGATCACCGCAATGTGTTTTTTTTTATTTTATTATTATATAGCGAAGCAGAACCCAAAAGTAATTATTTTTACTTTACAAAATACATTTACAGATTGCAGATGAAGTCGGAAGATCAATGTGCTTGTGCAGAACGTGCCAGAAACAAAAGTCCCTAGAGACCTATTATTTTGTGCGTTTAAATATGTTTAAACTGCATCAGGTTTTGTTCTGGTTCATTGGATATTTTGTCTATTACTTTGGCTTTGAGGAACTTCCCAGTCCTTTATAATAGTGATGTGCAGCTTTAATGTTTTAGCTTTCATTGGACACTAAAGCTGCCTCTTAATATAGTTTTATTATCCCCTATTTTGGCAATGTTTCTTACCGTGTTAAACTTCTAATATCTTTACTTAAGCTCATCTCTGGTATCTCGCTGTTTCCACCACCCATGTGTGTCAGATGCTGACAGTGTCTTTCTGTGTCACTGAAGGAGAAGAGACGCGGTTTTAACTTTTTTTTTGCTACCTAATATAGTGTGTCCTCAGTTCTACCTGCACTTATGGTTAATGTAGCAAGTCATAATCTGAAGCAGGCAAAGACTAAAATAACATCCTTACTTCTTCCTGGCATTTTAACGACCTCCAATTATCCACATCTCAAACTTGTCGAGGAATCTGAGTGCTTCTGTAAAAGCGAAATCCAATATTGACATCTAGAGACCTCAAGTATGACGGATAAAAAGTGTACATGCACCGAGAACAGTATGGTAATATCTAAATGGAGATTAACAAGGTTTCCCCACCGAGTGCCTAGCACACTTTGCCACATTGACACCTATTATAGATTGTCAGCAGGCAGTGGAGTTACTTGCCGCATGGAGTACTTTCCCTGTGCTCTGCTTTTTTCCATGTATCATCTGGTCGTGCTGCTTACATGGGAATACTACTGGAATACTGCTTCTACAGACAGTAGATTTTTACATAGAGTAGTGCTGAAAATACTGCCGCATTGCTGAAGTGTTCCGGGTGGTTGCTAGGGTGTTGCTATGTGTTTGCTGCACTCTAAAAATTGCTGGGTTGTTTTAACCCAACTTTGGGTCAAATATGGACAAACCCAGCCATTGGGTTAAGTTTTTTAATTACATTTTTAACCCAACGTTTGGGTTTGTCCATATTTGACCCTAAGTTGGGTTAAAACAACGCAGCGTCTTTAGAGTGTATGGTATTCTGTGTTGCTACGTGGTTCCTTTTTGCTGCAAGTCCCACACCTTGTCTCAATAATTCAACTGACCTACAATGCAAGTCTGGCCTGTTTCATTGCAAGTCTGAAAAGTCATATAACGGACCTGTCCTCGGCAGCTGTACTTTTGGAGGTATCATTCATGACTAGTTCAATTCCTAGAGAGGAGACTTATTACAAACTTACACATTGTAGAAGAAATTCTGTCATCATTTATTGAACATCGTGTCTTTCCAAACCTGTATGACTTTGTGAGAAAAATATCATTGTTCTGTTTTTGTTTTGCAAAAAGTTGTACAGTTAATTTAGGTCTGGTGTCATACAAAGGATACCCACTAAAATGTCTAGCTAAAGGGATATGTGCATGCAGCTAAGAAAGTTAATGGTAATTTAAGCTTCCAACAATATGAGCCATAACACTACAAACACAATATGTTGTGAATCAGGAATAAACCACTTCTTCATATATATATATATATATATATATATATATGTATATATTTTTTTTTTTTTTGATGGGTTAATTTGCACCTGAGGGTTGCAACAATCCTTTAGATTCCAAATTTATTCTGTTGGGCTGTCGTAATGTGGCATTACTTAATATGTGCTTGCAAAATAGCTTTAGTGGTCGGACTCGTACTTGCAGATACTCTGACTTGCTTGAATGAATTTTCTAGTATTTTTTTCCATGGTAAAGAAATAATTTTTTATCATTCTCTTCAAGGAAATTAGTTAAGCAAAGACCCCCTGGTACCAGAGCAAACTGTGTAAATGACAAATTAAACCTTAAAAACAAATATGCCTTTAAGATGCAAATTTACCACCCATGGAAATTTTTTAAATGTCACCATTTGTCCTTTTCGTGACGGTTCTTATATTAGCTGGTGTCATCTCATCTGAGACACACACCTATGGTGAAATCCAGATGCTGTACTGAAGGCAGCAGGCTCACTTACACCCTTGACTCATTCACAGGATCATTTCAAGTCGGTGTAAGAGTGTTTACATAGTAGGTTACACATCAGGGCCATGAATATATTAAAGACATCTGTGTTTAAGAGCCAGCGGACTGTGGTGCATTTAAAGAGACATGAAAAGAAATCTTAGAGTGCAACCTAAGAGTCAACATTTATTAACTTTAATTAAAAGTTGAAGGGTGGTTAATAAAGGCCTTCTGAAGCGATGCGTTAATGTAAGAAATTTATTCATATTTAAAACTATCGACTAAAATAACTAACTTCCTAACTTTCAAGTCATGTGTAAGTGTATATATAAGTTAATAATTTGCTCTCACATTAAACCCCAATTCTAACCTAAAAATGACTCAACCTTGTTGGTTATTTTTATAAGAAACGTGGTTCTGTTTTTAATCTGATAACTTCTTTAGCATGTGCAACAAATTAAACCATTGGAAATGGACTCGAAAAGCATCCATCAGTTTGATTAAAATAAATGATTAATTTACCAATTAAAATGAATCACTCTTAATTACTGATGCTAGGTGAATACCAGCTCAGAGTGCTGCTATTGTTCAAGGATGTTAATGAGAAAAAGCAAATTCAAATTGCTGAATTGCTTACAAGCCAAGGAGATTAGAGCTAGTAATTAAACTCTTGTTCTCCATATTAGGCAGTGTAGTCCAAACAGCTTTAAACTGTTTTGTGGAGTTTATTCGTCCTTTTAGGGTTGCTTGCAATGATGATTTCATCACTCATTTTATATAGGGAAAGTTAGCCTTCCTTTTTCAGATAATGAAAAATCTTTCTTTGTCACGTCTGTCAATGCACTGAGAGAGGCGAGCTGAAACGAGTGAACATGACAGAATCATCAGCTGGAATCTGCGTCATGACTCCACTAGTGAGTGTAACCCTTCACTGTGCTGTCAACTTCAAATGAAGCACCTGATGCCAACCTCGTCAGTGTGGAGGAACAGGAAATAAACAGTTATTTCACAGACAACAGGACTCTAGTCCCCCATATCTTATTTAAATTCCCATTCTCTCCCATGACTTTCGCAGAGCTGTCTTTCCAAGCGGAGGTATTTGACAACAGAGAGACACTTTGTAAGCCTCCACTGGTGCAGATGCCGTTTCCTCCATATCGCTCCCCGGCACGCTGTGAGAACCAAGAGATAGCATAGCACCACGTCTGTGGGAGAAAGAGCGAATCGGATAACAGATTCTCAAATATCACTTGCTTGTAAAGCTGAAAGTCTTTTGATATTCATCTCACGGTCAGCTGTCATTTCAGAATGCATGTCTCTGGAGGCAGGTTGGTGTGGGCATAGTGTATCTACCTCATGTTTTGCTTGTTTCGTATAATGGCTGTTCTCGGGTATCTGGGATGTATCTGTCATTCTATTACAGCTACACAACCAATCATGTGAGATAATGGTTGGGACGCTAATAATTCTTACCTTGTTTACTGGAGTTATCTGGTTAAGCCACAGAATTGTTCATTCATTGTTGTTTTCAACAGGCAAACCATTGGTGGTTGAGTTTCACTGGCATCAGATAACTGTCGGGGGAGGGGGGATGTGTTCATGCAAAAATTCTGTGTAGATACATGTATTTACCTTTACCAATGCCTCTGAAATATTATAGATTTATACAATGTTGCAGGGGGTAACGTTACGTAATCCGATTTTTCCAAGTAACTAGTACTGTATTACTTTTGAGTTATAAAACACATGATTAAAATCACACCGTAATGACACTCTTTACATTGTCGTCTTCTCTGCCCTGGCTCGGCAGAACTGCGGATCGTACACACAAGTCTTGTACAGGACCATTCAGCACATAATTAAAGACATCTAAAGATTTATATGCCATCAGTTTCTCTTTACGATCAGTTTCTCTATAAGGTAGGTGTAGAAGTCAGGCCACTCACCCGAAGTAACGTAACGTTATAATCCTGTCAGATCGTCCATGCATTGAGTGAGCGTGTAGGCGGCTACGGGTCGGCCAATCTGGTTCTGTCCGTTAAAAATAACTTTTGGAAATAACAATCGTGGTCCTGGACACTGAGTGACCTTACACATTAAGATAATTTCGGATTTTCTCCAGTCATTGTTAAAAAAACAAGCTAACAATCCTTGCTAACTAGCGTTAGTGAAGCGGCCAGAGGGATCTTTCTGCCTCCACCTAAGCTCCGCCCACAAAAAAACGTCACCATGTTTACCAACTGTAAAAGGGTCTATTGTGATAGATTATAACTACTAGAAAAGTAGAATGCAAAATTCTTTCTTGTTGTCTACACACAAGCTAGCTATACCTTTAGGTAGGATGTTTTTTCATGTCAAATGCCATTTTGTCAACAGCAGGAGTTTGCACTGAAACACTGTTCTGGCTGAGAGGACTGAAGCCATCTTCTGAGCGTCTAAGCTCTTAAGCTCTCTACAAATCCTCAGGTTTATACTGCAGGTTTCTTGATGTTTTGAGCCTAGCATAACCCGAGTGAAGATGTTTGAAATGATGGGTTCCGTCACTGAGATGTCTGGGGTTTTAGCACCCACAAGTTTCAGCACACTCAACAAATATGGCTGACACTGCCATATTCTGTCCCTGGCGATGGAAGCACTTCCAGTAATGATCACGCATGCTTTTTGCACCATATCATGTGGAGATACCAATCAGACCCTAGGGAACTGTAAACAGCCGTAAGACACACAGAACACAATTCTCTTCAATGGACCTCATCCACTCACCAGGGTCGCTAATGAGTTAACCATGGCAACCACGCTGCCGAGATTATTTCAGAATGACAGTAAAACCAAGACCGCTATTAGGTGCGTTTGTTAATGTTCCCTCTTTGCAAAACCAGTTGTCTGATCTCCATGGTGATAATTGCAGGTTGAGTCACCTGACACCTGGTCATTACAGCCCATGTGGAGCTTGGCACGGTATCGCATTCAATATTGAAGCGACAGAAGATGAGTGTTACCTCTCCCTATCACCACCTTCCCAGAATTAATGACCGCTTTATTGGTTCATTAGGAATTCTGTAACCTGTGCAAGGTAATGGAGTCTAATGGAATACAATCACAGCTCTCTGCAGCTGTAATGAAATCTAGCCTCTTCTTGGTGCATGAAGATGCATCGTGACCTTGATATTGTAATTGAAAACAGCTTATACAAATGGAAATGCAGACAGAATTGGAAATAAATGGAAGAGTACACGTACACTATAAAGACTTGCAAAACAATGCAACCTGGTGGATTCCGATTTTTAAGGTCTTAAGTTGAGTTCTGTAACATGATTTTATGTCAGTTTAAATTTGTTTGTTCAGATAAATGTTTTTGACTGGTTGGTTTAACCCTGTTTGTCTAACAATGAATTTACATTTCTTAGTAATTGTAACTCAAAAGGTCCTGTTAACTGGAAAATATGTAGTTTATTTTTTTTTTCAGTGTATGAAAACTTGAAGAGCATGAGAGATCTCTTATGTTTGAACAAATTTAAAGGGATAGTTCACTTTGAAATAAAGTTTTGATATGTTTTAGCTTACCTCAAGGCCATCCAAGATGTAGGTATCTTTGTTTCCAGTATTTTCAATTTTGATATTTTTAGGTCAAACCGTTCTTGTCTGTCAGTCATATAATGGAGGTATATGGGGTTCACCTCAAAGAGCATGAGAGAAGTACAAATTAAACATGATTTAATGACTTGTAAATGTAAGTACACATTGATGGCCTAAGACACGAAAAGAGCGGTTTGTGTGAGAAAAACGAACAGTATTTATATCGTTTTTACCTTTTGTAACCACAGCCACGTCCAAGTGATCTGAAGACACGGGCGCTTCGGGCTACACAAACGGTGGAAAGCGCCGGAAGTGTTCTCTCACGCAGTTACGATATAAATTCAACGTTGTCTGTTGATATATCGCTTCCGGCGCTTTCCGGCGCTTGTGCAGACCAAAGCGTCCATGCCCTCAGATCACTTGGCTGTGATTACATGAGGTAAAAACAATATAAAAACTGTTAGTTTTCTCACACAAACCGCTCGTTTCGTGTCTTTGGCCATCAATGTGTACTTATATTTACGAGTCATTAAATCATGTTTAATTTGGACTCCTCTCTGCATGCTCTTTGAGGTGGACCCCATGTACCTGCATTATATGACTGACAGACAAGAACAGTTGGACCTAAAAATATAAAAATTGAAAATACTGTGGAAACAAAGACACCTACATCTTGGATGCCCTTGAGGTAAGCTAAAACATTCCAAAAATTAATTTCAAAGTGAACTACTGTATACTACCTTTAAAAAGGTTTTTTTTTTGTGCCTTAGATTAATCAATTCACATTGTCATTCTTCCAGTCTCTCCTCCCTCACCCCTGAGAATAGGGTGAAAATGACAAGTGGAGCTATAACTTGAGTGTTGCTAGAGAGAATTGGTTATGGAGTGGCTGAGTGTCCATTTACAGACTATGTCTGAGAAAATGCACCGCAGCCCTTAAGAAACTGTTGAGTTTTTTTCCACCCAGGAGAAACCAAGCATTTCACTACATTTAGGGGAACCAAAAACTATCAATCCTAAAATGTAGTTTTCAGTACAGTAGGCCAATCTAAAGAAAGTTCAAAAGAAAAGTTCTTGATAGCAGTAGACATGATCTCTTAGTGGTTAGTGAATTCATTGTTCAATTTGGCAATTTTTAAAATGCATTGCTGATTTACGATCTGAGATTGATATCATGTTTTGTTTAACAGACGATTAAACTAAACTAGAAGCGAATGGGAGAATTCTGCACTTAGATTGTTTCTGCCTCACCATCTGTTATGAAAAAATAATGAAATATTAGATTATATATTTACAATTTAATCAGTTTCTTATTGCTGGCTTGGGCTGTGTGGCCTAAAAAAATTAAGGAGAAAAAATGCATCTGTCTCTCTGTTTACATCTAATTTGCACATTAAATGGGCAAGCAAACGAGAGGCAATGCTAATGAAGTTGTTAGACTGTTTCCAAGCTCTGACTAATACTGCCTCTTTGTTAAGGTGGGATTTTGTATTAATATAACTGAGCGTTAATTGTGTTTGGATACAATATGATAATGTTTTCTATGCCTCATTCACTGTCACGGCCAAATGAAATGATAAAATGAACGGCAAATGTTTTTATTTTGAAAATTAAAATCAGAGAACAGAACTGGTTTATTATGTTATCAAGCTTGCATGAACTGGCGTAAAGGTTAATTTAAAAAAAAGGATTTAAAATTATATATATGGATTTAAAAGCATTGCGTTTTGTCCTATTCAAGTGATTTAAAAAAAATGAATGGTTTTGTCTGAGATGTGGATAGACGTAACTGTGTTGGCAGAAAATCAGCATAGAGTCTGATTCCATCCACAGTGTCTCTATCATGTTAGTCAACTCAAGCAGGTCTCATGAGAATCTGGCTGGATTATAAATACTATAAATACAGGCCCCATACTGGGATTTTAGAGCACTCCTAAACATATCTTTGTACTAACTCTGAGTAGGCCGTAGCGAGGCCGGTTCCCTGTGTTTTAATGACTTATGACAGGCCGGTCTGCAGTGGATTAGAAGCTGTTCTTTATTTTGTGAGACTCACCCCTGTGTTTTCTAAGCTTCAAAAGCAAAGGACAAATCTTCATACTCACATTACTCACTAATTTTGTAAATGTACTTTTCATGTATATGTACTTTGACATTATTTTTCGATTTGATCAAGAACGTAAACCAATGCTAACTCTGTTTGTGTATATAGTAGCCAGTCAGTTTGATGTTATTGTGTAAAACAAACCTTTATAAGTTAAAAAATATATAGGCAAATTACCATTCAGGAGCTTATTCGTTTAGTAAGAGCCGTGTGTGGTGAGGTTCTGGTTGACTCTCTTCATTGCAGCTTTCTGGGTCTGATTCTGGCTCAAACTGATACTGCAGTGACACCATTATTTACTGGATTTACCATTATTTATTTATGACAGGAACACATGCAACTTTCGCCTGTAAAGGTAATGGGCGTTAAGTATCCGGACAACGTGCACTACAGTTTAGCCAATCACAACACACCAGCCTAAACTAACCAATCTGACCCCACTGCCTGTTTCTGAGGGAGTGGTTTCATAGACTCAGGAAGCCAACCGCTCGTTCAAAGGACAGATGAGAGCGCGGTTTACAATAAAGTTGAAATTTAGGAAAAATAAGACTTTTTAAAATAGAAAAACCACAAATACATGTTATATTACACCCCATAAACACAATCATGCAAAGAAAAAAAAGCAGTAAACCACCCCTTTAATTGCATGGAAAAGTTTTCTTATAATTAAGTACTTTTGAATGGGTTTATTAAACACTTTAGCTATGATACTTAAAAAAATAGGCCTATTTTGATTTACAAAGAGAAAAATATCACATGAGCCTGACGCAAAAGCAGATGTTTTCTTTAGGACTATTTGTGAGAATACGATTTCTTTGAGCTTAATTGGGACATTTAAGCCTTTTTAAAAAAAACTATTGTAAACAATCAACTGGAACATGCAACTGCACAGAAAAGAGAAGTGATTAAAGCAGAGAGATGAGATTCACGGGAGTTGCTTGTGTCATGAATCAGAGCTGTCAGAACTGGTCCCTCTAAACCAGCAGCGCTAGAGTAAGTTGAAATCGATGCATAATTAAATATACGACTCACGTCTTTTGTGATGCCAAAAAGCCTGCATACAAACTGAGGAATTACAGCAGGGAAAATAAATACTTTTTTATTCTGCTTTTAACAGTGAACAGAACAAACCAAACTGAATATTAAATGGAGATGCAATGAATGGAAATGCACAGAAGGACAAAGTATGATGGGGAAAATGAATGAACGGGTATAAACTGAGAACTTTGCTTTGCGTGGGGTGTTTGAAAGGAAGAAATGATGAAATTATGCAGTCTATTCTCCTGCACGATGGCCACGCTGACAGATGGCAGAAGGCCACGTCAAGAGAACCATTTGCCACACAAATAAAAATGGAAGTGCAGCTCTGCATCTCTGATAAAAGCACGTTTAAACTGTGCTTAGTGGGTCCTTAAATGTCTGGCACTACCCTGAATGGCACAGAGCGAAATCCTAAAACTGAACAGTGAATTGAAAAGTAAATTCAAATAAAATACTCAACGGACATGGCAAATGTGCTGTATACCACTAACATTTTCAGATGCATTCTGCATCCATTGTTCTGCTTTTTCATTTATTATTTCCTGTACTTTTAAGAATTCTTTAGGGGATTCAAAAAATCCAATTTATGGTTGGTTTGGTCAGTGACAATATTTATGTTTAGTTTCATCTTGAGACAACGGTGAGGTAAAATGTAAGCCTGAGTACATATCTCTCTGGTGTTGGGGCTGTGTAATGCTGCCCTCATTACATGCTTTTTATTTGAGAGAAACATGTACTAAAAATACACATGAGACAAGTGGGTAAGGAAGACAGTGGTTTAATGTCCTCCAACAATCTGAGAATTATATTTATTATGATTTTACACATACACACTCTTAGCACACTCGTCTGCCGCCCGTTTGATCAAAATTGTATTTGAGAGCACTTTTTCCCCATGCTGATGCCAAATTACAAAGTACATACAATGAATGGTGAGAAAGGTAGAGGGGCTGAAAAGCGAAATGACAGAGAGCAAGTTTATACTCTCCACATTGAGTTCGCTTCCTAAGTTTCATTCCAGTTATTGTGGGTTTTTTAAAGTGACTGTCTTGTGTGTGTGTTGCATGTGTGTTTGGAGATGTTGTGAGGCTGTTTGACTTTCTGCTAAATGTTCTTGGTATCATTACTGTCTTTTATTCAAAAATATTCAAAAACATCAACCCATTTGTTTCCCCAACAGCTTTTGCCATAATATGATGTAATTTATGTTTTAGTTTGTAGGGAAAAAATCACATGATTCAAATTAGGATTAGCTAGCTTGGCAAACCACACTTTTAAAGTCCTCCAACATTACACGAGTAATAAAGACTTACAGGGTTAATTCACCCTAAAATGAAAATTCTCTTATCATTTACCCACCGTCATATTGTTCCAAACCTGTAAGACTTTTGTTCATCTATTTTTAATGAAACCTGGGCTATTTCTGTCCCTCCGTTGACCGCCTATGCAACTAGCACTTTTGACACATCGAAAAGTTCATAAAGAGATTGTGTTCCGAAGATGAACGAAAGTCTAACGAGTTTGGTAGGTATCAGGAGGGTGAGTAAATGATGTCAGAACTAACATTTCAATAACATTTAAACAGCTGACTTGGGCTTGGTCATCCTTTTATTGGTATTCCTGTAAAGACACAAGCTTGTATAATGAGCTGTAAGTCTACGCTGCCCACTATTGTAATGTCTAATTTCTATAACTCTGTTTCATTCAAATGTATTCATCCTCTCAATAAGACAAATTCAGGATTTGTGGAACCAGCTTGTCAGGTTTAATAATTGCATTGTGTTTTTGGGACGGATGCAGTCTTTACCCTTCAGGCTCCAGTCTGAATACCTGTTCAAATATTAAATTACTAAGAGTGTGCCATTAGAAATGGAATCATATAACCATGTATCATAATTTCAAGACAAGGAGCATTTCTTATACTGGCAAAGGACTTATCAAAGTGAGCATTTATTTTTTAAATAATTCAAATTTTTTAACATGCTCCTCAGTTCTGAACACTTTTGGTAAACTTGACACCACAGGTAAACTTGTACTCACTAGTCTGCTTTTACAGACTCATTATGTTTATCATAACGCTCTTGCAAACACATTTTCAGGAATTTAAAAAAAATAAAGACTGAAAGAGTTGTCAGAATCTTGTTGGTGGTGATGTTAAAGTCATATTACTGTGCATGGTTTTGTTCATAATTTGTCAACATTATATGAACTAAACATGTAAGAATCATTAACTTTTATTGGTCACAAAATTCATTTTCTGCACGAACCCAAAACCTGTTAACTGTAAACCATTTAAAAATCTTGAAAAAATGTGTTTGTCGGTTAATGCTCAGAACTATGAAAGCTTGTTTCCGCCACTGAAAAAAAAAATATTAGAATAATAATTGCGACTTTTTATCTCACAATTGTGAGATATGAAGTCAGAATTCTGAGAAATAAAGTCGCAAAGACATAAAGTCGCAATCCTGAGAAAGTCACAATTCTGACAAATAAAGTTACAATTGTGAGATATAAATCGTAATTCTGAGAAATAAAGTCGCAATTGCGCAATTCACTTAGTGTTTTTTTAACCAAAAATGTATTGGAAAGCTGCGTGTATTTGTATTTTTCTGTTATATTTCAATGATCTGACATGTTTAATGACAGTTACTGTACTTTCAAATGTGGAAATAAAATGCCAAATGGAAATTTGTCTGGTTTGAGCAATCATTATTGTTAATAAACTGCATGCTATAAATATTTAAATAAATATAGAGCAATAAGCGGCGGGCAGCTCGCTCGAAAAAAAAGCGTTTGCCTCCGACGGGCCGCTGAAGGTCCGCCTTTGGTATAATGGCGGCGGAACGGCGGCTGGCCGGCGGGCCGGACGCGGAACGAAGGCGGTAGGAAGGCGGCAGACGCTTTTAAAAAGCGGCTGCCGCCGGCGGTCCGCCGTCAAACGTGTTTGCGATTACGCCATTCTGACGCTTCTACTGCCTCCGGAGCGCCGCCGGCGGCCTGCCGACTCATTGCTATCTGGGGACCTTCCCCATGACAGCTATTCTCTGTCTTCTCCCTCAGTCTCACTCTCTCTCTATTTCACAGGGGACCTGTTAACTAAGTCCGAACTGAGTAAAGGCTGATGTTCGGAAGCCAGAGCACACTGGCTTTGTTTCATATTAATCACCTCCTGTGCCTGGGGTGCAGTTATTCTATCCACACAACAGCACCCGGCCGGCACTGTGCTCCCGGCCTGACACAACCCCACAGCAAGTTGCCAGTCACTGACAGAGATTGAGGGAGAGGGAAAGAGAGGAGTAAATGACAGGCATGATGCACTCCCTTAGCTCATGTACGGAGCAGAGATTTGAGGGCTGTCTGTTTCGAATAATAATAGAAATCAGCAGAAGAAGCGAGAGCGTTGGCACACTGATAGGAGGGTGGAGATGAATGAGAGTTGCCCGTCATTGCAGGACATTCGTCAGCAATGGCTTAGCCATTTGGGTCTAAAGAAGAAATTGCAGGTTTTTAAAGGGTTTTGGTAGATAAAAGTTGGTTCAAGATCAACATGACAAGGCATCTTCTATCTAAAGTTAGAGAAGGGACAGCTCTGGGTGATGCCAGTGATTGGTAGACGGGCTGCTGGACTGTGTCCATGCAATGGGGGACAGAGACAGCTGGGGGCTGGTAATAATGATCTGCTGTGGAATCATCATTATGTTGGACAGTGGAGACGGAGCAAAGGGAACAGCACAGCGGCAACAGCACACATGTAGAGAGGCAATTACGTTATTTCCAAAACTTTACTGCAGAAAACAGATTTACCATACTCCCCAAGATTAATGAACTATAAAAACGCACTGTACAACAAATTATTTTCCATTATGATATTCAAAGCAGCACATTACAAAAGGATGGATGGAAAGTGTACTTCATGTGGAAACATATAAATTAACCGGTTTCAAACAGAGTTAAACAGTAGCTAATGATAATGGATTTTGCATACTGCAAATGTGCCCTTTTACAGTGTTTTAGTTCCAAAAATGTCTACTGAAGAGGCACTGAATATAGAAAGCTACTTCTGCACACAAACCTCTTAGCATGTGCAATTTTCTTCAGACAGGACAGCCTGTGGTGAGAGGTGTTAGGAAAGCAAACCGTGGCCAGAACCTAATTTTCTGCTTGCAAAATAATAATGTGCCCCTCTCTGCATGCATGTGAAAGTGTGATTTTGAATCTGTATGTGAATGTTAGTCTCTTTGTGGAGAACAGCAGTTTGCTCTTAATGAGAGAGAGAAGGAAGAGAAAGATTCAGTGCCAGGATCTTGCATTGAAGCCAAAAGGGCTTTACCCTAATTCATTCAGCTACAGGAGTTGCTTTCTTTTTTACTACTTCCATCCATCATGCACACAGATAATAGATGCTCTTATTATCACTGTGAAATATGCTATCTCGCTACTGGATTACTAGAGACAATGCCAAGATACAATAAATACATCATAAATATACAATTTGAGCTCATTCTAAAGACAGTTTGCATATCGTTCGGCTGGCTTTTAGGTGCACCTCATCCCATCATTTCTGAACAGCACGCCAACTGATATGGCAACATTAACCATCTGGCAATAGATGAGGAAAGAATTCTCACCTAATTTATCAAGCAGCGGGGATGTTTTTCTCCCCATTGATCCACTTCTATTCTTTCTTCATTTGCATTGGAACTGTTTACAATCTTTTCTCTCTCACCTCTGAATGGTAATTTCGGAGATTTATTCTAGCAATTAATGTGTGTAACATCCTTAATTCTTTTGAATTCTTGTTAAAATATATCCAAAAACATCCCATCGCTTCACATAAATGCTGAAGTTCAACTTTATTGATTATTCCATGGAAAAAGTTCATGGATCCCACAAAAAATGTGAAGTGCGTGTGCTCTTCGTTTTTCATGAGTGATTATGAATTATTTTAGTTTGTTCCCTCTTTAGAATTCATTCACACACTGTAAAAAAAATATTGTTGATTTAACTTATTTAAAAAAATAAGTAACCCGATTGCCTTAAAATTTTAAGTTCATTGAAATGGAAAAATTGAGTTAATACAATGAAGGAGATTGATTTAATCACCAGATACTCAAAATATTATGTTATCTGAACTACATAAATTATCTAAGTTGATTTGACGAAAGAAAAAATGTTGTAAATACAAATCATGAAAATATTTTTGTTGTAGTCAAGACCACCTAACCCGAGACCAAGACAAGACCAAGACCAGAGTGTACACTCTAAAAATGCTGGGTTGTTTTAACCCAACTTTGGGTCAAATATGGACAAACCCAAACGTTAGGTTAAAAATATAATAATAAAAATGTAACCCAATGGTTGGGTTAGTCCATATTTGACCCAGATTTGGGTTAAAACAACCCAGCAATTTTTAGAGTGTATCAAGACCAAGACTTTTAGGGCCCGAGACCAAGACAAGGCAAGACCGAGTTAGTAAGACCAAGACCTGCGCCCCACACTACATGACACAATAAAATGTGAAACATGATCAAAAGAGATTTATCTGGATTCAGAATGATATGAAAGATCCACATTCCATAAAAACACATATTTAACTCTCAATACTGAAATAAACCATCTTTATTTAATACTCCTGGGTGACTTCCATCATTTAGTACAGAATGTAAAACAAATCTTGACTTTTCTCCGCCTTTTATTACAGCCCATTCTCACTCCCAAGGCGTCACCTAACTGACGCCTTGGGAAGCATTTGGACATGCTTCAATATCTGACGCTTTAGGCGCCCTTTAGCGTCAGTTAGATGACGCCCTAGGATCGCGTGTACCCTACCCCCACCCCACACCTAAACCTAACCGCGTCCTCTAACTGACGCTTTCCTTTAGCGTCAGTTAGATGACGCCATAGGATCGCGTCATGTAAGTGACGCTAAAGGGCGCCTAAAACGTCAAATATTGAAGCATGGTCAAAGGTGACGCCTTGGGGTGAGAATGCGTTGTTTATTAACAATACAGGAACATGAATACATGGGTGACAGGCAGCGGTAACAAAAATACAATATAGCTGCGAGCAGCGATGGCGGGCCCAAGCCGGTGGCACCGCAACCCCGGTTCCTTTAGTTACCTAAAGGCACCCGGGTAGCGGTGCCGAAGGCTTTGGCCCTTTTATGATTAAATGTTAAAACGGCTTGCCATACTCTGTCATTTCGACTAGTCACAATTATGTTACAGATGTCTTAAATGATAATACAAACTATCCAAAATGTAATTACGAATAGACAGAAAGACGTTGTTGATATCTACAATGTTAATTCCGGACAGGCAAACTTAGCTTTTAAATGTTAAAAGGGCTTGCCATACAGGGACGTAGGCTCAGAGAGAGGCTCACCATATTCAAACCAAAATATCTGACTTCCTCTTGGTCCGAGCTAATGACTATGTATTAGAAAGTTGTCCGGCTTGAGGAGTACAATGTATATACCGATTTTTGTAACTGTAGATAAAACTAACAACCCCACTTTTGTCAAAAGGTGGCGCTATTTAGTCCTTGCACATTGCCCGTTTCTGAAACTTTGCACGTCTACTGGCTAATAAATGTGATGTATCTGTTGAGTTTCAAGCAATTTCAATTTCAATTTGACTGTTGAAAAGAAGTGCGCCGATTAGATACTCAGGATCGGTATCGGCTCTGACACTGCCATCTTTGACGAGGCTGATTCAAATTCTATATTGTGCATATACTATTCTGTTAGGCACAAAGGCACAAAAACTTTCTAAAGTACCATAAAGTTTTTGTGTACTGTATTATTAGTGTTCTGAAGCTATTATGTGATATAGAAATTAATATTTAAGTCATTAAATTCAAGAACACAAACTTTTCCCTCTCTGCGCCTGTCAGTCATTCTCCATTCAGCATTCAAACAGCACGTCACATTCGGTTACAGTCAATGATGAAACGATCTTCAATGATTCAATGTTAATCCTATTATACTGGATCTTTAAGATAAAGGTCTAAAGGTCTATATTTTCGAATGAAGAAACTTTTTCTTGCTGGACTTTATTGCTGTAACTTAATCGTGTTACTTTCTACCGGGTGTCGGACGCTGTCGGTTAGATCACAACACTAGAGTCAGAGCACTATAATTGTTCTTCACGCACACAGTAACTGAAATTTAAAACCTTTAAAAGAAAAGGCTCAATAAACTATTGCATAGATAGATAATGTATAATACACTGTTCATAAATATGTATTTCCTTTGTGCTTTGAACTTTTCAATACGGACTCAATGCGCTGTAACTTCATGTGGCTTCAAGCACATCATTCTCCGCTCGGGATGCACATAAGTGCTTTGTGCTGCACCGTATTGGAGCCGTAATATCATAATGCAGTGACGTAATGACAGATTATTAATTGCCTTTCAATTATATGTTGCTTTATAGCAGCCATGGCTATATTTTTTTTTAATGATTTTTGTTATCTTGTTTTTCATGAATGTATTTTTCAAAAATAAGAGCAATGTGTATTATCTATTATTAATATGGTTTATAATAGCATTTTTGTCATAGATTATGACAAAGTAATCATATGATCCACCAGCGAGGAACCAGCAGAACAGAGTGAACATTCTTTCTGTTTAGTTCAATCCTACTTAATAGGAATTTATTTAAAATGCTCGCTCTACTCCACACCATTAATGTCTTGTGCGGACATCCGTATTTTGACTTTCGGTTTTAAGTAAGCGATTTAAAAGCTCCCAAGTCCCAGCGGAGTCACACGTTGATTAACCGGTGGGAATATACACAATAGGCCTACCTGATATTGAACACAAGAGGGCAGTATAGCACTACGTATGACTCAGATTATTATTTTTTTATGAATTTTACAACAATTCTGGCTGTTTTTGAACGTAAACACAATTCTTAAATGAAAAAAAAGGAAAAATTGGGGAAGTTATAATATTTGTATAATTTAATTTAGAAACAAATGATGTATAATTACATTTTTAGAAGATATGAGGCTTTTAGTGTTTACTTTTTTGACATTACTTTAATCTTTTGCCATAGTTGCACATGTCTATTGGCTAATAAATGTGATGTATCTGTTGAGTTTCAAGCAATTTCAAGCAAGCTAAGAGTCCCAAAAGCATCAAAAAATAATGTTAAAGTTTGTTTCGTTGCCACGGCATTTTGAAAGTGACACACTTCCTGCTGCCAGTTGGTGGCGCTATAACTTTGACTCACAATAGTCACATCCATGTGATCGGTCTCTTACAGCGAAAACACTGCTGAAGTTTCGTCAAGATCAGTTAATGTATGCTGAAGTTATAACACACATCCTGTTCCATGTTTCTCGCCATAATTTCGTTTCCTCGCCACGGCCAAACCGTTCGAGATATCAAAAATCCCGTGGCACTTTTTCATCCTTAATGTCTTGACTTCACGCTGATCGAGTTTCGTCGAATTTGGTTCAGTGCTCTAGGAGCAATAATTTAAATTACATTGCATGTGTTTTTAAACACAACCCTAAATAGCCAACTTCCTGTTGGGCTGGGGTAAAAAGTAAGAGTGTGAAGTATATATGAAACGATGAGATCTATATGTGTACCAAGTTTCATATTATTACATGCAAGTGTGTTTGATTTATGGACCAAATTTTCAGACCAAGTTTATTGACCAAGTTAATCTGATTAATAAACTAATTATATAAAACTATTGTCAATTCACTACAATTAAACTAGTTATATGCCTTTACTTATAAAAAATAAAAATAAAAACTTATTTAAAAAATACCAGGCTTGAGAAATGTATTTTCTTTATGCAGGTCATACACACAGCAGTGAAATGGTTAAGCCCCCTCCCCTGCACACACACACACACACAGACAGCCAGCCAGCCAGCCAAAGGCTCAGAGTGGCCATATTCAAACAAAAATATCTGAGTTTCTGTGGGTCCTAGCTAATAAGTGTCAATTAGAAAGTTGTCCGGCTCGAGGAGTACAATATACATACCAATTTTGTAACTCTAGTTAAAACTAACCACCCCACTTTTGTCAAAAGGTGGCGCTACTGAGCCCTCACCACGCCCGTTTCTGCAACTTTGCACATGTCTACTGGCTAATAAATGTGATGTGTCTGTCGAGTTTCATGCAATTTGAAGCATGCTAAGGGTCTCAAAAGCATCCTAAAAGCATCCTAAAAGAAGGGCAAAGTTTGATGCGTCGCCACGGCAACAGTTTCAAAGATATCAAGAATCCATTCACAGGTCTACATCTGCCGTATGTTTACATTATACAGATGAAGTTTGAAGCAAATCGGTAAAAATAAAAGGGTGATTTCAAAGCATTTTGAAAGTGACACACTTCCTGCTGCCAGTTGGTGGCGCTATAACTTTTACTCACAATAGTCACATCCATGTGATCGTCCTCTTACAGCGAGCACACTGCTGAAGTTTCATCAAGATCAGTTAATGTATGCTGAAGTTATAACACACTTCCTGTTTCACGTTTCTCGCCATGATTTCGTTTCCTCGCCACGGACAAACCGTTCGAGATATCAAAAATCCCCTCGCAAACTTTCATCCTCAATGTCTTGACTTCACGCTGACCGAGTTTCGTCGAATGTGGATCAAAGCTCTAGGAGGAGTATTTCAAATACCATTGCGAGCGTTTTACAAACAAACCTCAATAGCCGACTTCCTGTTGGGCTGGGGTAAAAAGTAAGAGCGCGAGGTATAGATGAAACGATGAGATCAACATGTGTACCGAGTTTCATATTATTACATGCAAGCGTGTTTGAGTTATGGACCGAGTGTTCGGACCCCGTTCCAGGGGGCGCTGACGAGCCCCCCTGCCACGCCCAGGTACCAGCTTCAGCCCGGCTCTGATGGCCGCGGGTTCTGACCCGTGTGCAAAGTTTCAAGAGTTTTCGAGCACGTTAAGGGCCCCAAAAGTGCCCAAAAGGTAGTAAAATAATAATTATTATAATAATAATAGAGAAGAAAAATAATCGCAAGGAAAACAATAGGGCCTTCGCCCTTTCAGGGCTTGGGCCCTAATAATTAGCAATGACCAACGTTATTGCTTGGATTTGAAAAGGATGTTAACAAATAATTAGTCAATATACTGGCAAATTAGTGATATTTTTACACTTATGGTCTTTTCTGGTCTTGAAAAAAAAAATCCAGAGTCCTCAATGTCCGAGACCAAGACCCGAGACCATCAGGGTCTCGAGTACTACAACACTAATTCACTCTATTCTCTCTGACATTATAAACTATTAATTCCATAACCCAGCAGCAGTGAACACATTTGCATTACATGCAACTTGCAG
Organism: Pimephales promelas; assembly: GCF_016745375.1. The sequence goes on from NW_024121988.1 coordinate 2,129,815, forward strand.
CTTTTGTCTCTACTCAATTTTTATCACACTTTCCAATTCATTTGCAAATTAATTCAAATTTGATTTCCACTCAAACTGAATCAGCTCCAAACAGCACGATCTCCATCTCTGCGGAAGATTTATGCTGCGTGACATAAGAGAAAATATTGAAACAGGGTTTCTGTGAAGAATCTGGAGACAGATGAGGATGAAGCTTATGGCAGGTTGCTGGAGACTTATTAGTTTGTGAAGCTCGATGGAAGAGAAAAACATGTCAAAGTATTGCATGTGCAACAGAATGAGACAAAGGATTTCTATCTTTAAAACAGACTTATTGAGTTACTGAATTGAGAATGGCTTTAAAATTCCAATTCGGTTGTTGAATTTGAACTGTGGTAGCAAACGGATTGCCATTTGAATTTAAGGACGCTGAAGTAAAAGGAATTGGCATTTAAAGAGATTCATATTATTGTAAGTTTAACTAGAAAAGCTAAATTTGCCTTAATGGCTTTACTAAGCTTGATATAACAATAACTTAATATTTCCCCAGAATGCATTTTTCTGTCAAACCAATTGAACTTCCTGTGCGATGTGCAATTCCATTTAAATTTACACTCTTGAATTTAAAATAAGCGAGGCATTAAATTCTGAATTTTGTCCAACGCTGATTTGAAGACAAAAGAAGAACATTAGATAGTAAGACTAACAAAAATATTAGAACTCCCCCCCCCCCCCCAGTTCAGATAATGACTTATACACTCTAAAAAATGCTGGGTTGTTTTAACCCAATTTTGGGTAAAATATGGACAAACCCAGCCATTGGGTTACATTTTTAAATTACAATTTTAACCCAATGGCTGGGTTCGTCCATATTTTACCCAAAATTGGGTCAAAACAACCCAGCATTTTTTAGAGTGTAAAAACACTCCTCTGATGCCTCTTTTTAATGAGGTCATAAATCGCAAGAGGCTTTGTTTTTGGTGATTATCATTTCAATTTTGTTTGCTTGCATGGAGGTTTTGATTTTCTACTTGATAACGTTGAGTACTAAAATAGAAGACGGCAAGTTGCGAGGCTTGGGAAAACATTGGGCTTGGACCAGTAAACAGTACATTATAGGACTGCTGTGACTGATGGCGTAATTAGCAGTGACATGAAACTCACTGGATCTATAGCACTCCTATAAAAGGTTGTGAAAAATTATGCCAAGCTAAAGGCAATGAATAGAGAAATATATTCGCTATTTTAAGGAGAATACAGGGAGAAGCAAGGCTTTGATAAAGATTGTGTGGAATTGGTGTCAGATGATTTAAGACATGATGCGAACAAGATATGATTATAGATCTCCAGAGATCAGGGCATTGATTTTTCTTCTTAAGCTTTGGTCGACTATATCAAAAGAGTGGCCGTATTTCAATCAAAATCAATTTGTTCAATATTTATAGAAAATAAGATGTATGTTTTTTTCCACAGTGGACTTTTTTCAGCTCACTCACCTTCCCAAAATCCATTCTGGATCTTCGCTCAGCTGTGGAGTTCTAGCAACTTACTATTTTATGCAATGTTTTATTTTTAAAAAACATATTTTGTATGTGTGCGCATGCGTGTGTGTGCTTGTGAGGTTCTGAATTCACATACAAATCAGGCATGCTGTGATGTGCAGAAAAACAGGTATTAAGTGATTCAGGAGAGCTGGGCTGGCAAAGCTGTGTGAAATGAGGAGTCAGTGATATTTTTTCCAGACATGTGGTTCAGGCTCTCAGAAGCTGCCATATGGCCACGATTACACTCATTTATGAAACGTCTCACACTGGATGCTTTTAGACTGCTGCTGAGTCTTCTAAGTGTTTGTTCTCTGCACTCAATTAAACTATAGAGGGCTGTGTATATAAGTTTGTGCAATTCAGAAAGCCAATTTCTATACTAACTCTGACAATATAAATGTTATCATTTGCAGAGTATAATGATATTGGCTGTATTTCTGTACAGTATTGCTGTAATGACTTCTTGGATATTATCTCAGTTGGATCAATTTCATATCTATTTTGGATCTATTTGTTTGACTCAACCTTACAAAGTTAACCAAGGGAATTAAAAAGGGGACAGTTTGATATCTAAAAGTCAACAATTTCTAAATGAACGTTATTGAACTTATTGATTGTTTATTTATTTTTTTAACTTCATAATTCTAACAGCAGATTTAACTCTGGTGATGTATACCAGACTTCTCCAAATATTAAGGGTACTACATTTACATGACAAAGATTAACTAAAAATGGAAAAGTTTTTCCTTTGCTTTTTTCATATACAGATGAAACCGTTGTAAAAACCATCCCGCAAAACAAGAATGACCGCAAAAATGACTCAAAACGCTGTTTTATGCCTGCCAGGCCAGTAGTTGGTGATGTCACTGGAAAACTATGCGACTAAACAGATATATAATATATAGATATAACAGATATATATATATATATATATATATATATATAGACGGAACATATAACATGCATGCATCATGCATGACGTTCCCGTTTTCACAAATTTGCGTTTAGTTTACAAAAAACAATAACGGTATTGTTTTCAAAAATGTTCAAGTTTTGTGAAGTGGATGTGTAAATGTTTACAACAAGTCATGTAAATGAACCAAATCCGTTTTTAGTTGAAAATGATGTCTTGTTAACGGCCCCTTAGTCTGCTTAAACCCAGCCCCTTTCTTAAAATCGGGTGGAAACTCACATTTGGATTTATTTCCATAAGATCAACAACCTTAAATGATGGGTGGTGATGGCGCAGGGGATAAGACACATGCCTTTGGTGTGAGAAACCCAGGTTCGAATCCACTGTTAGACACTAATGTGTCCCTGAGCAAGACACTTAACCCCCAGTTGCTCCAGAGGCGTGTGACCTCTGACATACAGTATATAGTCGCTTTGGATAAAAGCGTCAGTTAAATGAATAAAAGTGTAAGTGTAAAATGTAACAAGCGATGGACTGAGCCAGGTCTGAGCCAATGGAAGAAAGAATTAAGTAAAAACACATTGCAGGAGCATCACAACTGGGGTGACCCTGCATGTTTAGTTATGTAAACCTGTCAAAATAAGAAACATAAACCATTATTTTCACATTTTACACTACTTATTTTTCATTTAATAAAAACAATGAGTATAAAACCTCAATATATACACTTTTTAAGCTTTAGAACATTTGAATTCATTATCCATAGTTAGAAGGAAATAATGTAGGCTACATGTCCTGTAGTTGCACAAATGGTATCTGCACTTTGTCTCTTAGTGTGTGAATAAATGCAAGTGCATGCGGGCATGAGCCTCTGCTTGTCATCACTTGCCCTCATGTCTGCCTCTTGTCCCCCGCTGTCTCCCTCTGTCAACGTTATCACACACTCTTATCAGTGTGGCGGCACCATTTTTTGGAACAAAGTCCGGCCCTCCTGCTCCTCCCCCATTCATGGTCCTGCATTCTCAATCCCTTCTCATTTACTTGCTTTTCCTCTGAAGTAGAATAAGCGATGTATGAGTTTATCTTATACATTCTCAGTTGGCACCAGAAATGCACTGTTATTTAACTTCTGGCAGATAAGCAAAAATGTATTTTGTGTTAGCGTTGATAACGGATAAATGGCCAATGAGTTTTAGTCTGCGATCCCTAACCCAGGCTATATGCACGCATAAGTTCCGCATTTGACAGAAGGATGCTCGTCCATTTCCGGTTGTGGAGATTTAAGCGGAGGAAAACCGAGGAAAACGGGATTATGGCAGAGTCTTCAAAATTTACCGTCCTCCTCCTCATGTCTTTGAAATGAAACGTACATACGTTTAGATGTAATTTTATATATAGTTATGTTTATTTAATATAATTTTAAAAAGAAGCATAAACACAACGAGGGGTGTCTGTTTTATCTGTTTTTGTGACGAACGTTTAGTATAACCATGGAGTATAAAATTCAATATAAATTCTCGGTATTGCATTGGACTCTACGATCGGCGGAAGTTATCGAGCATCCTTACACCTCACCGGAAATACCGCCGTGCATAGAGCCCATTAAACCTTACTCGGAGCAGGTTAGCCGTGTAATGTAAATTACCATGGCGATGAAACCCACTAAAAACCAATCCACCTTCTTGAGCCCGAAAAAATAGAGTTTGCTAGACTAACCTCAAACTTACCTGGAAAGCTTCCTGCAATAGGCCACTAAAATAAATAATTTAAAATCAAGTCCAAGGAAAACAATGACAACGGAACAAACACTGCGATCAAAAAAACTTTACTGAACAAAAGAAAATTCATAGCAGAGAGAGGCTGCAAACATCAGCTTTGGAATCAAAAGAATGCCAGGAAATCTATTTTGTAATGAATTCAATGCAATTTAACACCCTTCTACAAGAATTACTTCAGGTAAGATCGAATAATCAGCTTTATTACCTTCCTGTTTTGTAAAATCTGTGGGTTTTCACTACAGTATAGATATGGAAGAGTGTAAAAATAAACCACAAAAATTACTGTTGCTGATGCCCAGAAGAGAGATGTTTAAGACTGGTGGAAGACCTGCAAAAAAAGATACTGACCAGTTGGATGAATTAGCTCCTGACAGGTGTAAAATTAAGAGCCACAACCTTTGGATCAAAAGTGGATTCGGACATGCCCTAAGTGCACTTGTGCCTTGCACTTTAGACCATGCACTTTGATTGTTTAAATAGGGCCCTTAATCTCTGTCCGGGAAACAGCCACTAAAAATCTAAAATCAATTATGCAAGTGAATTTTTTTATTATAATCTACATTTGAAAAATGGATACTTACACTCAAAAAAAAGAATATGTTGGCTTTAATTAATTTTAATTTGTCAACAGGTTCCACATAACTGGATTACGTTAAACAAAAATAATTTGTTTATGTAACTTCAACATAATGGAATTGTGTAATTTTAAATTACCCGATTTAAGTAGTCTCACTCTCAACATGAATTTTTAAAGGCTTCCTGACATGATTCAAAGGTATTTCATTATATTCATTCATCCATTTATATTTCATTTGATTCAGTGACATTTAATTAAATTAATAGACGTTAGCTAGCTATTTGCTAGCAGAAGCACATATTTGCATCTTGAATGCTAATATTTACATGCTCCTTCATTCAAAGCAATAGAAAATAATGAAATCAGTCGACAGGCTAACAAAATGCTCCACTCTTCTCCACAATGGTAACCCACTGTTATTTAAATGGTCTATTACATTATAGTTGGCTCATAAATGTACAAATGAAGACTCTATCTTAAAGACACACATAGCCCTACACATAGCTACGCACAGCCCTACTTAAAAATCTACACTTAAAGAATAACACATTAACTGTCCAGTTGCCTCTATCAGCCTGTAGGCTTACTTGTCTGTGGAGGAGTTGGGTCCGAATTTGCATCTAAAATCTACGTCTACTTGGGCTTACATCCGTATGGCAGCCATTAGTCATAGACATTTACACTAGACGTCACCTTGGGGTTCTAAGCATGCGTCAAAACCGCCGCCATCTTGGAACAGGGGTGTTGTCAGGAAGTAGCTAGGTAACGCTGCTATCTCGGCCTTTAATTCGAATTAATTTATGGTGGTGGACTTTTGTGCTGTGTATGACGTTAACACAAATGAAATCTGGACTAAGAAGGATGGTTTTTTATTATTATTTTGTATTTTTTCTGGTATCAACGATAAATACATGTCTGACCGTTGGAACGAACAAAAAAACCCCGAGAAAATCTCATTCATGATGATTTATGGTGATTTTATTTCCTATAGACCTTTGTCTACATTGAGTGGAGGGGCTCCCCTGTTCCAAGATGGCGGCTCTATTGACCCATTCGTTCTAATGAACTGCCGAAGCCAAGGCATCATCTAGTGTATATATCTATGGCCATGGCAATCGCTAGCAGTAGTGTTTCAAATGGACTTTGCTGACGGAAAGAAGCGACCAGCCTTCAGCACAATCCAGATACCCACAGAAACTCCTCGTAAGTTAAAAAAAAGAAATAAATCTATATTGTGGCCCACGAGCATGTGACTGGCTGCAGTTTCTCTAATGACCACTGGTGTCAGTAACGCTCCTTTAATGCTGCTTCTTAGTGACGAAGAACTATGAGTTTCAACATCACCAAAAATCTTTGGTGTTCATACACGGTTTTCTCAAATGCTCATACCTCATTTTTAAAAAGACTGATCAGCATTCATTGTGAGTGATGATGATGACGTATCTAGCCTAGAAACTCCATCATCAGCAATAGCAAACTCACTTGAATGCTCCCACCAAAGATCCATCATTTACCCTGCAAGTGAGTGGTTCTCTTGGGCCTCATGCAGCACCCGAACGCCTCCACACAGACAAAACATCCATATTTCAAATTCATGTCCACATAATATTTTTTTTTACCAAGAATGATCGCACTGATCTTTTGAATGCTAATAAAAGCAGTATAATGGTGACTGTTTATATTGAAAGCTTTTACTAGCAAATTGATGACTTAATTTGAGATTTTTTTGACACATCAATTCATGGCATCTTCTTAAAGCCACTTCATTGGGTTTATGTGCCCTGCTTGCACAGTGATGATAGTCTTAGCCTCAGTCTGACCGTTCACTGACTGGTGAATATTGCACATAAAACCGTAATGCAATTTTTCAGTCAAGTAAACTCTAATCTTTTTTACTGACTTTAGGCAATTTCCATGAGTACAAGCACACAGGTTTTCTTATCAGTTCCAATGGAAACAAATGTGTTTACAAGGTACCAATCTGGCTGATACACTACAATTTGCTCGCTGTCAAATATGTGAAAGTTATTCACCGTTCGTTTTTTCCACAGATGATATTATACAACGCATTCTCACCCCAAGGCGTCACCTTTGACCATGCTTCAATATTTGACGTTTTAGGCGCCCTTTAGCGTCACTTACATGACGCGATCCTATGGCGTCATCTAACTGACGCTAAAGGAAAGCGTCAGTTAGAGGACGCGGTTAGGTTTAGGTGTGGGGTGGGGGTAGGGTAAACGCGATCCTAGGGCGTCATCTCACTGACGCTAAAGGGCGCCTAAAGCGTCAGATATTGAAGCATGTCCAAATGCTTCCCAATGCGTCAGTTAGGTGACGCCTTGGGAGTGAGAATGGGCTGTATTATAATGGTTCCAAAAGGAGGCTTTTCACAGTGATGCCACAGAAGAACCATTTTGTGTTCCCAAATGAATCTTTGAGTGAATAGTTCTTAAAAGAACCATCTATTCTAAATTGTGAAGAACTTTTTAATTATCTAAAGAACACTTTTCCAGTGCTTTATTAGTATATGGTCTTAGAGATTTCTCCATTACAGATTTTACAGTTTTCTCTCAACATTTAATTTATCATTAATACATTTGACCAAACAATAAACCTTAAAGCTCTATAATTTAAAGAAGTCTAAAAGATTTAAAAAAAAAAATATGTTATAAGCTTTAATTTGTTAACCTTGGTTAGTTATGAACAACAAACAACACGCATCTATTTTTTTACAGACATTAAGATTAATAAATGCTTTAAAATATATATTGGCCATTGTTAGTTGATGTTAGCTAATGAGATAGGCTAGATAGTTGGCTAACTAATGAGAACAAATTAGACTTCATTGTAAAGTGTTAGTTGGCTATAGCAAATTATGAAATGTTTCTCGATGGAGACAACTAGTGACAAAGAATAAATAAAAAACAGCAAACCCATTCGTTATTTCCTATGCGCTCTTCTTCAACACATTACGGTAAAGGGTGGACTTTTGTTGTCTGCGAGCTGGAGACAGACAGCTGAGAGTGAAACAGCCGTGTGTGTGTTTGGAGCTTGAGATTCAGACGCGCTGCACAGCGTCTCGTCCCGAAACCCTAGACGACAACCAAGAAGAGTCACTTGGAATACTGCCCGCAGCTCTAATGTCCGAACACATTTCTTTCCTGAGAAAACTTGCGTGTGTATGTTTTTTCTTCTTCTTCAGTTAGGGCACAAGCAAAAACACCGCATTTTCACATTTTAAAAGCAGCTGTCTTCTCGGAAGGGGCCGCACCTTCAGCTGAACATCATCCAGGTAGGTTTATGAAAGTTAATGTGCTGTATCGAAGCCAACATCTTTGCTTCAGTCAGATTTAAAAAAAAATGGTAGAGAAAGAAAGCGGTAATTAAGATATGTGTTGTTTGAATTTGCATTTTTTTATCCGCAAATTGCTTATTGAATTGTGTCCATCACTACATGTTTACTCCTTTAGTCAACTTTTTGTCCTACAGCATCCCATTTTTTTAATCCTCCGTTTGTCTGATGTGAGTGTGTTTGAAATGAAGCATATAGTTTAGTTGAGAAGTGCATCTTTAGACCTAGGATAGCTATAATAACCTATACAGGTCCATTCAACTGGTCATATGATCTTGCTTTTTATGTCATTATGCCCAGGTCTTTAAATGACAATTCTGTGTTTGTGCCATGCACTGCATTTGTTATTATTGATATTTTTAATATATTACTATTTTTATTTTTTGATATGGCCCTAGAATACGTAATTCTGTTGGCCAATTGAGCAGTCAAATATGTCATCTATATTTTATATGTCCTACCAAGGAAGCAGTGAAGAGTCCCACTGTTTATAGTTAAGCTGTACAAAAAAAAAAAAAACAGTATTTTATTCCGTCACATTTATATGAATATTAAATAATAGTAACTGGTAATTATCTGCGGTACTCATTTTTATGTGTTGTATTCCACTCTGTGTGCTGTCATTTGTCCAAGACAAATTTAAGTAGGCTAACTTATTAACCGTATATTTCACCGTTTCCTATACGACAAAACACTAGCACTACTTTCATGTCACATTGTCACTCAGTTTCTACGACTATATATGTGCTATATTAATAATGGCCTCAGAGGACATTATTAATTTTTTTTATTATTAATTCTGCGCATAAAACTTTTCAGAGATAAATTAGCTTCGAAGTCCAGATGAAAAACAAAACAAAACAAGACATCATCTTGGCTGGGATAACAACAAACCGATTAGAAAAGATCTAAGAGAGAAAACACTAATCCATATGAGAAGTAACCAAAGGTTAATAATATATAAATTGCAATATTGTTGCAGTGTTGGTGTTCATGACTGATTGTTTTCTACGTAGCAATGGGCAATTTTTCTTGACAAGCCATTAACAGGCATGCATTCATTATTTTCTAGGGTTATCATCAGGTAGCCGTACTCGGCTCACTCGATCAAGGCTACATCTGCATCCGAATTCACTCACTTCATTTTGTGTACTTAACCACCACAAACTTTGTAGGGATTAGTGGACGGATGATTTCGGACACAGCTTATATCTCTAAATCTAGTGATTTATATTTTGGGTTTTATAGGCGTGTGCGGGGTTGGCTCAGCTGACTCATCTGGTGCCTAAAAAGCTGTCTAGGTAGACAGAGCAGTAGATTTTGAGATGCAACTAGAGGCAATAAGAGCTCTGTTCCTGGATATGTTCCCATTTACTGCTCATATTGTCCATATTTTCACACGAATGTCTAAGTATGGAAAATAATTGCCTTGCACCTTGTCTTCTGGGCAATTAATTAAATTGAAACAGTGTCTTTTGAATGTGCTGCATGCTGATAAAGGACAGTGTTTAATCTGAGCCTTATCTCTTTGAGCATAACCAGCTTCACTAAAGCTCATAATAAATTAGTCTGCAAATCCTCCTTGGCTGTAGAGAACAGAAAGTAAAAAAAAAAAAATCATCTTATCCATCAACGTCATAGCTTATTACCATGAATGTGTTATCATAGGTAAACTGCTATCGAGCACATAAAGATTATGCTGGATAAACACTTATTAACCTATAACCCCTTTTAACTAAACACGACTATGCTGATTTAATGCTTGGTAGTGGTTGAATGAAGCCCATTTGTTAAATGTCAGTCCTGTCACTTGAGTCAACTGAAGAGGTTACACTTCTTTTGGATTTTTGTTTGCAGTATTTTTGGTATAACATTTTTGCAACAGAAGCTTTCAAAGGCTATAATCTTATTTAGAAAAGACATAGTAAGTAGGCAAACCATGTTTGCATGAGACAGCAAGTATTGGAATTAGCACTTCATCTCAGTGAATGAGGTCTGGCAAAACCTCATAACAAAATGTCAAGCTCAAAACAGTTTGTCTTCCATCCTTTTCTCTCTGCCTTCTTAATTTTAGTTTCGTTCACATCTAAAAAGCTGCAACGTTGAATTTGACCACTGAGGGGGTGGATGTTTCCTAAGTGAGTCTAGACTCTTGTCCTGCTGACCTTGGGTTTCTCTAGTATAATCCAACTCGTGTAATTAAACACAACATGATTAGTGGCCAGAACGGACACTGTTGCTGTGGAGGTGCGTAGTACACAATGTATATGTGGCAGGCTTAAACACTTTTGTGTGGGTTTTCTTCTTTGGTATCGGGAGTGTGCTTGCATATGTGTGTATGAATAATTGGGACACAAATGGATGGATTTCAATGAATTTGTTCACTATACACATCAATACACATGCCATAACTGGAGAGATCGGTGCAATCCAAGAGAGCATGCTATAGGACCTGACCAGTAGCTGCTAAAAAAAAATGAGCCCGATCTATTGCACGAATGTCATTTCTCGTGCCATTTATACGCCAAAAATAGTTTTTGCGTGTATATGGTACGCGTTTTTCACGTGCATATGATACGCACTTTTTGGCGTATAATAAGTACAAACTCCCCACCCCCCTTCCCCCTTAACCTACCCAGGGGGTTTTCAGAAAACCATTTATACGCCAAAAACCATTTTTTGGCGTATAAATGCCACGAGAAATGACAATCGTGGTATAGATGCACACTTTCATGAGACTGTGTTGAAACAAACATACAGAAGATTCCAGTCAAGAGAGATGAATGGCCTTATAAGTACTGGCAGTCCATTTCCAGTGGTTTTGTAATGGGGTCTATTACAATGCTCTTTGTATACTATTAAACCTTTATGTGGGCTTTTTGTAGAGTGGATGGTCACCTGAGTCATAGATGTTATCCAAACAGCTGTCCTGGTGTGTATGTGCGCCCACTTCTGCATTTTGTCTGAAGGTTGCAGCTGACAGCGGAGCAGTGTGGGAGTCGGCTGGTTTTGGTCGACTGGCTCACAGTCAGAGAGAGAGAGAGAGAGAGAGAGATGAACACTCTGTAATTAGCACCCGCGGCTGCATGCTGCATTCCACCTCTGCAAATTACAGAGTGGCCTGCCTGCACTGCCAGACCCAGCAAACCTGCCTGTGTGAGTCTATCCAGACCCCCCTCTTCCCCTCCCTCGGCCTCACGCACATGCAAAACTACAGCTATACCTGCTAGCAGCAGACTTTGCCTTCTCTTCCAGTTCACTTCCACTGTGTTTTTTTTCCCTGCGCTGCTGTAATTGGCAGTGGTGGAGGCTCCCGTCTCTCCGGGGCTCGGCCTGCATTGATTTGTTTGGATTTCTGTTCCCCTCCCCAGAGCTTTGGCGTACATATGCACCACAGACTCCCTACACTGCTGTCTGTCATGTCTGAGCGGCATGTTTAAAGAGTTTGGTGTTGTTTATCGAAGTGCACGTACACCGAAATGCACGGAATTTTCATAACACAAGGGATTTCAACTATTTAAATTATGAATTGAAGCCTTTGGGTTTTGAAAATATGCTTTGTTTTGAGGGTTTAACAGGGTTAAAGATGTCAAAATATGCTTTGAGACTGCAAAGGGGTCTTTGTTCAGAGCTTATGAGTGGGTTTCGACAGGGCTGTAACCACCATAGAAATTGAGGGGGACCTACCATATATATATATATATATATTGTTCAAAAATAACAACTATTTTACAGTAAAAATGGGAAACGACCAACGGTAGTATATTCGCTGATGCAAACTACGAATTTTTTTGCCAAATTTCGCTATTAATTGACAATTGAATTATTCAACATAAATTATTTTTTCTACATATTAGGCATTCATTTAAGAGTGAATGTGTTCAGTGGTGTTTGTGAGAACATAACTGAAGCAAAGAGCTGTGTGTGTTTGTGAGGGTGGGTGTGTGCGAAACGATCATGTGTAGTCTGTGCTGATGGATGGGACCGAGTAAATGACTGTGACCCTGACAGAGGACCCAGCTGAGGGACCAAATGAGCTTTGTGACATTGTGTGTGTGTGTGTGAGAGAGAGAGAGATAAAGTGTTGGTTTGTGATTTTGTGCTTAAGTACAGAACACCATATAGGACAAGTGGCCTCACTTCCCCTCTCCTTCTGTCTTGTGCCGTATGCTGATTTGATCTTGATAGATTGATAATACTTTTCGCCAAATTTCACCATTCAACTAACACATAGACCGTGTATCTATACATCCAATGGGATGTCCATCTGTACAATATTAGTGGTTGTCTATTGGTCCAGCTGAATATAGTGTTTCTATATTGTATGTCTGTATATCCAGGTTGAATATTGTGCTTCTATAGTGCATGTCTGGGCCTATACTGTATGTTCCAGCTGAAAATAGTGCTTCAATAAAGCTTTCGTGAAGTTATTTCTCAACGGTCTCATCGGCTGACTCTGCTGTTAGAGGATTTGCCGAACAGCAGTTTCCTGTTTATGTCTGTGCTTCCTGTGTTGAAAGTTATCTTGTCGCTGGGTTAGTTAATGTAAAGGGCCAGATAATTATAAACAGAGATGCTGGAAAATGTCATCAAAGTCTACCAAATTATAATGCACTTACTTGCCAGGGAACTGATATCACTTCTCATGGCATTTCCATATAAAACTTTCCCTTCACTCATAGCCGTTTCAAACTCATCACTGGGATACTATTGTGTGTTCTGAGTGGTAACCAGTACTGGCACTTCAATATTTTAATCTGAAGTGTACACTCACCTAAAGGATTATAAGGAACACTTGTTTAATTTCTCATTAATGCAATTATCTAATCAACCAATCACATGGCAGTTGCTTCAATGTATTTAGGGGTGTGGTCCTGGTCAATCTCCTGAACTTAAACTAAATGTCAGAATAGGAAAGAAAGGTGATTTAAGGAATTTTGAGCGTGGCATGGTTGTTGGCATGACGGGCCGGTCTGAGTATTTCACAATCTGCTCAGTTACTGGGATTTTCACAACTTTTTCTCGCGTTTACAAAGAATGATGTGAAAAGGGAAAAACATCCAGTATGCGGCAGTTCCGTGGGCGAAAATGCCTTGTTGATGCTAGAGGTCAGAGAAGAATAGGCCGACTGATTCAAGCTGATCGAAGAGCAACTTTGACTGAAATAAACACTCGTTACAACCGAGGTATGCAGCAAAGCATTTGTGAAGCCACAACATGCACAACTTGAGGAGGATGGGCTACAACAGCAGAAGACCACACCGGGTACCACTCATCTCTACTACAAATAGGAAAAAGAAGCAACAATTTGCAAGGGCTCACCAAAATTGGACAGTTGAAGACTGGAAAAATGTTGCCTGGTCTGATGACTCTCGATTTCTATTGAGACATTCAGATGGTAGAGTCAGAATTTGGCGAGAACATGGATCCATCATTCCTTGTTACCACTGTGCAGGCTGGTGGTGGTGGTGTAATGGTGTGGGGGATGTTTTCTTGGCACACTTTAGGCCCCTTAGTGCCAATTGGTCATCATTTAAATGCCACGGCCTAAGTGAGCATTGTTTCTGACCATGTCCATACCTTTATGGCCTCCATGTACCGATCCTCTGATGGCTACTTCCAGCAGGATAATGCACCATGTCACAAAGCTCGAATCATTTCAAATTGGTTTCTTGAACATGACAATGAGTTCACTGTTGTAAAAAAGGCCCCCACAGTCACCAGATCTCAACCCAATAGAGCATCTTTGGGATGTGGTGGAACGGGAGCTTTGTGCCCTGGATGTGCATCCCACAAATCTCCATCAACTGCAAGATGCTATCTTATCAATATGGACCAACATTTCTAAAGAATGCTTTCAGCACCTTGTTGAATCAATGTCGCGTAGACTTAAGGCAGTTCTGAAGGTGAAAGGGGGTCAAACACAGTATTAGTATAATGTTCCTAATAATCTTTTAGGTGAGTGTATGTACCCTCACTTTTTTATTCATACTGGCACTTCTCACATTGCAGGTACTCTGAAAAAAAGTATTAAAAAAAGTTTTGTGCAATAGTGATATTTGCCTTAGCAACGACTACTTATTATAATTTAAAGCATTCTAAAAGCATACAATGAATAAAGTGTGCTGATCTTCCAGTAATGTTTTACCATTGCTGCGCCAGTCCATGACCCGTGCATCTGAACAGCACTCCTTGTGCTGGAGCTGACATTGAGAGGGAAAGGCTCTCCATTATAAGTTCAGCTCTTCTGCCAGGCCTGCCGCTGAGAAGGCCCCCTGAGAGCCTCACAGCAGTTAGGAGACATCAGACAACATCCATAATTTATGACAGAGATAGAGATGCGGCTTGCGGCTTGTTTTTGTGTCTAAGTTGTGCCCCCGTGCACTCCCTCTGTAACAAATGAATAGTGAACGCATTTCCTCCTGCTGTCTTTCCCTCTGTATCTTTCTCTTTCCCCTAATGCTCAGCTGTTATGCTGCATCTCATAAATCACCTGGGAAGTTATGAGACCAGTATTTGACATTAGGCCCTCATTTCTTCAGAGTTTTTAACTTTGTGTAAATAAAGAAATAATGGGTCATGGTAGAACTCTAGCAACGCAACAGGTTTAAGGCTTTGTCACTTTTTTCATGTGGCTGGAAGTAATTTTTTTGTCATCTTACGATGAGTCTGGTTCTCCATCTTGTAGCTAAACATAAGCTTTTTTGTTGTTGTTGTTGCCAGAATGCAATTCCACTCCAATTTTCTGTTAAGCGACTTGGACAAAACATGTATTGTGAAAAGTGCGGTACAAATAAAGCAAGGCTTGACAATAAATTGTCAGAGTTTGCTTATAAAAGTCTACTGTTGAATTTTTTTTTTTTGAGCACATTAAAATAATCCTAAATTATGCTTTACTTTTTAGCACAAGTTTTTCACTTGGTATATGTATAATTATTTTTATTTTAGATTTAATTATTTTTAAATATATATCTTTACATTGATTCTTTAGATTCTACCAGTTATCCTGTTTTGCTAATTTGATTCAAAATGTTTAATGTAAATTGAGCAATGTAAATTACTGAATGTAAAGACATTCTTTAACATTGCTTATTAAAATCACTAAATTAACAGATTTATTGTTCTCGTTTATTTGCCCAAATATAAGAATTCAATGTAATTAATTGAAATATTTTCTGAATTGTTTATATTTACAATTTAATTTATGAACATTTTTTCAGGGCAGTGTTGAATCAGAGTTTTGAATTGATTCATTGAAAAAGATCATTTTTTTTTATGCCATTTTCTACCTAATTTTAAATTCATTTATATGCACGCCAGATGTGACAAAAAATTAGCCTTCAATTTCCACAGTGTCTTAATTTTGTACAAATGTTACCAATTTGTACCTGACAGCTGCAGGTTCAGATAAGGCTAGAGCTGAGGTGTTGTTATCAGCTGCTGTGAAGTAGATGCATTTGAAGCCTGCATGCGTTACAAAGCTAAATGATGAGCATGTAAATGTCTCAGAAACCGTCTACTCTTCTCTTTCTCTCATGCATCTTTCCCTCATTTCTCCGACACACTGATTTATAACAAATTGTAAATTTTTCTGTACAAGGCGTGTCTGTCACTTTAGCCTGCCACAAGAGAGACTCTTCAAAGCCAGAAGCTCCAGAATGCTGATGTGAACAATCTCCAAAGCTCTGACATCCTCCCTCAGCCCCTGTTTCTGTATCTCTCGATCTGTCTGTCTCATTTCTGCTTCCTTCATCTTCTCCATCTCTTTCTCTGTTCACCCTCAGTCATGCAAGGCTGTCAGGGCACATCTGTGTGAGACGGAGAGCGAATAAGGACGACAGACAAAAACACTGTTTGAGTAAGAGAGAGATTCTTAGAAACCATGACTAATTTGTTGCCAAACTCATCAGAGCTACCTGAAAATGAAAACAGGGTGTACTTTAGTTCAGTTTAGGTCCCATTCACACAGTTAATATTGAGAAATGGACCCAAATTTAAAGTGTGACCGAAAACAGATTTGGAGAACAGTCACGAACTGCTCAGAGACAAGAAGGTTGAGGATCTAAATGCAGTGTTTATTGAACAGGGTAATCCAAAGTGCAGCCAAGGTCAAACACAGGTTCATACAATCCATATAAACAAACACAACAAGGCAGCAAACAATGGCAAAAGGATAATCCACGGAACAGGCAAGAAATCCAAAACCAAGAGACATGAAACCAGAGAGAATGCTCGGAATTGCAGTGTAACACTTGTAAGGAGAGTGCCAGAAAGTCTGGGCAATCCTTCGAGAGAGCAAAAGGCTCCTGAGAATTAACATTTGAACCCTCCCTTGCATAATTATCTAACGGTAACATCCGAGTCGCAGACCTCACCTCACACCTCACTTTGACAATCTCCCCCTTCTCCTCCTCACCTAAAACTCACTGAAAACCCATGAATTGTTAAAGTAACTATACATGTTTGGTAACATTTAAAATGTCTTTTAAATGTGTCTGGTAACATGGTCTCATTCTCCCAACCATAATGAATAGCTAAAATAAGTTATAAAATGTGAGAAAATGGATGCGTCCCTTATGGTTTTCCCTCCCCCAGATCCTCTCCTGTATGTATAACAAATTCTGATCTCACAGCTGCAAGCCCCTCAATAGGGGACCAAAATCTAATTATAACAATAGACCCCTCCATTTGGTAAGAATATTAAATTATCCGGATTTATAAGGAAAAGGGGCAAAAAGGTATGGGGAGTCTGTACTGTAACTATAGATTTCCCACACAATCGCTGTGTGTAGTATTTCGTAGCCAGGTAAATGTTTCTTTGATTATGAATTGGACTATGAATTATTGATTTATTACCTTGTCAGTAAATTGTAAACATTTGATTTTATTCTGACTGACTCTAAGATTGTTTTCCCAATTATTTTATCGGATTCGTATATCCTCACAAGTTTGCGTCAGATTAGTGACGACTAATAAATGACATCAATTCAAGTGTACTGTTGGTTTGCAGAGACAATTTACGTTTAGGGCAGCGAAATGCTGGTTTTGATCAACCTAAATCTGGTCATGTCTAATTACCTTTGTTTTTAATTGAATGTTACTTTAGATAAGTGTACGTGAGAAATCACGGGTTTGGCCAATCCAAAAGCTATTATAAGAGAAGTAAAGTTGATCAACTGATCTTTTAGAGCCAATTACCTCTGTTTGATGAACAAAACTGGCGAGATTGTGTCGATAATCTGAGTGGGTAAAACATAATTAACGAGTTAAAAAAGTATAATCAAACATTCGCTCACATTTAATAAGACCAATATCATTGAAACCCTTTTCATTTATGGTATTTATGAGTCAATACTTACGAGAAGAAAATGCCATGGTATGCAAACGATATACTCCAAGAAAAAAAAACATAGTATCGGTATGTCTAAAATACCAACTGGTATTTTTTTTGTTAATGAATATAAGTAATGGTTGCTGAATGTGCTTGTAATGGTCACCAGCTGGAGTGCCATTGAGAGCCAGCAGAGGGCACTCGACATCAGACTATTGTCATTTCCTCACAAACTACATCTCCCATAACTCACTGTCTGGATTCTTCATCCACTATCTATCACATTCACCTGTGTCTCATTATCTTTAGCTCACCCCATATATGCCTTGTTTTCTCATTCATTATCTGCAAAGTCTTGTTTAGTGTGTAAGGCTTGGCTGAATCGACCCAATGGCGGCATTCGATCAGCGGGTGAAGTTCTCTGTGCGTTACTGTCATTTGGTGTGACAAAGTAATTTGATTAAATGAAATAAAAAAAACAAAAATACCATGGAGTAGTTATGTACCAAAATGCAAATTACTACCCAAAATTATTAATTTTGCTTTGTTTATAATTGTATTTCTATACTTTGATAATGTTTAGAATTACTAAACAAATTCTAGATTTTATAATATTTTTTTCAGCGATTATGATTGTTCTTCCTTCAAGTGGCATTGTTGGGTAAAATATTACATAATAGATGAAACAGAATTTTGGCTAAAATAAATAGATTTTTACTTTTGTTGTGATGGAAAAGAGGCACTAAAAACCCCATTATGTACTATTGTCTTTTAAATGTTTTTTGTCATCATTGTCCGTGTATGTGCATGTGCAATTAAGTCATAATCGTTTATTATTATTCTTGTATAATGTTGTGCTATTTATAAACGTGATGTTTTTGATTTCCAGTCATAAAAACTCTTCATTCATAAACGAAAGTTATCATAAAAACAAGTTGACAGACTTTGGCAGTTTCGAGTTTGGCAGCAGCTGAACATGTTGCAGTGGTGCCAAGAACCACAGAAATAAGTTTGAAACTTGACTGTAGAAATGCACAGAGGGAAAAGTTGTTATATTGAGATGTCTTTCAAGGCGTTTGGCTGATGCTCTGTGAGAGTGAAACCAGCCGTTGACTCATCAGCAGCTTCTCTCACAAAGTGCCCTACAAACCTCTGCCTTCGCTCACCCTCCCCGTAGAGCCGACAAAAGGATAACTCTTCCATAAGGCCTAGTTAACTAAAACTGTCCCTTGGAATTTGCTATCTGAGCTGGCCTGCCTCAGTATTCTTGATTTATTCATACGTAGCTTGATCATAAATACATGACTGGTAGAGGTAAATGTGTGCACATCGAGGGCTATTTTCAAGAAAGGACTTGCTCAAGATAAATCTATGAGACTGAGTTGTGTCTCAACTGTCAAAAGCAAAATGCTCACAGAGATGAGAAAAGGAAGCGACAGAGATTTCAGATAGACTACCTCAGCTCCACGTGAGCTAGACGAAGCCACTGACCTAGCCAAATGCCTGCTTTGTGTGACAACAATGCTGGGGATTTGGATTCATCTGAAATATGCTTTCTCTCTGAGCCCAGGTCTCTTTCTCGCTGCCACCTCTTTGTTCAGTCATCTCATGCTGTTTGTGCGATGACGTGATAAATTCTAGGCTGTCATAACACCTTCATTTGCCCCTTCATTAGTTCTTTCCAATGAGAATAGGCTAAACAGAAGGAAGTGGAGATGGTTTCTGTCAAAATTGGTTTCTTTGTGTCAGAAGTGCAGTCATGAGATCGAGATTAAGAAAAAGGGCAGAGATAAAGCCTTGGCAAACAAATGAAAATGAAGGGTTGTAAGAAGAAGAATTGTTCTCTTACATTTTCTTGAATTGTACATTTGAGCCTAAATAACTTGAGATAATCTGTTACTTGTTGTTCAATTACAGGCGGTTCATGTATCGTAGTTCGTATACTGTATAGTTAACTCTTCCTACATTCCCGATGCCTTAAAACACTCTAGAGCTGCACAATTTAATTGAAATCTTGATTCAAACACCCACACACTCCTATTCTTCTATTCTCTGCCTTAACCTTTAGTGTGATCACATGCAGCGAACATTCAATTGATGCTGCTGCTGACCCAGAGAGGGCAGTTGTCATGTATTGGTATGAAACAAACAGCTTCACAAACAGTCTTTTCAACCACATTATTTATTTCTTTATTTGTTTATGTCCCCGAAGGGCAATCGGTTTTACAGCAAGACCAGCATACAAAAGAGACAATTTACAAAACAAGACAACGACAAGCCCAAACAACAACTTACTTCTACCTACTGCCTCCATGCCTGAATTTAACAGAGAAATAGAAGTAGGAATGGAGGAATGTTTGTACCTGTTAGTCCTAACATAGTTTTTTTTTTTTTTTTTTTGGAGTTATTGAAATGGTTATATGACTTCTTTCGGGTTGAATGGTGGCCGTCTCGCCACCAAAGTGCTCGTTGCTGCTGCGATCACTGGCGCGGATACAGTGTTCTGTTGTGACGCACACAGTCTTTACACAGATTGTAATAGGAATAGTTGGATCCATGTATTGATTTTAATCACATGAAAATTCTAACCACTAATAACATTATATCTTACTGTCACCGTCCCACAGGTGGGACGTTTGCCACTATATTTTTAAAACAATAATATCTTAGTAAATACCTTAAATAATATTGACAAACTATATATCATTTTCATGATTATTTCATGATATATCATGATTTTCAAAATATATTACAGAGGAGCCATAATTTATCAATATAAAACAAGAATATTTTCATACTCATAAGGCGTGTTCAGACCTTTATTTTAAAATAGCAGTAAACATGAAAAATCATGAAAAAATGGTAGATACCTCAGTTGGTTTTCATGCCAAAAGTTCAAAAGATAGAATCCATTCAATTATTTTGGAAAAAAAGGTCTGAAAAGTTTGAAATATCAAGAAAAAAATAATAAATTCACCATTTGTGACGTGGCAGCTAGCTATGACTTACATGCGTGTTCTTTGTATGTGTTTCTTAGAGGTTCAATTCATATCAAAATCTGCCAAACTTCCCATGCTACTTCTGAATAGGATCTCTACTTCAGAAATTGTATGAAAATTGTGAAAATAATGGTTCATATCACTCAAAACACGAATGGAAATGCAGGCGCCCTTATATGGGCAGTAATGGAGTCTGATTGTGCCCTAGTGAAAAAGTTTGGTACTGCGCTCAAACAAAATCTTACTGAAAGCTCATTTTTTGAGATATCAACCTAAAATTTGAAAGCCAGATTTTTGGCTTTGATCTTTCTGCCATTTTAGAGTAGCCCAGGTTTTGAAAATATATATTTTATGTAAAATATGAATAATTAATATTTTTAAATTGTACATTTCCATAAACTCAAACTTCTATAACTTTTTTTCTGTTTCACTTTCTTAATTTATTTCACTTCTACAAAAATCTGCCAAATGTCTTCTTTAAAACAAGACCAATCATATGTCTATATTCCAAAGCATTCTTGAATTACAACCATTTAAGTTCGAAATGTGCATTTTCATGTCTATTCAAAAAGGGGGGGGGGGGTGACTTAACAGGTTAACCCTTTCACAAGTAAGTTTAAAATATTCTAACTGACCCCCCAGCGTGAGTTTTTCAAGGCGACCGTTATTTAGAAATTGCCACTTTAATGTTTCCATGGTGACGCATCATTACTTGTCACGTGACACAGCACAACCACAACACAGCGCTGAATGAATGATGATCTGCTTTTATGTAATTTTTCCTTTTTTATTAAACATATTCTCAAATGTATTAGC
The DNA here is from genome assembly GCF_016745375.1 of Pimephales promelas. Next base: position 2,151,104 of record NW_024121988.1, read on the forward strand.
TATAGCATGAAACACTGATATTCCGATTGTCAAATATGTGCAAGTGGATGGGTTTTGTTGTTTAAACATCTTCATAACGATCGCGTTAGTTGAGCGATATGCACAATGGGTGGCGCCATTTTAGTTTGTTTTACAGTTCAGAGAATCGGGTCTGGATTTAAAGCGTCAATTCTTCCACTTCAAATGAAATACATGAAAGTAAGTGGCCGGTGAACTGGGAGAAGAATAGGGTCAAATGTAAAGCTACTCACACAATGTGTATCTGATATGAATAAAACATGTCATCTTATTATAATGGAAAGGATTATTGCCGCTTCCATAGACATCAGTGTGTATTTTACAAACTCAAAAAATCATTGTTTTGCTAGCCTAGTACTTATGTGTATTTAAATGTCTGAAACCTAAAAACATTATGTGGTTGAAAACACTCAGTAGTTATGTGACAGGACCATAGACTGTAAACAGGACTGAGTGCGTCCGTCTCTGGCTCAGCACTAGCCAGCGTGTGAAAGGCAAGCACGTTTGAATTTAGCAGTTGATCATGTAATGCACTGACCTTTCTAATCACACCGGTGTGATCGTACGCTCAGGGACCAGCCAAGACTGATCACACCGGTGTGGTTGTACGCGTGAAAGGGTTAAACGACAAATTAAACACGATGCGCTATTGTATACTATGTAACACGTCACGCCATGTCACGCTCTGCGTGAGTGGTATTTCCGAAAGTAACGTTAAATACAAGTACTCCACAGCGACTCTAGGGGTCGCTTTTTGACAAAAACGGAATTCCTGCATGGCGTCCCTTTAACTGAGATCCTGAGGATAAAAACTGAAACTCAGAGTAGAGAGGATGGGAACTGACCATTAAAGGGATATTCCACTTTTTTTGGAAATAGGCTCATTTTACCACTCCCCCAGAGTTAAACAGTTGGATTTTACCGTTTTCGAATGTATTCAGGAGATTTTTTTGATATTTAGAAGAAAATCAGTAACAATTTCTGGTCTCATTGACTTCCATAGAAGAGTTCAGATGCAAAAGCCTCTAAATTCCATTTGAAATTTTCTTCTAAAATGACCGTTTTTATCAAGCTTGTATATTTAAGTTCAGTAATTTCACTTAAATGACAATTAATAGGTAATCTTCATTGCCATTTAAGTGAAATCACTGAACTTAAATATACAAGCTTGATAAAAATGATCATTTTAGAAGAAAATTTCAAATGGCACTTAGAGGCTTTTGCATCTGAACTCTTCAATATATTCAATGAGAGCAGAAACTGTCTGGTTACTGATATTGTTCTAAATATCAGAAAATCGGCTGAATGTATTCAAAAACGATAAAACTCAACTGTTTAACTCTGGGGGAGTTGTGAAATGAGCCTATTTCCAAAAAAGTGGAGTAACTATCTGGGGATCGAACAGAATGGGTGACTCTAATATAAGATAATAAGCAAAATAAGTCATCAAGGACCGATAGTAGACATTGCTGGCCCACATTAAAATTCAGCTTGTTATCAATCACACATCCAAAATACTTATATCATTCAACAACTCCAACCTTCTTCTCTTTAAAAGTTGTTCTCTTTAAATCAATTTGATTACCCTAAATGTCAATGACTTTTTTTTAGCCACATTTATTTGCAGGAATGCATGCACACCACTGAACAAAATCATCTACTATAGGGCCATGGTCATTTTCTTCAGCACGGAGGAAGGTGACAATAGCTGAATCGTCTGCAAAATTTACAATAAATCTATTGTCATGCCTGCAATCACTAGTGTATAAAATATACAGGAGTGGAGAAAGGACACAAGACCCTGTGGATGAATATCACACCTCTGACAAACACACATTTAATCTTACTCTCTGGATTCAGTCAGTTAAAAGGTCAAGGGTCCAACCAACGATAGTAAAATTAAAACCAAAGTAAAGTCTTTGAGTGAGTCATTGAATCATTCATTCAAACCAATTTTTTCAAGTAAATAATTCAAATAATAATAAAAAAAACCTTTTAAAAGATTATAGCATTAAACATTATATCAGAATCTTTTGCAAATTATGTTATTTTGTTAAGTTGTCTATTCAAATATTTGGGAGAGCCATAAGAATTCAGAATCCATAATCGTGTTGCTCTCAAACACTCACACACAAACTCGTGTAAACACCTCTGTTTGTTTTTACTGTGGCACCAGGAGGAAAAATTGCTGTGGTTTGGTAGCAATTTTTAAAACGAAACAGAATAAAATGATGTTTGGAGCAGGAAATATTAAATGGCCAAAAAGATCTCTCATAATATTTCTTTCTTACATAACACATGACTACTTTTACACTTTCTCATCCCTCACTATTTGTCCCTCACAAATCACTGTTTGTGATTACTACTAATGTCTATACACTGAGCGTAGGAATACCCGGGATAGGCTTGGATGTTATTGAAACGTCTCTTTGCTCTGCCTAATTAAAAATGTTTAAATGTGTTTAATGGTTCACAGGCATAAAAAGGCCTTATAAAGTTAAAAACCAATTAATGTCTCTCAGGTGATAGCAAACTACATATTTTCCTTTTTTTATGCCTGAGGAAATTTTATGAATTATAAATGTTTTTGATTTGTTGTTGCTCTGAAGCAGTGTTTGAGAGATTTGAAAGTGTGTACGTGTAGGGGTGTGTGTGTTTGTCCCATTTTTTTGAGGCTGTCTAAGACAAGAGAGACACTTGAAGTCAGATGGGCTTTGACTCTGCACAGTGTCGGAACTCAGACAGCCACTTGTGATAGACGCTGCTGTGTGAGCCTTTTCATTCTCATTCAATAACTGGAATTCAACTCAATAAGATCTCACTCTCAACTCAAAACTTCACTTTCTTAAAGGCACACAAACACAGAAGGTTCATCACTGAAGGAGAGGAGGTCTCTCTTTAAAATTATCAACTTAAAAGGATAGTTCACTTTGAAATTAATTTTTGATATGATGTGACTGACAGACAAGAACGGTTGGACCTAAAAATATCAAAATTGAAAATACAGTGGAAACAAAGACACCTACATCTTGGATGCCCTTGAGGTTAGCTAAAACATATCATAAATTTATTTCAAAGTGAATCCCTTTAAATTAGGGCTGCCAAACAATATAAATATAAAATATTATAATATAAATTGTAATTAAATGCATATTTTGACTAATCATATTATAATTTAAATTAGATTAGATTATATTTTATAAAGCATTAGCATGTAATGAATCAAATTAGTATGATTAGTTGTAACTAATCAAATTATTATTCAAATATAGCATTCCTGTATGTAAAACAGTAAAAGCATGGCGCTAACAACAGAAAGGTCATGGGTTTGATTTCCAGCGAATTGATAAAAATCTGTACCTTCAATGCAATGCAAGTTGCTTTGGGTATGCATCGGCCAAATGCATACTGTAAAAGTAAAAGTAATCGCAGTTATTAAAAAAATGTTCAACATCATTTTGGCTACCGATAACATGGAAATTATTGAATAGTCATTATAATAATTGGCCTTTAAAAGGCATATATTTTGTTATATTATTTCCATATTATTGAAGCCAATCACTGGCCTACAGTCCACCGCAATCCATTGAATTGTCATTCTGTCTGAGGCAGACTTGGCAACACCATGTTTTAAGTTAAATGTAATTCAGTATTTAAAAACATTTCTTGAGACTGAGAATGTGACTGGCATCCAGTTGAATGGAGAAATGTGTCCTTAGTGAACAAACAGCTCCTTATCCATTCAGTGCTGATTGGACAAATACATGAACGTGACGTCCTTATAACAAAACTTGCCACAAGGCATAGTTAATTAATAATGAATAATAATTAGTTTTTTACAGCATTGTTTTCTAGTTTTTAGAAGCAATCCCACTAAATGAACGCATTAAATGGACAGACCTAAATTAGGCAATACTGTAACTGAGAGGCTGAGATTAATGGGCAGTCTCAATGCCTGGAAAGCTGAAAATTCACCCCTAAACCTGTCAATTTTTTCTTATTCCCATATACCCAAGCAACGGAATCCAATTTTAAAATAATTCTTTCCTTTCATCAAATTCTGATTATTATCTTCCCAAAAACAAGCGCATGAACAAGCATAAGGGTCTCGGTGTAATGAATCTTCTTTGCTTTTACAATGAGTGTGTATGCTTGTGTGTGTTTTGTTTGCTTTATCTCTGTCAATCTGGTAAAATGACTGGAGACAAAGTGTCGCGTCAGCCTGCAGGAGGGGTGCTGAAACCAGTTGTCTGTGTTTATAGCTGCTCTGTTATCTTTGTTAGATAGAAGTTTGCAGACATCGTGTCTCATCTGCCTGTGCTTTAGTTCTGGGGGTCTGTGTGTATCTGTGTCTTTGTTTGAGATTGTTGTTAGGACAATGTAGAAGTAACGCCTGGAATTTTTCCACAAGAGGTCAAAATAAGGGCGAGGCATCTTCGTTCTGTCTCTCAAGCTGTCTATTCTTTTTTTTCTCTTCTTACTCATCTTTTTTTTATCAGACTTTCAGCCTGTTCCTTGATTATTGTTTGGCCTTTTCCTGTCTCATCTGAAGAAAAGTGCCGCTACTCAATGTGATTTCAGAAAGATGGTTTCTTCCATCTCATTTCACTGAATTCTGTGGTACATTTATGTTTCTCTGAGTGTTGTGATATGCATGTCGTTTCTGATTATTGCTTGTAAGGTGGTTACTAAAAGGAAAAAAAAAATAGTTGGGTTGTTTTTTGTGGTACAAAACAATATTTTGAGAGTATAATGCCAATATGCAGTCCTGTGCAAAACACCAAAATCTCAAAAAAAGGCGGTTTCACTGGGCTATTACAATGAATGTAAAAAGGAAAGTCTGGAAATATAAACCGATATTTCCCAATGATATAGTAAAACAAAAGAAAAGAAATTAAACATAAAAATGGTGAAAAATCAAACATGACATTTACACAGTAATAATAATAATAATAATAATTAGTATTAATTATTAATTATTAATTAATACCTTAGTAAAGGTATTATTATTATTTACACAGTACCTTGTTGGCCTGAAACGAGACTTCCTTAGATTTCCACGACGCATGCGCGAGAACTGAACTGAAGTAGTTGAAGGAGATCGCAATTCTCGCGCATGCGTCGTGGAAATCTAAGGAAGTCTCGTTTCAGGCCAACAAGGAAGAAAAGGAATAGTCGAATAAAGTCGTTATTTTTGTTTGTTTTTTCGCACAAAAAGTATTCTCGTCGCTTGATAAACTTATAGTTGAGCCACGGTAGTCACTTGGGATATTTAAACATTTTCTTCATTGACTTTCTGGCCCGTCAAGAGCCAGTCCCTTAGGCAGCCAATGTGGTAGTGAGACAGCTCTCAAATTTAATCAAAAATATCTTCATTTGTGTTCCGAAGATGAACGAAGGTCTTACGGGGTTGGTACAGCATGGGGGTGAGTAATTAACTTAATTTTCATTTTTGGGTGAACTAACCCTTTAAATGTGTAAGAGAAAATACATTACAAGAAGAAATATCTAAATGAGAAATTTTGTAAATTTTTTCTGACACACTGTAAAAAATAAACCGTAAATTTTACGGTAAAAAACCGGCAGCTGTGGTTGCCAGAACTTTACCGTTAAAAATATGGTAGGAACGTTAATGGTTTTACAGACTTAACTTATTTACAGTAATAAACCGTAATTTATTTTCTGATAAAATGTGGATTTACCAACTTATTGATTTATTGATATCTGTTTTATTTATTTATTTTATTTATTTGTTTTATTTATTTACTGTTTTGTTTATTTATTGACCACTGTAATACACTGACAACCAACAATCATCACAGCAGTGATGAGAGTTACATGAGCAATCACAGCTCATCACAAGTGAACATTTGTATAAAGCAATACTTAATCAAAGAAGCTGCACAATGTCATTCACACAAACATTAAGCACCATCATGGTAACACACATGAAATAAAAAAAAATGCAATAAACATTAATTTAACAACATTAAATGTAACATATAACCCTAATGTACATAACTGATTAGAAAAAAAAACAATAAAACTATGAGGAACCATATTTATTTCAACAAAAATACATAAAATGTGAAGTGTCACACAGGGAATTGTGGGAATGTCAATTTACGGTTTTTCACTGTAAATTATACAATGATTATTTTGTTCTTTTTCACTTTCAAAAACTGTAAATTTAACGGTATTTTACTGTAAAATGATATCACAGTTATTTACCGTGTATAGTACGGAAACTTTCTGTTTACCAAATAACAGTTTTGCACTGTAGCATTTTTACAGTATTTTACCGTTAAAATCACGGTTATTTTTTACAGTGCATGAATGGTGCCAAATACACGTTGTATCCATGAATGATGTAGAGTGTAGTGTCCGTCCTGTTGTTAATAGACAACCTGGTGGATATAGGGTCAGATCACCTCTAGGGCTGTTTCTAGCGTATTAATTAAAGCTGCCCTTTGACCTCATCTGAACCCAGCGGGGCTGTTTGAGCCTCAGGCATTGATTCAACCTGCTGATGATTGGTCTTCCATTGCTCAACCAAAACACACACACACACACATCCCTTAAAGGGGTCTTGAACTGTATTATTTTATGTTTCCCGGGGTACACTTATAATGTTGGTATGATTTTTACATCAAAAATTTAATAATTTAAAAATAACAGGCCTTTTTTCTACCCTGAACGCTTTGAATGCTCTGTTTTAAGGGGCCTGTCTGCTGTGAGATTTCAGTGTAACGCTCACTGCTTTTATTGGTTAACATCTTTTCATAAAATAGCTAAGTATTATATGTGGAATTCTCCCATCAACTTTTAGCACATTTTTACTTATACAGTTTTAATCTAATCTAAATCAGATCACTAATCGTGAAAAGTGTAGATTATAACATTATATTTAGATTGTGGCACAAAAGGTTACAGTGGATGAGCATTGTAGCCAATCACTGATATCATTGAGCGCATGAATGCAGCGACCTCGTCATCGTTTTTTGCACACTAACGATTGCTTTCATCATAGCTAACATATTGTAAATAAAGGCTGATTTATACTTCTGCGTCAGACCTACGCCGGAGCCTCTACGCTAAAACTATGCTTGGTTTTCATTTATACTTCTGCGTCATTGTCCGCCTTGACGTGCAATTACGCATGCAGAGGGAGCATGTGAAACCCGGGGAGTGGTTCTAGCGGACCAATCACATTGCTTGCATAGAATTGACATGTTGTTACATTTTTGGAGAGGTACACGTCAGGGTACGCCGATTCTAACGGGAGTTGATTGATTAACATTGGGATTAACACTCACGCTGTTTGATTGACAGTTCCAGCGAATGTAAAGGGAGCGTTCTTTGATTGCTTTCTATATATAATTTAATATATGATGGTCACTGGCAATTTTGGTTAGACATGTACACATAATCTGTACGTATCAAACGATCTGTAACAAATCAATAGTGACACTGTAACAACTTTTTTACTCACATAAGCGTGTTGCGTCCTTCCTGTGAGATTCAATATAGTAGGCACAGCATAGTTTTTCTCTGTAAATCTAATGCAACTCTGTTTTTCCACAGCCTGACACTGCACAACATTTTGCACAACATGTTTATCGCTTAGTTGCTCAATCCAATGTTAGCGTCACGACTGTCTACTTGTCGAAATCAGTGAGCAAGGCTGCTGAATTTTAGGGTTTGTGATGTCACCAATCCGGGAAGAAGTGCGTTGTCTCTACCAGCCGTTTTTTTTTTTTATGTTTTTAAAAATCAATTTCTGTAAAAGAAAATATCTCCCTTTGCATTGAACTTTGAGCGTTGTAACTTTGCGGATGTTGTGTATGCTCGCTCAAGCAACAACATTACACACAAGCTAAAGTTCAAAAAGTGAAATCATAATAAACTACCCTTAACTGAATGAGTGATTTTGAATGTCATTGTGGCAAAGCCTGAAAGGACACCGTTGGCCTTGTGGTTTATATGGCTTTATCTGAGATATGTCAGCTGGATTAAGAGTAAAAAAAGAACAGAAAGATGGTAAAACAGAGATAGAGGGAGGCCAGGACATGTCCTTGCACTCTCCTTAGTAGTCAGACAGCAATCAAAGCCCTTTAATTCAGTGTGAAATTAGGGTTTGAGTGCAGGAGTGAATTTTGCAGTATGTACGCAGTGGATTTAATATACTTCATTATAGAATGTGCACTTATTTTGAATCACTGTGGGGGCTTTCCATTGACTTCTATTGTTTTTGTGCTGAGCTAATGATATTCTCGATCCATTTTCATTTACATTTTCATTAAGAGATTATTTAGTGTATTTATCAAGCCATTTTCCTCATGGGAGCTGTTGGCCAGTCTTTACAATGCACCGTAGGTGGTTTCAGGTTTTACTATCCTTGTTGTGGCAGACAAAAGCTGATCCACACAAGCGGACAGTCAGGAGAGAGTTTACACATAAGTTGCAGCACCACAGGAGATGAAATTCAATCAGCCAATCATGAAGCCACCTGAGCCCCTAATGTGTCCTGCCGTCCTCTCAGCCCCATTCCTCCCACTCCCTCTTTCTTTCTCCTCGTTTTCCTTTACCTGGTGGTAGGGGTCATGTCACAGGCTCTGAGTAAGTCTGACTGTGCTCACAACGTCGACGAAAAAGAGCCGAACCACAAAAAAAAGTCTATTCAATAGAAATCCATCGTCCTTGAACGATAAATGAATGACAAACTCCACAAAAGAGAGTTTCTCTTTACGTTTCTTGAATTCCGTTCCACTCTTTATCTCGGTCAGCCATTTTTACCTCTATACCTCATTTTTGCTCTTGTTAAATTTAGTTTGTTAAAATGTATTTTCAATAATGTTGTTCTCTCACTCCTGACCTTCTCATGTTGAATAGAACAGTTCTATATTCTGTGACAATTCTGTGGGTGAGTGACTTCTTAGATAATATTAATTCAAGTTAATACTGCAGAAGCAATATTAACTTTAGTCAAATGAGATTTCAATTATCTTTATTCATGTATTTTCTTTCTTTATCTTTCATTTGCATTGTGGTTGCAAAGCCAACTCTTTTTTTTTTTCCTCTTCAGTTATTTTAATCTCTGCAGTAGGGGTGGACCATCTTCTCAATTGGTCACGAAACCTCATCGTTCGCATGCATTTTTTTTTTAAAGAAGTTTAAGTTTAAGTTTAGGAGTTGGGTTAGGGATCAGGGGTGGAGATGTGTAGGATTAGGGTTGGGATTAGGGATCAGGGGTGGAGATGAGTAGATTTAGGGGTGGGATTAGGGATCAGGTGTGGAGATGGGTAGATTTAGGGGTGGGATTAGGGATCAGGGGTGGAGATGGGTAGGATTAGGGGTGGGGTTAGAGATTAGGGGGGCGGAGATGAGTAGGATTAGGGGTGGGGTTAGGGATCAGGGGTGGAGATGGGTAGGATTAGGGGTGGGGTTAGAGATTAGGGGGCGGAGATGAGTAGGATTAGGGGTGGGGTTAGGGATCAGGGGGTGGAGATGGGTAGGATTAGGGGTGGGGTTAGGGATTAGGGGGCGGAGATGGGTAGGATTAGGGTTCTATTGTAGTTTGTTGTCCTATTGCTTGTAATATTATTATTAGTATACATTTTTTGTGACATTGAAATTGGTGATTTTAATGGTAAACATTTGTGTGATATAAAAACCTTATTTAAAGCAAAAATAACTATATTGTGATATATATCGTTAACGTGAAATAAAATTACTCATTTTGTAAATCTGTACTATTTTGTTTAAAAATTTGGATATAAAACCCTAAAAACTAAAATCAATCATTATAAAGTTGATATGGATAAAATCTCTCGTAATATTTATAATGTACAGTATGAAACAGATATTTATTTTGAGATTTGCTGAAGCAGTTTTGTTAAAATAATGTCTTGAAAGATTAAAATAGTGAGCACAATTATTTATCACCTTTATGTGCTTGGCTTGCGCTCACCAATCTATGTTGTTTGATATCCAAGAGTGTTTTCGATTAAATCCTGCATCAATTCTTTAATTAGCTATAGGCAGTGAAAGTCAATGTCTTTTGCTTTGCTGTATTAGTGCTGATCCTGTCATTAAGTCTTGCCTGACCCTTCTGTGCTATAGTCTGAATTGATTTCACTATAATTTTGTTTTCAGAGGAAGGGATACAGCTTGCTCATAATGGTTTTGACAAGCAATGTAGACTCAATTCTGAATTTTATTTAGGCAATTTGCATCACTAAATCATTTATATGATGTTGTTATTTCCAGACCCACAAAAAGGCTAAATGAGCTGCTTCTGTTATACTGCTGAATATTTGATGATGGAGATAAAACACAAAAAACAAAAATGAAAGTGTCATTGGCACATTTTCTCATTCCTCTTTCTCTAATTATTCTCTCTACCATTTAAATTTTTAATTAAGCTATAAAGCATGAGAGATTGTGCTGTTTTGAGAATGATAAAAGTACGATAAAATTCTTGTTCAATATACAACCGTCTAGCAAACACTGAAGAATGGCAGTATCACTCTGATGGAATATCATATAGTGGAGTTTACATGTTACGGTTGAGTCTGTTGTTATAAGCCTATCAAGACTCCAAACACAACTGATTAAAGAGACCTTAGTGCTTACATGCACTTGCAGGGAGTGATTAAACTGAACCAGGGAGCTTTCAATGCCAGATTTTTTAGCATCTTAATACGGTATGTGGTTTGCATTCATTTGCTCTCTTCAACCACTCTCTTTTCTCTTCATGTATTGTGTTGCGTGTCAGCTGCTGGCTACCCTAGGTGTTCTGCACAGCTGTCACCCCTCAGGAAGCAGAAAAGGAATAGCGTGTCCTACACCGTTCTCACTGTGTTAATGCTTTTCAGATAATGTATGTCTTCACTGGAACCTTATGAGAATGGGATGTCTTCATATCGGGGAGGGATATTATGAGATAGCATGATGAGGACAAATGGTTAAAGAATAACAATGTTTGTTTTATACCAGTGGCATATAGCCCGTCTCTGTTGTTTCTGTATAAATGCAGATTCATTCGATATTTTTTATCCATGACTTTTCATCTGTGCTTTCCCCCGTCATATTCATGCCACGTGACCTCTGTGAAACCGCAATGTCCTCAAGGGAGGTAAAAGAGACGCTCCCTTCCTATGAAACTTCATCTGCTAATGTGGCCACTGGACAGTGTTACTTGATAAAAATGATCATTACACACTATATGAGCTATGTTTTGTTTTTATTTTAGTACTGACAGTTATTGGTGTTATTTATTTATTTACTGTATGTAGGCACTGCCTCCTTGGATGAAACATCCCTACTTTAAGGTAAAATCACACTAGTGAAAAATTCTGCAGGAAATATTTCTCCCTCCTCACACAAAATACCCAACCACATGTTTTCCAATGGAAATGATCAGAGTTTGTGTGTGTGTCTGTGTGCCGGTGTACCTCTTAAATTTTGTCTCTGGCCAATACAAGTGACCCTTAACTGCAACCAATGACCTTTCTTTCTGTTGCTTCATCTCTCTGTCTCTCTCTTTCACTCAAACACACTTAGTATTTCACTGTCCACTGTAGCTACTGGCCTCCTCGTCTGTATGAGTCACTCTAAACACATTCAATTTTCAGTTCACTTGTTCTTCTGATAGACTATAACTGTGAGGGTTCATCTAAACTGACAGTCAGCACACCTCTACCCCTCCTGTTCACTTTCTTTTCTTCTTTAATCCTCCTAGGGGAGTTTTGCCAACTCTGAACACAACCTTTAAATAAAGCGCCCACCACCCATTATGCAATGCCTTTCTCTAGTCAAATGTGTATATAGGGCAGTTGGGCATTAAGACATGAGGTTTTGGGAAAATAAATGGCCTTAAAAAATAAATCTCCTTAAAAGTTGAGAGAATAAGATAAATATGAAGCCTTGTATTCATATTACTGGGCAGTGGTAAGGTAACACTGTATGAAGAGTTCAGATGCAAAAGTCTTTAAGTGCCATTTGAAATTTTCTTCTAGAATGATCATTTTTATCAAGCTTGTATATTTAAGTTCAGTAATTTCACTTAAATGACAATTCATAGGTAATCTTCATTCCCATTTAAGTCAAATTAATGAACTTAAATATATAAGCTTAATAAAAATGATCATTCTATATAAGAAAATTTCAAATGGCGCTTAGAGGCTTTTGCATCTGAACTCTTCGTATCTATCCATGTACGTTTCTACAACCTTTCAGATTTTAAAGTGATGTATCTGTTTGCATTAAAAGGGAAAATATTGCACTAAACGATCACAGGCAATTAGAGCATTACGCTACATAAAACTAATTTTGAACCGATGGCAATTTTCCTGTCAGATGGTGGAAAAATGGAAACCAAATGACGGACAAAATCTCCTGTCGCTTTTCGTGGCTGGATGACAAAAATCGGATTTACATGGAAGAGATCACTTTTATTGCTTAACGCTTTGTCCTAATCAGCAGTGAAGTAATAGTGTTATCCAAGTATCATAGTACTCCGACTTGAAAAGCTTTATCCCTTGCTAATGGAAATATGAGAAATTGCACTGTAATTTTTCCTATCTCTCTCTCTCTGTTTGTCACTCTCAAGATTGCTGTTTATATCAAGATTAAAGATAAGTGGGAACTGATAGCATAACTATCATTTATTTTTATCCTTAAAACTTGAACTTTTATATGTAGTAAAACATAAAGGATGCGAAATGAAAATATAGTAGAAATTACCCACGCATTGATGAGTGGTTCACACATTTCGGTGATGCTTTAATGTACTTTTTAACAAGAAGATTGTTTAATTGTTTGCATCGTCATTGTACAATTGTCACCCTCATCATCGAATGTGCTTTTTTTCAATAGTGGATCTGCTGACTGTGTAGGAAGTTATTATTCTAATGGTAACATTGAAACAGCACAATTTATCATCACTTCCTCAAAAATAAGATGTGTTTGTGAAACAAAGCTCCATATTTCCAAATTGGCCTTAAATCCATAACAATATGGTGTAACTGGCCAATTCTCAGGGATTACTAGGGCTTGGCGACAAGGCATTGCAGGCTATCATTAGCCAGGCGTTCACCAGAGACGTGTCTGTCTGCCGCATGCTCTTAGCTCGCTGTCAATACCTGCACTTAACAGTGAAAACAGATGTTCATCTTCCATTCCTCCTCCCACGTTGAGTGTCACCTGCGTCTTAACAAGCTGTTTGTCGCTAGTGCTGCAGGGGGCTGGGTGGGATATTCTGGTGTCTGTGTTCATTAGCTGCCTCTAAATCTTGCTCACACCTGGATTCCTAGTCACCACCGTTTCTCTGTGTGACAAACATAGAAGAGAAGTGAGGCTTCAGCTCAGGCAATGACAGGGCTTCTCGGCTAATTTCTGGCTTGGTAATCTCAAAATACAAGTGATTGGCAAAGATTGAACCTCAAGTTCATCCAAGAGATTACTTGGATTTAACACCCTAAACACAGTAATGCTGCCTACTCACTGGCTATGAGTGTGTGTGCGCCTTGTATATTATGTGTATACTGTTAAAATATCAATGTAAACTCAAGTTGATAATTCTGCAAATAACTGCAATCGCAGATTTCAAACAGAGATGGCGACAAAGTAGAAAAACTGCAGACTGCATCTTTAATATCTGATTATTTCGAAGAAAATTATTTGAAATTGCTTGCTTTCCAACATCCTTTTGTATGTCATGTTTTGGCCAATATCTTTATTTGTTTGTTTTGTTTTTTGTTCTCTTTGCTGTGGTAGACTGAAAACACACATTACCTTATACTTAACAATTCGCATTGCTCTTGGTTAAACATACCCATTCATCCTTCTGCAGAAGGCTTTTAGCAGCTCTTACGTTAAAGTGTTACTGTACGTGACGTGGCTTGATGTGAAGGTAACCCATACTCTGAATTTGTCCTCTGCATTTAACCCCTCCATGTTTGTGCACACACATTAGCAGCAGTGAATAGTGAACACACACATCCGGAGGTGCCTTGCTCAGGGGCATCACAGTCATGGGTATTGAGGATGGAAGAGAGCGCTGTTCATTCATTCATTCCCCCACCTACTTTTTCCTACTGGTTTTGAGAATCGAAGTCTGACTAATCATTAGGCCACGACTGCCCTAAAGATTTTATAGCTCTGATTTGTTTCTTCCAGCTGAGCAGTGGTAATCATAATACAGTAAATCCAGAGATTGTCACTGTGCTAAGAATGACTGCCATCAGAATTAAATTAGCATAGTGGTCTATCCTATGTATTCTGGGGCAATAAAGGTGACTGATGCTTATAAACTGCTGTGAATCCGGTACAGATTTACATTAAAACAACAGCATCATGTTCTTAAACTCTCATTCTATCTAAGGGATTTGACTAGTTATACGAAGAGGCTCACCTGACACTTAAGTCTTGATTTTTCGAGCTGTTGTGATTTGTTTCGAGTGTTCATTATGCTGTTTCATTGAGGTCCTCTCAAAACCATTTTTTTTCCATGGTTCATATCCTTCTTCAACTTTTCTTGTTCTCCCTTTTATCTTTATTTCTCCATTCACTCGTCTGACAAGGGCTTTTGAAGCTAGGTCATGAGAGCATATAATAATGCCATTATGATTCACTGATCTTCTACTGGAGCAAATGGCCCCTCCTTCCCTGAGCGAGCCACTTTTTAAAACCAACAGCGCCGACGACGATTAGCCTGGCTCTGTCCTGGCTAATGAGCTCCTTGTTAAAGTTTAATGTCTGTGTTCCACTGCAGTCAAGAATTTTAAGCGCCGGCTCCGACTCTCTTCTGGGGAAGTGTGCCACGTTGGGCTGTTATTCGTGAGCATGCTGATGATGCTGTTAGTTTTGCACTTACAAACATATCCCAGTTCTTTGGCCTGAGGGCTGGAGCTTTGAGGATTATTATGAGTGCTTAGGAACTTTTAATCTCAAGCTGTGTGTTTTAAGCACACTATTCCTCTATTACTTGTTGTAAGTCAGTGATTCTTCTTTGTTTGTTTGTTTTTTGATAAATTGAGGGTTACTCAAGGCTTTTTCGGTAATATGTCCCGGTTTGATATTCTAAATGGACAGTTCACCCGAAAATGTAAATCCTGTCATTATTATGTTAATCCAAACCTGTATGACTTTGTCTCTTCTGGCGCATACAAAGATGATATTTTGAAGAATCTTTCAGCTCTTTGCCTGTACAGTGAAGTCAATGGTGTCTAAACAACATGGCATCCCACTTGTCAGAGTTTTTGACACTTTTCTCCAAAACACGTAGGCCAAAATTATTGGCACCCTTTTATTAAATATTTTTTGCAACCACCTTTTTCTGTTATAATACCTGATCAGTTTGAGGAACACATTTTGTCATTCAGAATCTCTCCAGATTCCCAGTTAGGTCCAATCATTTTCTATAGGGTTCAGGTCAGGGGACTAGAATCTTGGGAGAAGCTTCATTTTCTGCTCATTGACACATTTTTGTTTATTTTGATGTTTGTTTTAGATCGTTGTCCCGATGAAAGATCCAACCAAGATCCATTATAAGATTTCTAGCAGAGGCCGTCAGGTTTAGATTTTTTTTTTATCTATTGGTACGTATTTGCTATTGGATCCATGATGCCATTTATCTGAACAAGATGGCCAGGACCTCCTGCAAAAAAAGGCCCACAACATTAAAGATCCTGCCGTATATTTAACTGTGGGCATACTTTTTATGCCTGTTTGCACCAAATCCATCTAGTGTGTCTGCTGCCAAAAATCTCTCTTTTTTTTTTTTTCATCGGACCATAGAATCCGTTCCTATTAAAAGTTCCAGTCGTGTCTGACAACTGTATATGCTGGAGTTTGTTTTTGGATGAGCGAATCAGCATGTGCTGATGTAGGGTTTGTTTTATTTTTTATTCATTTTTCATTCATTTCATTCAGACCCCAAAACTCAACTAATTTCTGCAATTCTCTATCTGTGATCCTTGGAGAGCCTTTGGCTACTCAAACTATCCTCCATATAGACACGCATACTCTTCCAGGCAGATTTGTGACATCTTTAGTTGATTGGAACTTCTTAATTATTGCCTTGATGGTGGAAATGAGAATTTTCAATGCTTTAGCTATTTTCTTACAGCCACTTTCTATTTTGTGAAGCTCAACAATCTTTTGCTGCACTTCAGAACTGTCTTCTTTGGTTTTACTCATTGTGGTGGATAATTAAGGGAATTTGGCTTTTGTGTTTCCTCATATTTAAACTCCTGTGAAACAAGAAGTCATAGCCTATTTCTTGTTCCTAGTCACCCTGGTGTGCTAAAAAAACAAAACAAAACAATATTAATGGAAATATACTTCAGAGGTATTTTACTCATAAAAAATTCTATAGGGTGCGGACAATGTGTTCTGGAGAAAAACATTTATTTCATAATGTGATTTTACCCCCACTTTCAATTCTTTCACAATGAAAGGTTCGATCTTTGCAAATTCTTTGAAGGAAAGATCAAAATGATAAACAATGTGGATTTAGTTTTACTGCCATCTTTGATCATTTACTTGGGGTCCCAATAGTTCTGACCACAACTGTACTTTTATTTAATGCAAACAAAACACAGAGACATTTTTTTTTTTATGTCTGGGTGAAATATCCCTTTAGGGATTTTCTAACCAATTTCTAGTCTGCTACTCTGATATGTTTAATCTTTGTCATCCTGCTCAAAATGAAGCTTGAGCTATTTAGTGCAGAAATAATATTTGCAGTCAGAGTGCATTTTAATTTAGGCCATTATGACATTTGAAGAAGCCGTCGGGTGGAAACATGTCATGTACAACTTTAATGTTTATTTAACTCACTTTCTCAAGTTACGCTTTGAAATTTTCCAGTAGGCAACTTTTAATCATGGATTAATCACATCCAAAATATATACATTATTATACAGTATATACATAATATATGTGTGTAGTGTGTATAATTATTTTGTATATAAAAATACACCCATATGCATAAATATGTATTTAAGAAATATTTGCGTGTATACATAATTAAATTTATGTTGCATATAAATAGAAATATTTTATTTGTTAATAACACATTTTTCTTAAATATATACAAGCATGTGTGTGTATTTATATATACAAAATAATTATACACAGTACATTCACATATACTTATATGTAAACACAATCACAATTTTGGATGATTAATTGTTGCCCCAGTTGTGTTTGACAAGTGAATAATCTTTTGCATGTCTGCACAAACATTCAGCATTCTCGGAAATGAATAAAATGTGCCTTTTTTCTCATCTCTAGTGATCATGCTGGAGTGAGGGGACACAGAAGATCTATATGATCTTTTGGATGTGAAGTTCTACAATTTGCTGAGTTGACGAGATCAAGGAAGACTGGAAGACAAGCGAAGAAGTGAAGGAAGGAGGGACGGAAAGAAGGAAGGAGTTGGTTGGACTGGCTAAAGGGGGAAAAAGAAGGGCTGGATGCTAGCCTCTATTTATTCTAGAAGTTCCCAGGTTCCTCAGAGATGGCCTCCAACTTCAATGACATTGTCAAGCAGGGCTATGTCCGCATGCGGAGCAGGAAACTGGGGGTGAGTCAGTAGCTTTTCAGAGCACTTGATCTTGATTTTTTTTTTTTTTTTTTTTTTTTTAACTTGTCTTTTCAGGTCAAATTAATTGTATCAATTAATGTTCTATTCATTATTTTTATTTATTTTAGAGTTTTCTTTTAGTTTTAATAATCATTTTAGTTAAAAATATTTGGATTTGAAACAATTTCAATGAATACAAAGAAAGTAATACAATAATACAAAGTAATACTTTGAATTAAACATGATGTTATCAAGTTGAAAGGCTCATAAAATATATTTTTTAGTGTAGCATTCAAATTTTAGTGGTAGCATTTAGTGAATTAGCTTATTATAGCGTATTATTATTATTATTATGCCATGTAGAATATTTTATTTAAGTTTTTCACAATTATGATGTTATTTTTATTTTATTATTTTTTAATTTGTTTTTCTTTTAAATATTTTCCTGTGTTTGTTTTAATGTTTCCGTTAATAATGATGCTGGGGCCAAACATCATATATCAGTTTGTGTGTTGGTCAGCATTTGCTTTAATGGTGTGTGATGGGCAAGGTAATGAAAGCATTGCTGTATGTGGCGTCAAAATGTCCAAGTATTATTTCATACAGATCAATTCAGACATCTTGCACAAAATATTGGCTAGGTTTTACTGGATAATTGCATATTTTTGAAGAGATTGAGCAAATGATTCCCTTGGAATAGGCTTGTGAACCAATAATGCTGCAGGACATAGGGGGACTACATTCATACTACTAACTTAGCCGGATCTCTGGCCTGGAGACCTCATTACAGCTTAACAATCTTCCGCTGACAGGAGCTTCAGCCTTACAGGGTCTGAGAGCATCTCCTCCGCTGTCCCAGTTAGTTACACTTGCATAAGTTTTGCCTCTGGAAAAATCTCATTCTTTCTTTCTTCTTCTTTTTGTCATTTTACTTGTCACTTTTCATTAGTATTTCATTCTGTTTGTCTCTTGCTTTATTTCCATTACAATCACTTTCCATTACGAGTTTTCCTGCTCTGCATATGCTTTTATGATTACAAGCATATGTTTTTAAACATGTTTAAAACATCCAGGTTTTCTGGATGAACCGCATTGATGTTTCAGAAGGTCTAAAAAGACCAGCCTTACCTTGTCTAGTGACTTTCTGAGTGCCTCTCGAGCTCATGCAGGTCGATGGCTGAATTATATAGTCAGCAGGATTGTGGTTATCGTGGCAGCAGTGGGGTTGTGACACATGGTCCCCCTGGGGAACGCAGTGCTAAGTAATCTAAGAGAGGAGAGGTTTATATTTTACAATTTCCTTCTCTTTTTTTTTGGTACCATTTATTTCTCCTCTCCCTTCATTCTCTCTTTTATTTCTCTTTCTTCTTGTTCCTTTTGCACATGAACATCTTGTATCTGCATCTATGCTTTTCTTTGTCTCTCCTTTTTGCTTTCCTGTGCTGCGCAAACTCAAAACGGGCACTGTTCCTCCATCATTGTTTAACAAATGGCTTCCCTAATTGGAAGTCAATTTCCTTCGTCTATTTAATATTATGCAAGTGCACGTAATGCAAGGACAATATCGTAAATCCCCGCTTATGCACAGCTAATACTATTTACATCCATGCTGCCTCTGCTCTGATTTGGCGGCAGCAGCAGTGAGTGTGTGGCGGCATTTGCATTTGTGTCTGAGCTGTGACAAAGCCCTACCTCTCTCTCTCTCTCTCTCTCTCTCTCACACACACACACACACACACTCACACACACACACACACACTGGCTGTAGAGGAACTAACCTTCACAGATTGCTTGGTGTTTTAATCCATTATCATTGGCAAAAGCTCCCACATTACAGCATTTTCATCATATTATCCATCTGAGAGTTTTATTGAATACGCTGATTTCACGCAGCCGCCATTTTGAAATCGAAAGCGAGGCTCCGGTGGGATGAACCCCGGAAATACAGATAAACAACAATGCCTTGGACTACCAACCTGAAGCTGCCGCCGCGATTTAAAACTATTGGATGTTAATATCCAATATGGGATATGTATATAGTTCCTGCTTCTTTTTTGCGTTCTGAATTATATTTAAAAATAATTTTATTTAATAACCATCATTGATAGTATAATGAGAACATCACCAGAGGACTGAACACATTTTTTAAAGACAATTGAAATTTTTGTATATTTATAGTTTTGTATAGTTTCCACACAAAAACGTTAAGCAGCACAACTGTTTTTAACATTGGTAATTATATGAAAATGTTTCTTGGATCATGTGACACTGAAGACTGATGTAATAATGCTAAAAAATTCAGCTTTGATCACAGGAATAAACTACATTCTAAAATATATTAAAATACGAAAGTCATTTTAAATTGTAATATTTGTTTGTTTTTGTTTATTTTTGATTAAATGAATGTAGTCTTGGTCAGCATAAGTACTAAATAATGTACTAAATTAAGTGAATACATGTAATAATTACAATTTTTTCACTGTTTGAAATGTATTCTGCGTCAAGGGTACGCTGTAGAGTACGGCGTAGGCTACGCACATAGGCGACGCCGTCGTGAGCATTTATACTTCTGCGTTCTTGGTTGCTCTGCAGTACCGATCCGAAACGCTAGTTGGTGGTGGAGGGTTTTAATTCCTCGCGGCTAGGTTACTACAAGCAATGGCGACTGAAAGAGAGCGGATCATGGTGGAGTTGGAGTTTATTGAGGTGGAAAAACAGTTAATTTTAGTAAAATTACTAAAACTAAAAGGCAGAAATGAGAGAAGACTTCGGAGGAGATGGTACATGCAGAAATGCGTAGGAGGAAATGCAATGCAACCAAGCCGACCAATCACAGATCTTGCGGTCCGCACCGTCGTGACGTGTAGTTAAATTTTTGAGGATGTGCGCGTCATGCTACTGCGAAGGATACGCGGTATGGTACGCGTCTGTGCGTATGCTACGCCGTACCTACAACGCGCACCCTACGCAGAAGTATAAATTGGCCTTTAGTCGCTATACATGTTGCATAAAGCATCTCGGTGTGTCTCAGCCTTTCATCACTGTTCCAGAGCACTGTCTCTATATCCCTTCCCCCTTCTCCACCTCCCTCACCAAACTCCCTGTGCACCTCTAGGGATGCTAATTAGCCAGACTATATACCTCTCTATCTCTCCCTCCCCTTTTCACTGTCTATCTCTGCGGCCCACTTAGGGACCAAGAACCCCAATCAGACTAATCAGAGCTCTGTTTAGCATTCTGTTTGGGTATCGGCAGCCCAGGATCGCCGGCCTCACTGCCATGCTGGAATTAGCCTAATTGCTCCTCAGCCACTGCCAGCTCTTTTTAGTGCATTTGCAATCGTAAACGGCCCAATACCAGGCATCACAATTGTGAAACAACCCCAGACATTAGATGGGGAGAGGGGGTTGGTCGATGCTGGTGACAAAGACCAAAAATCAAACGGACATACATTGCAACACGCGCTTAGCCCAACAGGTTTCAATGGACATAGCCATTTTAAATGTAGTCTCACCTGAGAGGAAGTGGTTTAATTTTAGCTTCAAGCATAGCAGCAACTGTTGTTAAAATAGTGTCATTATTCCTTTGACTATCCTTAGATGCCAAGCTAATTTTTTTCAGATCTCAGAGGAAAAGCAGATGAGAGATGAACAGCTGACAAAAATGCATAAATGGATTCATACCAAGGGCAAACAGCCTCATTAGTCATTATAGGCTTATTATCCTATGAAATGTTGGCACATTCTGCCACTGTTTTATCTCTGCTTCTTCCTTCCAATAAATAAGCCTTTCACTGTTTCAGTTTAAACTTTGAATTCTCCCTCTGCCTCCATACGCCGTTATTGTGTTCCTTCATTCTATCTCTTATTATGACATGCAGTAAGCACTTGAGATAAGTGTTGTGTATTCCTCCATGCATTATTCCCCCATGTTTTTAACACATTTGCTTTGACTGCCATGACAATTTATTTTCCATGTAGAGGTTTAAGGGTTAAAGCAAGACAATATGAAGATAACTGCATGTTAATACAGAGTACATTTACAGTGTGAGAAGACTGACCCTGAAACATAATTAGCCTGGTTACCATGGTTTCTTCCAAAAATAAGGAAGAAGCTCAATTATGCTGTAAGCCATATAATAATTGAGAAAAATAACATTCAAAATCACACTGTTGTTGTAGCCTTGCCAATATTTAGTACTGTGGTATAATTGCGAGTGAGATCATTGCTTTCATACAGCAGCTAAAAGCAATAAATGAATATAAATGATCTGACATCTCAGACACAGTTTGGCCATTTCATTAATGTTTGCTTTGGAAAAAAATGGATACAAAAACAAAGCAGGGTTGAAATTGGAATTGCAATAGCATGCAGCAAACGCAAATAAGTGGAGTCAAGTTGCTATAGACTGCTGTTCAAAAGTTTGAAGAAAGCCTGTTAAGCTCTCCATATATTTGATCAACAATACAGTAAAACTTGTAATATTGGGAAATATTAAAATTTAAATTGAAATGTAATTTATTCCTGTGATGACGAAGCTAAATTTTCAGCGTCATTACTCCAGTCTTCAGTGTCACATGATCCTTCAGAAATCATTCTGCTCAAGAAACATTTATTATTATCAATGCTGAAAACAGTTGTGCTGCTCAATACTTTTGTGGAAACCATGATACAATGTTTTTTTTTTTTAGGATTCTTTGCTCAGAAGTGACCTTAAAGACATTTATAATGTTGAAAAAGATTGAATTCTCCAAAAATGCTGTTCTTTTGAACTTCCTATTCATCAACTTAACACATCCTCGCTAAATAAACATGAATTCCTTCAAAAACAAGTCACACTAACGTTTGAACAATAGTGTAGGATCTCCTTCAAACAGTATAAAAAAAACTTCGGTCTACTTTCATTAATTTCAATTTCTTTTTACTGACAGTGGTGGCTATAATACCAAGTTAATTGTAGTCATATTTACACGTGATACCTTTTTTGTTTTTAAATATGAGTGACACCAGGACGGATTGTATTTGGTTTGGTGTGTATTAGCCTCTACGTTTGTGTATAATTGTTGTGCGGACAGATATACAAACAGCAAAGCAACAGTGGGAAAGAGCACGTCTCACCCACACACATACACTCGGTCGCTCTCTGCTGATGTTGTTGTTCAGTCTGTTTACAGAGGATTAGTGGAACCTCAGGGGACAATATGATGCAAACAAGGGATCAATCTTTTACCTGCTGTGAATGGAAAACCATGCAGCAAACTTTCTCCATTTTTCCATAAGATGGGTCCAAGCATTCGAGTGGCAATAACATCAGGTCAGCAGCTTAGATGACAAAAACAAAAGCTCATCAGCTCTGTTCAGATTTCTATTAATCATCTCGGCAGGAAGTTGGCCACGCTGTAAGATGCATGAAACTTCCTATGGTGAGATTTGATCATTTGGACTCCAAATCACCAATTTCATTAATGGACAGTAGGGTTAAAAGCATGTGGACTCGCTAGTTAAGCCTCTCTGTTGTATTTGAGGGGCAATGCAGGCCTTTCATTATACAAGCTTGATGACTAATGCAATGTTTATGACTGTGTGAGTCAGAATGTAACTTCATTTAAAAACAGTCTAAACACCAGGGAATTTGATCAGAGTCTAAACACGTTGACTTTAATTCGCTCTTAAGGGTTACTGAGGCAAAAATGACAAATAATTCCCTTGTGAAGAATAAAAATTTGGTTAACTCAATTCAGTAACCGTGGTTAAATCCTGGTTTACTCAATTAAGCTCAGATGTTATAGTTGCTCTCTCGCCGTTCTTGTCATCTTCATCATCAGGCTGTTCTGACAAGGATTGTAATGGTTGTTGAATAGATGTTAAAGAAATAATATTGTTCGGGAACAATTTCCAGTAGATTGCAGTAAGATGGGTGTACGTGATGACCTGTGATGATGATGGAGAGCGGAACTGGCCTTGGGATAGCTGGAGCACTTGCCTAAATGGACTGGGGTTACCGTGGCAACTGTAGGATTTGTCATTGAAGGACATCAGAGGTATAAACAGAAAATGGCTTTTATGGCAGGAGGTCGATTGAGGGAGAGAGGGTGTTTACAAAAGATAAAGACAGATCACATCTGGTGTGGGTTTAATTAGGAGCTTTCATATTGTACAAACAACACATTGGTCTAGCAGAATAACTTGTTTTAGCTTTGGAATGAAATGTTCTTCTAAGCCAGTAATTTTTTTTTTTTTACCCATATATTTGTAATGAAGTGCAGCTCTTTGTGCCACACACTGCATCATACTGTATTGTACATTACCCATACAGTACGTTTCTCAGTGTAGATACAAAAATGACAAATCCTATTGTGACTTTCAGTGCTCAAATGTTTGTTTTGTGGATTTTTTTTTTAAGAAATAATACTTTTATTTGCAAGGTGCCATTAAATTGATCAAAATTGACAGTAAAACATTTATAATATAAAATGCATTATCATGATCGTGTGACATTGAAGACTGGAGAAAATTATGCTGGAAATTCAGCTTTGCCATCACAGAAATAAATTACATTTTATAATAGATTAAAATAAAATATTTCACAAATTTATTGTTTTTTTGTTTTGTTTTGATCAAATAAATGCAACCTTGGTTAGTAGTTTAAGAGAAAAAAAACAACCTTGAACTTTTGAACATTAGTGTATCTGTATCCGTCAATGTTATTTTACAATATTTCTACTTTTTTAATAACTCTAATCTTTTGCAAATCAATTTCAGTGGACAAAATAGTGAAGTTACTGATAGTATCAGCCAAAATATCAATAGGCTGCATTTTTATTTTAAAAGTCCCTTAACACTGAAATCATTGATTTACTCACTAATGCCAATTTCTACTTTTAGGACATGGTGTCGTGAGTGTTATTTTCGGACTTCATGTGGTGATGTGCATGTTTATTTCAGATCTATCGGCGCTGCTGGCTGGTGTTTAAGAAGTCGTCCAGTAAAGGACCTCGTAGACTGGAAAAATACCCTGATGAGAAATCAGCCTACATCAGAGCCTGTCCTAAGGTATACCTCTCACTGCAACAGTTCTTAACTAATCTAAGCTTTGAAAACGTCACGAGACATGTGAAAGATTCGAGGAAAACATTCAAGTGTCGCTTTATTTCTCCAATTATACTAACAGCCGCGTAGAGCGCATTCATACTGCGAGGGCTGGCTGGCGAGATTACGAGACGGGCGGTGTGTAAACAGATACATTTTTGAATAAAAGTATCTATGCGCAAAGACTCTCATGAATTGCTGTAACTTTGCTGACTCATGGTCCTCCGGTTTCTGTGTGTTTATCGGCCTCATTTGCCTTTCTTGACTGCACTCTGCTGCTATAGACCGTGAAAGATAAATTAGATGATTAAGAGACCGCAAGTGCCTTTCCAAATGATGCGAATGAAGTTTGTCTGAATAACTAGGCTCTGTCAGTACTTTCGAGTTTGCATCGGTTGCCTTTTTTATGTTCACACACAGGTGACAGAGATTAGTAATGTGAAGAACATCACAAGATTGCCTCGTGACACGAAGCGGCAAGCTGTGGCCATCGTCTTTACAGACGACACCTCTCGAACCTTCACCTGTGAATCAGGTACATCATCTTCAACTAAGGCTTGTTGTGCTGCTGCAGCAGCTGATGATGATGCTTCACTTAAAGAAGCTCTCATTCTTAACATTAACATTGCATTAGCAGTCAATACAGTCTGATGATGTGCTGCTCTCAGGCACATTGACACACTGCATCTCCGAGTGTATGTTTTATTCATAGAACACATTCATTGAAAGAACATGCTCATTCATTGACATCATTGAATCTTTCTGTTTTCCCAGAGCTGGAGGCTGAAGAGTGGTTTAAAACCTTGTCTATTGAGTGCCTGGGGACACGTCTTAATGACATCAGTCTTGGAGAACCAGACCTCCTTGCTGCTGGAGTTCAGTGTGAACACACAGGTAAGAGACTAAAACCTGCTGGATCCATATCGTTTTTATTTTTGCTACAGGAATCCAGTATGGCCTCAGATTTGTGACAACATGGTAGCACTTAGTTTAATCTACACTGTCAAAAAGTGCCCTGTTAAATTTACGGTATTGATGGCATATTGATGCCTGTGTATTTTACTGCTTGAAACAATATATTTCAATATACAACAGTTAGTTCTGGTCCTTGAATCTGATTGGTGAAGAAGTCTTCCGGGAGTGCTGATATATCACTGGTATTCAGCAATGGGACTGTTCATCATTTGTCATTACTGCAGTCTAGACAGGCAGTGTTTCTCTCAGCGAGCGGCAATGACGAAGGAAAAAAAGCTACAATAATTCTTAGAAATACTACTATTGGTCAACCCGGTCTCATCCCAAATCGTCATATAACTGACGTTTTGGGACGTCTTTTGACCATACGTCAATATTCGCCTTTTTAGGGCCCCCTTAAACGTCGGTAGATGAGGTTATGGGATCCTAACTCTACCCCAGACCTAAACTTAACCCTAAACCTAACCCGTCACCTAACTGACGTTAAAGGTAAAGCGTCAGTTGTATGACGGCCCGGGATCGCCATCTACCGACGTTTAAGGGGGCCCTAAAAAGGCGGATATTGACGTATGGTCAAAATACGTCCCAAAACGTCAGTCATATGACGATTTGGGATGAGACTGTGTTATATTGGTTAGTCTTGTCGGATTAGTCGGATTATATAGTTTTAAGAGTTCTTCAGGTGAGAATGTTGCTGTTTAAACCTCAAATCTGTGGTTTATTTTTATGAAGATGGCACCAATTTGAAAATTTGCAACAAGGTTTTCGCAGTTGTGAGGTCCGGGCGCGTGCACCGGGCACTGCGGTCAGCACTTGTGAGAACAGCCTGATCTCTGAGAGTCCTTTTGACATTTGCCGCTGGCTTTGATGTCTCTGTAGTGGTTCAACGTGATATTTAATTAGTTAATTTTGTGTGTATTTAAAGTGCAATCTTTGGTCAATCTAATGTATATTTCTAATAACAATAAACAGAAGATACTCTATTATTAACTATAAACTAGATTAGAATCATAAGTGGTGTCAGGGACTTCTGGGAAAATCCACTGGTTTCCATCATACGGTAATTCATAATTTTTTTTATCATGCAAAAACAAAAATTTGACAGTTTAGTAAATTTAATGCAATATTAAACCATTTACAGTGTTCTTTTACCATATATGATAAGGTAACTTACAGATAACAGGTTAACAGGTTCTTAATAGCCTTTTTCAGTTTTCTTTTTTTTTTCAGTAAGAATTACAAAAAAAATGTACAGCATAGGAACCAAAATATTACCCTTCTTCACTATCAGTCTCGTTGTTTTTTTCTTACAGAGCGCTTCAACGTGTTCCTGTTACCCTGCCCTAATCTTGACATCTACGGAGAGTGTATGATGCAGATCACGCATGAAAACATCTACCTGTGGGATATTCACAACCCTCGCACCAAGCTAGTAACCTGGCCGCTTTGCTCTCTGCGGCGCTACGGACGGGATGCTACACGCTTCACCTTCGAGGCTGGCAGGTAAAACCCGTTCAAGATATCATCAAAATTTAAACCCAATAACAAGTACCATTCACAGGAACTTGTGAAATTTGTAATGTGTACTTCACTTTGGTGTGGTCATGTATATGTAGGAGAAACGTGGAAGCAGAGGAGGGAGCCATTGAACTGTGGACCTCCTAAAAGGCTTTATTGAGTGGATTACAAGGAGTTCAATGGCAGATTAGGTGTTCTTATCTCTCTCACTGCTTTGATCAAATAATAAAAGAAGATTCGCATCGCCAGATGGATGCCCTTTGAGAGAGGTTTAGAGAGAAGCTGAGTCTGGTGTAACACTGACCCCTAGTGGCTATTTTACTGTAACACACAAAGCATGTGTAGGGTGATATTTCTTTGCAGTACATCACTTTTGCATTGTTTGATTGTGTGTTACTATCTTGTTTGATTTTGTGTCAGGATGTGTGACAGCGGGGAGGGCCTGTACACTTTCCAGACACGAGAAGGAGAGCAAATCTACCAAAGGGTTCATTCTTCTACTCTAGCTATAGCTGAGCAGCATAAGAGGGTCCTTTTGGAAATGGAAAAAAACAGCAAGGTAATGAAAGCATACTAAATCTCAGACTAGATTAAAATAGATTTAGTTAAATAATATTTAAAAAGAAATTTTTGACACTTTAAAATCAAGACCCATTTAAAAAAAAAGTCTGCACTCTTTCTAGTTCACTATAAACTATTTTTGACATTAACCTTGATGTCTTTGAACAAAAAAAAACATTCTTTGAAAGGGGAGTCTCAAATAAATTATATACACTGCTGTTCATATTTATTTATACCGTATATTTGATCAAAAATACAGCAAAAACTTAAATATTCTGAAATGTTATTACAATTCAAAATAGTTTTCAGCATCATTACTCCAGTTTTCAGTGTCACATGATCAGAAATCATTTTAATATGCTGATTTGGGGATCAAGAAACATTTATTATTATCATCAATGTTGTAAGAAAGTAAAAGAAAGGAACAATGTGTGTCTTTACTGTCTCTTTTTGATCAAGTTAATACATTTTTGTTGAATTTTTTATTTTATTTTGAACGGTAGAGTAATTTGTAATGACTGTTTATCCTAGCTAAATAAAAGCATTATCACTTGAGGTCTCAGACACCACTGTACTACAGTTATATGCACACACACACACACACACACACACATACATAGTGCTTATTAAAACAAAACTGGAGAGATTGCAGTGCAAATCATCTGATTTTATTCCCGTAATAGAACTTTTAAAACATCAGAGCTGATACCATACTTTTGTGTTATAATCAACCTAAATTATATTATCTTCTCTCCCTCACTCATCTGTCCCCAGCTTTTATCTAAGGGTTCAGAGGGGACATCCTACCCCTGCACACCGACAGCAATCTTACCACGAAGTGCTTTCTGGCACCACATCACCGGATCTCAGGCTGGGGTGGACTCTGCCAACGGTGAGATTCAATCACATCCATAAGTGTGATGTATTTGTTTCACCAGCCATAATAATAGTCTGCCAGAAGTATTGTTGTTTGCAAAGAGTGCTCCTAGAACATGTCTTAAGAAATACAATTTAATACATATCCTTTCAAAGCAGCTTTACAGAAAATAAATGTGTCTACATTACAGTTTAGAGTGATCTGTTATCTATAAGAGAATGAATTCTCTCAAAAACATATTTACTTGTGAATTACTTACTTGTGTTAAGTCAAGTCACCTTTATTTATATAGCGCTTTTTACAATACAGATTGTATCAAAGCAGCTTCACAGTGATAACATGAAAATAATTCAATAAAGTTTGTTTCTCGAAGAAAATTACATCATCGTCCACCTTACTAAAATAGTAAACATTGATAAAGTGAGCATATTGAACAAGTATGAACTTAAAACTATATTATTTGAGCTACTCTGTAAAAAAATATTGTTGGTTTAACTTAAAAAATGAAGTAACCTGGTTGCCGTAAATTTTAAGTTCATTGAAATGAAAAAAAAAATGAGTTAAAACAATGAAGGAGATTGATTTAATCATCAGAAACTCAAAATATTATGTTATCGGAACTACGCAAATTATTTAAGTTGATTTGACAAAAGACATTTTTTTTTTTTTTTTTTTACAGTGGTATAACATGTGGTCCACATAATATACAGTGGTCCACCTTTTAAGTAAAGCAGAACAATAACATAGTTGAATATTAAATGTCCCCAACTAAGCAAACCAAAAAAAAAAAAAAAGCCAAGCCAAAAGTGGCAAGGAACCAAAACTCCATTAGGTGACAGAATGGAGAAAAAAACCTTGGAAGAACCCAGGCTCAGTCGGGGGCCAACAAGCAAACAGTGTATGATTATGATCCAGGCAGCATTACAGGTCAGAAGTCAGATTGGATCAGAACATTCAGAATATTAATCCAGTTCCATCTGGTTGGAAGTCAGAGTCATCACGCCGGTATGGAGACGAGTTTGTTGAGGATCAATGCCGATGGCTGTCGTGTCAATGAGGCCTTCACAGGGCTGATGAGACTGGCACTTCAGGGATGGGTCCAGGAGGTGCAGGTCCACCATCTTATTTGGATACGGCTGACTACAGTAAACAGGGAAGGGACTGGTTGACACTTCAGGACTGCGTTGTGATCGTGTCTAGGTGCAGGTCCTGCATCAGATCTGGGTCCGGCGGACTGCGGTACACCTCGGATAACACAGAGAGACTAATATTAGCATAGACGCTATGTTATGTTATGATGTAACAAGTACATCAGGATTTGTGGGGAGTGTTCCGGCTGAAGTCTATAATGTGTTATGTGTATGCTATGCCAAAGAGATGTATTTTTAGTCTAGATTTGAACTGACAGATTGTGTCTGGTTCCCGAACAATGTTAAGAAGATTGTTCCAAAGTTTTGCCGCAGTCGATTTTGATATCCTAGGTATTACCAACTGGCAACTGGAATTTTGAGATTGCAGTAGACGTCAAGGACTATAATGCGTTAAGAGCTCCCTCAAGTACTGGGGAGCTAAACCATTTAGTGCTTTGTAAGTGATCAACAGTGTTTTAAAATGTATACAATGTTTAAAAGGGAGCCAATGCAGTGTTGACAGAACCGGGCTAATATGCTGATACTTCCTGGTTCTGGTAAGAGAGATAATAACTCTAATAGAAAGTCAC